>QXEO01000340.1:1719275-1758470 GCA_007115705.1 Dactylis glomerata
ACAAAATGAGAAGTATTTGAAGGTTTTTGAAAGGTAGCACATGAAAATTTACTTGGAATGGCTTGAAATGCCATGCATAGGAATTTATAGTGGACTCTTTGGAAGTAACTTGGTTTTTGGGAGTTGGATGCACGAGAAGTGTTCCCTCTCAGTACAGGTTTTTGGCTAGCAAGGCTGGGTAGCAAGCATAAGAGTTGCATGAAACAAACAAACATACATATAATAGGAACAATCATGCAAACTTCCTTGAAAGTACAAAAGATTTTAACTTGAGAATACTATTGCTTATGAGCCAAACATGAAGGAAAGCTGAAATGATGTAACTACCAACTCTTCTTTCTTCTTTTCTACTCAAACCTCAAGGTAATGTTGCTACTGACCAAGCTAAGTTTACCAAAACCAACTAAATTTACTCATGCTCCCAAAGTGATACCAATACTAATCAACAAGACTAATCATATAAGAAAAATTGCAAACTAAAATAAAGTGTGCGGAAAGTATACGATAAACTTCTCATTAATATTTCATTACCACAACTCACACCAAGGGATACATAGATAATCAACTAAGGAGGATACTTCCACACTGCAAACTATTCTATAAGATAACTTCTCTATTCATGATATGACTCTACTTGAAAAGTCAATGAGTAAAAGATAATGATGTGATACCGTGGCACTCCCCCAAGCTTGGAACAAGCCAAGGGGATGCCTATACCAATGACGAATTACTCCTTCAGCGGTGGTAAGATCATCCTTGGACCAAGGAGAAGTTCCAGCATCCTACGAAGCCTGAGATTCTCTTCTTGAAGTATCTGTATCTCCCTCTCCAAAACTCGGTACTGGGCACAAAGCTCGTCAGTGACCAGAAGCCCCTCTTTTATCACCGGCATGAAGTTTAGATCCAAGACTGGTAGTGTTGGTCCCTGCATATTATGAGAAAAGGCACGTCCGGCGTTCATTGATCCTACAAAAGTAGGGTCTCTTGCCCTCGATCCTCCAGCCTCATGTTCTTCCTTCAGCCTGCGGTCTTGGTGATCCTCTTCCATAGGCTTTTTGCCCTTGTCGTCGCTTGAAGAGTCCATGGTGCTCCCAAAACTGAGATCAACTCCTGACAGAAATAGCTTGAAACAAAAACACGACGAGAAAACGATATACAGGCCTCGGGCAATCCGGGGGGTTATATAGGCAAAAATTAAACATCGAGATGAAATCACAGGAGGAAACCGGGACAGAAACGAGCTCCGGGGTGCTCTCACCACAGGGTGGCGCGGCCTGGAGTGGGCCCGCGCCCCCTGGTGGTGAGGACACTCCGGACTCTGTCTCCTGCCCGTTTTCGTCTCGTAATTTTTCATATTTAATAAAAACAACAAAATATTAATGGAAAAGTTTAACGCGAACCTTTTCTGACTAAAACTGTTACCTATTCGAAAACAAACTCTGCAGGTTCCTGCATATTGTCCTAGATGAATTCTTCCGGAGTTACCGTTTGAATAACATCAACATCTTCATTATAAGAATCTCCAGCAATATAATGTTTGAGTCTTTGCCCATTCACCACTTGTGTAGTGTTATCTTTTAACAAAGCAATCTTTATCGCACCTGAGCGGTACACCTCTTCAATAACATAGGGTCCTTCCCATTTTGAGAGTAATTTTCCTGCAAAAAATCTGAGACGAGACCTATACAATAGAACTTTCTCACCAACATGAAACTCTCTCTTAAGAATTCTCTTATCATGCCATTGCTTGACTTTCTCTTTGAAAAGTCTGGCATTCTCGTAAGCTTCGTTTCTCCACTCATCTAAGGAACTCAAATCAAGTAACCTTTTCTTACCGGCGAGTTTAAAATCCCTATTAAGCTCTTTCACTGCCCAAAAAGCTTTGTGTTCTAATTCTAAGGGCAAGTGACATGCTTTTCCATAAACCATCTTGTAAGGAGACATGCCCATGGGGTTCTTATAAGAAGTTCTATAAGCCCATAAAGCATCGTTTAACTTGCTAGCCCAGTTTTTCCTAGATCTATTGACAGTCTTCTGTAAGATAGACTTGATTTCTCTATTTGAAAGCTCTATTTGCCCACTAGTTTGGGGATGATAAGCAGAAGCAATTCTATGATTAACGTCATATCTAGCAAGAGTTTTTCTAAAACCACCGTGAATAAAATGAGAACCTCCGTCAGTCATAAGATACCTAGGTACACCGAACCTAGGAAAAATAACATCCTTAAGCATTTTTAACGAGGTCTCACCATCGGCACTCTTCGTAGGTATGGCTTCTACCCACTTGGTAACATAATCAACAGCAACAAGTATATGAGTATAACCTTCTGAAGGAGGAAAATGACCCATAAAGTCAAATCCCCAACAATCAAATGGTTCAATAACAAGATTGTAGCTCATAGGCATTTCATTACGTCTAGAAATATTACCAACTCTTTGACATTCATCACAGGATAAAACATACCTTCTAGCATCTTTAAAAAGGGTTGGCCAATAAAAACCTAATTGTAGAACCTTTTGTGCAGTTCTATCTCCAGCATGATGTCCTCCATAAGCACTACCATGGCATTTTCTCAATATTTCTTGTTGTTCATATTCTGGAACACATCTTCGCATAATACCATCAACTCCTTCTTTATATAAGTGTGGGTCATCCCAAAAGTAATGCCTCGGGTCATAAAAGAATTTTCTTCTTTTCTGAGCTATAAAGGTTGGAGGTAAATACTTGGAAACAATAAAGTTAGCATAATCAGCATACCATGGATTCTCTCGCGAAGTTACATTTATTGAAGCTAACTGTTCATTTGGAAAACTATCATTAACAGGAATAGGATCAAAAGAAACATTTTCCAATCTAGACAAATTGTCAGCAACAGGATTTTCAGCACCTTTCCTATCTACAATATGCAAATCAAACTCTTGTAAAAGCAACACCCATCTAATAAGCCTAGGCTTAGCATCCTTCTTCGACATAAGATATCTAATAGCAGCATGTTCAGTATGAATGGTAACTTTAGAATCAACAATGTAAGGTCTAAACTTATCACATGCAAAAACAATAGCAAGAAACTCCTTCTCAGTAGTAGCATAATTCTTCTGAGAAGCATCAAGAGTCTTACTAGCATAATGAATAACATTCAACTTCTTATCTACGCGTTGTCCGAGAACAGCACCAACAGCAAAATAACTAGCATTGCACATAATTTTAAAGGGTAAATTCCAATCAGGTGGTTGAACAATAGGAGCAGTAGTTAAAGCCTTCTTAAAAGTTTCAAAAGCTTCCTTACAATCATCATAAAAAACAAATGGTACATCTTTTTGAAGAAGATTAGTAAGAGGCTTTGAAATCTTAGAGAAATCTTTAATAAACCTCCTATAGAAACCAGCATGACCAAGAATACTACGAATACCTTTAACATCTCTCTGGGACAGGGCATTTTCTCAATTGCTTCAACCTTTGCTCTGTCAACTTCGATACCTCTTTCGGAGATTTTATGTCCAAGAACAATTCCTTCATTCACCATAAAGTGGCATTTCTCCCAATTTAGAACAAGATTAGTTTCTTCACACCTATGCAAAAGTTTATCAAGATTGTGCAAACAATTATCAAAAGAAGTTCCATAGACGGAGAAATCGTCCATGAAAACCTCCACAATTTCTTCACAAAACCCATGAAAAATAGCAGACATGCATCTTTGAAAAGCAGCAGGAGCATTGCACAAACCAAACGGCATACGTCTATAAGCATAAGTTCCATAAGGACAAGTAAAAGTGGTTTTCTCTTGATCTTGCTTTTTAACAGCAATCTAAGAGAAACCGGAATAACCATCAAGAAAACAAAAATGAGTCTTTTTAGACAACCTCTCTAACATTTGATCTATAAATGGTAAAGGATAATGATCTTTCTTAGTAACTTTGTTTACCTTTCTAAAATCAATGCACATCCTATAACCAACTACTACCCTTTGAGGAATAAGCTCGTTATTCTCAGTAGGCACAACAGTCATACCTCCTTTCTTAGGAACACAATGAACATGACTAACCCATCTACTATCATCAATAGGATAAATAATACCAGCATCAAGGAGCTTCAATACCTTATTTCTTACCACTTCCTTCATCTTGGGAATTAAGCGGCGTTGATGTTCAACAACTGGCTTTGCATCTTCCTCCATGTTAATAGCATGCTGACATATAGTAGGAGAAATCCCTTTTAAATCATCAAGAGTATATCCCATAGCTCCTCGGTGTTTCCTCAATATTTCCAATAACCTTTCTTCCTCTTTTCCTGAAAGTTTAGAACTGATAATAACAGGATATATTTTCTTATCATCTAGATAAGCATACTTAAGGTCATCAGGTAAAGGTTTTAATTCAAAAATAGGATCTTCCTTAGGTGGCAAAGTGGTACCAAGATCCTCCACAGGTAAATTGTGCTTAATCAACGGTGGTTGACGAAGAAGAATATCGTCAATCTCTACTCTTTCTTTCCTGAAAACATCACTCTCATGGTCCTCCATAAATTGCTGCAAAGCATTATTAGGAGCAAGAGCAATAGAGGCAAGTTGTTCAACTCGAAATTCTTTATTAGGCAATTCATTTTCATAAGGAGCTTTAGCGAACTTAGAAAAATTAAACTCATAAGACTCTCCATCAAACTTAGTCATAACTTTCTCCTTCTTACAATTTATCACAGCACTACAAGTATTCAAAAAGGGTCTACCAAAAATAATAGGATAAGTTTCAATAACTTCAGTACCAAGTATAAGAAAATTAGTAGGGTATTTAGTCTTAGCACACAAAACTTCCACATCTCGAACAATACCAAGTGGAGAGATAGTTTATCTATTAGCAAGCTGAATAACCACATCAATCTCCTCCAATTCACAAGGGGTAATTTCATGTATAATTTCTCTGTAAAGCTCTAAAGGAATAGCACTTGAACTTGCACCGATGTCACATAAACCATAATAGCAATGATCGCCAATCCTGATAGAAATAACAGAAACACTTGATTTCCTAGGCCTACTAGGATGTGAAACAATGTTAGAAGCATCTTCACAAAAGACAATATGTTCATCTCCTACATTTTTAGTAACAAGGTCCTTCACTATAGCCACAGGAGACTTAATACTAATTTGCTCATCAGGTTCTACAGCTTTCTTGGTACTTTTACTAAGCACGCTTATCAAAGTGGAATGCTCCTTTACCTTAGCAGGGAAAGGCATTTTCTCAAAATAAGGTTCAAGCAAAATGCGATCAACAGTATAAACTTCAGTAGTTGTAGCAGAAATATGACCAACAGAATCTTTATAAGGCACATGATATTTGTTCCAATCTTTCTTTGGAACATCAAGATAAGAGGCAAAAGCCTTAAAACAGTTAGCAAGTATCTGAGAATCAAGACCATAAACAGTGCTAATATTATGAAAGTCATCGGTTCCCATAAAAGCTTTAATGCATTCATAATCATAATTTATACCTGACTTCCTACCTTTGTCGTTTTCCCATCCTTTAGTATTTTCTTGAATACGACCAAGAAGATCCCATTTAGCTTCTTCTTTCATGCGTGTAAATGATCCAGAGCAGGAAGCATCCAATAAATACTTATCATGAAGAGTAAGCCTCACATAAAAGTTATTAATAACAATATTGCTGGGAAGCTCATGAGTGGGGCATTTGAGCATTAGTGACTTCAGTCTCCCCCACGCTTGGGCAATACTCTCTCCATCATGAGGCCAAAAGTTATATATTCGATTACGATCTTTATGAATTTCACTTGAAGGATAAAATTTGGAATAAAAGAGAGGTATAATTTCCTTCTAAGCAATAGATGGACCATCCTTTAGCAACCGATACCAATCCTCAGCTCTGCCTTTCAGTGATAAAGAGAATAGCTTCCTCTTAACCTGGCTTGATGAAATACCTGCACACTTGAACAACTCGCATAATTCATGTATAAAGAGTAAATGATCACCCGGATGGACAGTTCCATCTCCTGAATAGCAGTTGTTCATAACACGTTTAACAATTTTCATAGGTATTTTAAAAGGATCTAATTGAGCAGGTGGTGGTGGTGGTTCATCCACATCCGCAACAGTGGTAGTAGTGTTCCCAAATAGGAAACCAAATGGAGAACTCTCCATAGTAAGATAAAATAAAAATAAAAGATAGAAATAAAAACAATACTCACAGCGAAGGTTACCTTTACAAATTCCACTCTTCAATAGCGCTTCACTCCCCGGCAACGGCGCCAGAAAATAGTCTTGATGACCCACAAATATAGGGGGTGTATCGTAGTACTTTCGATAAATAAGAGTGTCAAACCCAACGAGGAGCAGAAGGTGTTGATGAGTAGTTTTGATCAAGGATTCACTGTAAATACTAGCAAACTAGTTTTCAGGGGTATTTGGTAATGCAAGTAAATAAAGTACGAGTAAATAAAAGACAGTAATAACAATTGCAGCAAGTGGCCCAATCCTTTCTAGAGAAAAGGACAAGCCGGTTGTGTAACTTATGATGACCAAATGTTCTCGAGGACACACGGGAGTTTCTGTCAAGTGCTTTCGCTTCATACCGCTAAATAATCTTTATTGGTTTGATAAGTGTTATGGGGGTGAACCTGTGCTAGCGCACTACCCTTCCTAGGATAAATACACACTTGTGATTATACCCCTTGCAAGCATCCGCAACTACAAGAAAGTAATTAAGATAAATCTAACCGCAGCCTTAAACTCTAAGATCCTACGCTCCCTGGTGCAATAGTTTCCTAACAGAGGTTTAGGTTTCTGTCACTCCCGCAACCCCACAATTAGTAGCCAAATACACAATACATCTCACTAGGCCCATAAATGGTGAAGTATCATGTAGTCGATGTTCACATGACACCACTAGTGAAATAGCACCACAACAAATAAATATCAAACCATTAAATATTACTCAACATAATTCCACTACTAACATCTTGACTTATCCCATATCCTCAAGAACTAAACGAACTACTCACAAGACATCATATGGATCATGATCAGAGGTGAAATAATGGTAAGTAACAATCTGAACATAAACCTTAATTCAACGGTTCCACTCAATAGCATCAACCACAAGAGTAATCAACACTGGAAAAGTTTCCCCTAAGAATTTGACAAGATTCAACCCAAGATGTTACATCGGGATGGCGTGGTGATGATGAATATGAAGGTGCTGGTGGTGAGGATGACGGTGATGATGATCCCGACGAAGTCCAGTGCGACGCGACGATCTCCCCTCTCAGGCCCGGTCCTGTGTTTTCAGGGGCCCGGGGCGGAGCTAGAATCCGGGCCCTTTTGTATAAACATTGAAAAATATTAATACATTTATATATGAGACATTACTACAAATATTAATAAAGTAGAGAGAGGATTTGTGTAGATCGAGCTGTAACTTAGTTTTTTAAAAATAATTGAAAATGACATTTTTAAGTTTCAATTTTTTTTAAATAAATCCAGATGTAGACAATGATGTTTAAAAATGTTCTCACGTTCTTAGATGCAAAGTCGTGGATAACGGTATTATCAATATCACGCTTACTGGTTATCGACGACTATCTAAATATGTTTATTGTTGTAGAACTAGCGTGCTCTTATTAGAACAGAAACTAATATGCTCTATTTTTGGTCGCCCACTTGTGATCCCTTTGTCTTTTTTTTGAATGAACCTTCCTTGTCCTTGCAACAATCGGAGCAGCCAAAGAATAAAAAGGGCCCAAATCAACGGAAGGCAAATGAAGCCCAAACTAACCGAAGAAGAAAACTAGGCCACGGCCCCATCGCACAGGATAGCAGAGGAACGTTTCGTTAGTCTATCTCTCACTGAGCCGTTCGATAGAAGAACTCCCGATTAGTGCTCATGGCGCGCCGCCGATGAGTTCCTCCATGCTGCCTATGCCATGCCTGCTGGGGCCCCCTTGGTTCCAGGGGCCCGGGGCGACCGCCCCTCCCGCCCCCCTATAGGGCCGGGCCTGTCCCCTCTCCGGGAAGGAATTTCCCCGGCAGATTTCTGCCTGCCGGAGAGCTTTTCTCTCTCTGGTATTTTCTGCCCCGCAGAGGCAGCAGTGTCTATCTCTGATCCCCCTGACTTAGGTTTTCGGGGATGATGAAATACGCGAAGGGGCGATGGCAGTAGTGGGCCAGGGTGGCCTCACCACAGGCCGGCGCGGCCAGGGGTGGGCCCGCGCCCCCTAGTGGTGAGCCCACCCTGTGGCTCCTCTCGCCTCCTCCTTCTGGCTCCTTCAGTCTTCTGGTGAAATATAATTTTCTGGTATTTTTCTGGAATTTCCTGATCTTCCGAAACATGGTGTCTTGACGGTCCTTTTTCCAGCAGAATCCTGACTCCGGCATCAAATCCTCCAATGATCATCAAACATGTAAAAACAGAGGAAACAACATAAATATCATCTCTAAATGTGAAATATATCAATGAATAACAGTAAATTATGATACAAAATAGTGATGCAATATGGACCTATCATCTGCGCATGAGATTGTGCAGCTTCGATGCCTGCTTGATGCTTGGGATTCTTCACCGATAGGTTCAGCTGGTTCTGTGGCTGACTTTTCTGGCATCAAGAGACCACCTTCTCCTTCTCCAGGTACATCCCCATGGCTCCTTGATACTGGTGCCTCTTTTCATATGACTCATGATTCTTCCTTGTTGCATTCTGTTCGACCTGTCGACCCTCCTGTTCGTGTTCTTACTACCGATGGTACCCCCTCCCAGTCATTAGTCGAGGCATTCTTAGTACTTCCTCGTTTCATGTTCCTTCTGTTGTGCATGTTCCTCGGCTTAACATGCAGCTCTTTTCTGGTAGTCAGATCGTTGACTCTCGTTGTAGCATCACTCTCGACTTTGATTCCTGTTCTGTTCAGGATCGTCGCACCGGCGCTTTGCTTGGTGCTGGCCCCCGACGCCATGATGGCCTCTGGGAGCTTGACTGGCTTTGTCTTCCTTCTGATGCCACCATCGCCAGTTCATTGACAACTGTAGCTGCAGCTACTAGCTCTTTTCAGCACTGGCATCATCGTCTTGGACATTTATGTGGTTCTCGCCTCTCATCTTTAGTTCATCATGGTGTTCTAGGGTCTGTCTCCGGAAACGCTTCTTTGGACTGTCTGGGTTGTCGGCTTGGTAAGCAGATTCAGCTACCATATCCTCACAATGAGTCGGTGTCCGAGCATCCTGTCGATCTTGTTCACTCCGATGTTTGGGGTCCGGCTCCCTTTGCGTCGAAAGGGGGTCATCGCTACTATGTTATATTTATAGATGATTTTTCTCGCCACACTTGGATATATTTCATGTCTTCTCATAGTGAGGTCTTGTCTATCTATAAGAAATTTTCTGCCATGGTTCGTACCCAGTTCTCCACTCCTATTCGTTTGTTTCGTGCAGATTCTGCTGGCGAGTATATCTCCCATTCACTGCGCGCTTTTCTTGCTGAGGTAGGTACTCTTGCTCAATTCTCTTGTCCTGGTGCTCATGCTCAGAATGGCGTGGCTGAGCGCAAGCATCGTCACCTTCTTGAGACGGCCTGTGCGTTGATGATTGCCGCTTCTCTTCCGCCTCACTTTTGGACTGAGGCTTTTTCCACTGCCACCTATCTTGTCAATATTCAACCCTATGCTGCTTTGCAGGGTGGTATTCCTCTAGAGCGTCTCTCTAGTTGTGCTCCTGATTACTCGGCGCTTCGTTTGTTTGGTTGCGTTTGCTATGTTCTTCTTGCCCCTCGTGAACGTACCAAACTGACCGCTCAGTCTGTTGAGTGTGTCTTTCTTGGATACAGTGATGAGCATAAGGGCTATCGGTGTTGGGACCCCGTTGGCCGTCGGATGCACATTTCTCGTGATGTCACTTTTGATGAGTCGCGTCCCTTCTATCCTCGTCCCTCCTTCTCGGTCTTCTCGGTGGAGGATATATCCTTTCTCATGTTTCCCGACATATCACCCTCTGTTCCTATTGATCCTCCACCACGCTCCATTCTTGCCGATGTTTCCCCTTCCACACCGCCACCCTCCTCATCACCTAGTCATTCTCCTTCCTCTTCTGACCCTCCACCCACCTCACCATTGTCTCCTTTTCCTTCCCATTATTCTCATCGCTCTCATGTTCCGGATGCTTCTTCCGATGCTTCCTCTTCTGATGCGTCTTCTTCCTCTGATGAGCTGCCTCCTCCTCTTTCTCCTCGCCGTCGTCGTCCACCTGATCGTTACTCTCCTAGTCAGTATGGTCTTTCTGTTGCCCTTGAGCCGACTTCTTATCGGGATGCTGAGCGTCATCCCGAGTGGCAGCTTGCCATGGCCGAGGAGATTGCTGCGCTTGAGCGCACTGGCACTTGGGATCTTGTCTCTCCTCCTCCCGGTGTTCGTCACATCACATACAAGTGGGTCTACAAGATTAAGAACCGCTCTGATAGATCTCTTGAGCGCTACAAAGCGCGTCTTGTGGCTCGTGGCTTCCAGCAGGAGCAGGGCCATGACTATGATGAGACCTTTGCCCCAGTGGCCCATATGACCACTGTGCGCAGTCTTCTTGCTGTGGCCTCTGTTCGCCACTGGTCTGTGTCTCAGCTTGATGTTCAGAACACATTTCTCAATGGTGAGTTGCGTGAGGAGGTTTACATGCAGCCTCCTCCAAGGTACTATGTTCCTGATGGCATGGTTTGTCGTCTCCGGCGCTCTCTTTATGGCCTAAAATAGGCCCCTCACGCCTGGTTCGAGCATTTCGCCTCTGTGGTGACTGCTGCCGGTTTCTCCCCTAGTTCTCATGATCCTGCGTTGTTTGTCCACACTTCTTCTCATGGTCGCACTCTTCTCCTCCTCTATGTTGATGACATGATCATCACCGGCGATGACTCTGAGTATATTGCCTTTGTTAAGGCCCGTCTTCGTGATGATTTTCTTATGACTGATCTTGGTCCTCTTCGCTACTTTCTTGGGATTGAGGTTTCCTCCACTCCTGATGGTTTTTATATCTCCCAAGAAAATTACATCAAGGATCTTCTTACTCGTGCTACTCTTGATGATGAGCGCATTGTTGAGACTCCTATGGAGCTCAATGTCCAGCTTCGTGCTTCTGATGGTGATCCCCTCTCTGATCCGACTCGCTATCATCATCTTGTTAGGAGCCTTGTCTATCTTGCTGTCACTCGCCCTGATATATCCTATTCTATCCATATTCTGAGTCAGTTTATCTTTGCTCCCACATTGGTTCACTATAGTCATCTCCTTCGTGTTCTTCGCTATCTTCGTGGCACGATTACTCGTCGTCTATTCTTCCCTCGTTCCAGCTCCCTCCAGCTCCAGGCCTATTCTGATGCTACGTGGGCCAGTGATCCTTCGGATCGTCACTCACTTTCTGCCTACTGTGTGTTTCTTGGTGGTTCTCTCATTGCCTGGAAGATGAAGAAACCGATCGCAGTTTTCCGTTCGAGTGTAGAGGCTGAGTTGCGAGCTATGGCTCTTCTGACTGCTGAGGTGACTTGGTTGAGGTGGTTACTTGCCGATTTTGCTGTCTCCGTTACGACACCCACTACTCTCTTGTCTGACAGTACAGGTGCTATCAGTATTGCACGTGACCCGGTAAAGCATGAGCTTACCAAGCATATCGGTGTTGATGCTTTTTATGTCCGTGCTGAAGTGCAGGATCAGGTTATTGCGCTTCAGTATGTGCCTTCAGAGTTACAGTTGACAGATTTTTTACGAAGGCCCAGACTAGAGCATATCATAGTTTCTTTCTCTCCAAACTCAATGTTGTGGATCCACCATGAGTTTAGGGGGGGGGGGGTGTTAGAGCTATATTATGTATTGTGTATTTCCCCGTTTGTATGAGGGGTTTCCTGCATATTCTCCACACCTGTACATGTATATATACTGGCCTTTGGCCTCCTGAAAATACAAGTTGCTATTCCTAACATTCAACACAAAGGAAACAATTGACATGTCCAGTTACATTGGTTAACTCATGGGCCTAGCTAGGATAAGTTTGTCCATAGCGAGGTTCTTCGATGATGGGATTGGAACGATGAGGTGGCCACATCGCAACAGACCAATTCATTCCCCGAAAGTATAGAAATACAATAACGGTAGGTAATAATATTTGATTTCTAGTCATTTTCTTACCTTTGACTTCTCTTTGCCAACTTTCTTCTTGTCACCACTATGATCAGTGAACAATTTATCTGCAAACTTGGAGCTTAATTAAAGCATGATGAAATAGTTACTGTAGCGGGAATTGCATAAAACTCCGACCACTGGGACTCTTGTTGCAGCAAGCATCAACTATTGTGATTTTTGCGCAAAACCCCAACTATTGAGGTAATATATTGCAGTGATCCAAATCACCATCTTAACTCAATTAACACCCTTTCACACTTATTGGGTCCACTTGACGGTGCTCCGGTGCAACCGAAACTTTTGGACAAGATCCTTGAAAATTCATAGATAAATATATGGATAAATTTTAAGATATAGTAAACTCATTTTTACGAAACTTGGATGTTAACCAAACATGTGGTTATTTTATTTTTGCAGATCAGAAACATAATAAGCACTACAAAATCATAGAAAAATAATTGTCCATAAAAATTACGAAATTCTTTTGCATGATTATTAGGGTGTAATGAATCTACAAACGGAACACCAATGTCTAATCAACAATGGTAGATCATCCAAGGCTCGTTCTATCTAGAAATTTCATTTACGCATCGCTGGATATTGTTTTTTGTATGTATTTAAGTAAATAGTAGGTTTATAACACTCTAACACGCATGTATAAAATTTTTCATTTTTTTTTTGGATAGCTAGTTGTTTTCTATGAATTTTGAGTTTATGAAGTTATTGGTTTGCAAAAAGAATCCTACATATCTTTTATTCAACATCGATGTTTCTTACAAAAAATGGGTCTATAACATCCTAAATACATCCAGAAAAAATCATATATTATGATAAATAATCATTTTGTCTGAATTTTGAAGCGCCTCTTTAGTCTTGTCCAAAAACATGAGTTGAATGGGTGGACCAAACTTGTCAGAACGTATGTTAAATGAGTCAAACCTCTCATTTGGGCTCCCTGCAACAGTCTGTCACAATAGTTGGGATTTTATATGCAAAGAATCTCAGTAGTTGTGGTTTTATGCAACAAGCTTAATCCTTTACATACTATACTAACAGAAAAAAGCAAAGCTCACAATAAGTTTGTTATTCAGATTTCTTTGGAAAAATGGCGGAAGTGCATCAATTAGTAGTTGAAAGTTGAAACCATGTAACAGTAGACATACTCATGGTTCATTTTAACTACTCCCTCTGTTCCTTCAAACTTGTCGCTAAAATGGATGTATATCTAGACATATTTTAGTGTCTAGATACATCCATAATAGCGACAAGTTTTATGGAACAGAGGGAGTACTTACCTAGAATATTGAGCAAACTTTGCATCAAAGCACCTACGAGATTCATGTAAGAGTACAGTATACCTTCTTTGCCCGCCTTATTTAGCTTCATGTTGCCTTTCTGAAGCCAGTCATTTGGAAGTTCCATCATGTTCTGCAGTTCCAACTGACTCTCCAGTCTCTCCAGTTGCAGCAGATGCCTTTTCTTAGCAACTATCTGATTTTCGAGCATCTCCACAATCTTCATCCAAACAGATGAAAGAACTAAGAATCAACCCTCTATAACATGTAGTAGGTAAAGGGAAAATGCGGACTCAAGTTAATAGGAAACTGACATTCCGAGCTAGCGAGCTGTAAGTTTTATTTTAACTGAACAATCTTTAAACATATCACAGTTTCTTTTTATTATTTTTCTCATCATTTATGATTAGACAAAAAATCAGTGCTGTTTTTTTTCAGTTTCTATCCACTAACTAGTTTCATGATTTCCACACCACAAAAGAAAATAGTTAATGGCCGAAATAACATTACACGATACTAACCATAAAGGCACCATATTTTAGTAGAAGGCTAGCTAGAAGTAGGCTATTTTTCATCGGTAACAAATATACAGTTCACAGATGATTTGGGCACCGTATTAGCAAACGATTTTCACAGTAAAACGAGCACCACACACATTTTTGAAAACCAAATAGAAAGCAAACATTGTTCTGCAAACCCTCGTTCTTTGCTTGGAGCTCATCATTCTGCTTCCTGAGACACTCCGTCTCCTTGGGCTTGAGAGCGAGCTCAACTCTCAGCTTCTTTTTCTCCTCGCAATACCCCAGTTCTTTCATCTTCCGTTCCAGCGCTGGGACTTGAGGTTTTCGATCTCCATGGAAATCCTTCGAGATTCATCAAACGCCAGTTCCAGATCTTCTGCGGGAAGAGAAACGTTAAAACTCAAAACCCAGGGAGAATCGCAATGTTGTGCGAGTCAGAGAAGAAGGGGAACGGAGAGAGCTGACCTCCGAGATCTTCGCCGCGCGGAGCCATCTTGTGGGCGGTGGCGTACGCACACGACGAGGAAGAGGGCATCCAGGGGCTTGTACTGAGTGATAACTACGGGGCGAATATTTGCCCCGAATAAAGTGCTCTAGCCTCTGGCCACCCACTCCGCTTCGCCTTCCGTCTCTTCAGTTTTCTTCCGCCTAGTAGAGCTCATGTTGATTCCGCACAGCCCATTTTCTGTAAGAGTAAAAAATAACACCGAGCGGCCGGCTATATAAAAATAATAAGTTACCGTTTCATAAAAAATCAGTCCTACTCCCTCCTCCGAGATTATGGGTGTGTTTGGTAGTCCGGTTCATCTGAGAATAGCTATCTATCCTCGACCAAGCTCACTCTAGCTAAGCTCGGTTGAGATTTTGTAGCGTGTTTGGTAGGTCGGGTATGTCCAAACAAGCTAAGCTGAGATGTTGTTTGGTGGGTTGTGTGAGTTGAGAATAGCCGATGAGTCCAAAATTTGTATAAAACCCTTACAGAAAAAATTGAAACACGATTGATTCCTTGCATATGAAATTATAAGCAATCAGGTCCCCTGCATACTAAATTAGGTCCCTATAAACAGAAACCAAAAGCAATCGGGTCCTTAAAAACGCAATCGGATCCCTGTGAGGCTAGCTCCGGCGAGGGAGCTCCGGGGCGCAGGCGAGCTCGGTGGCGGCGCTGGACGGGGCAGACCCTAGCTCGGCGGCGGCGCTGGACGGGCAGACAAGCTCGGCGGCGGCGCTGTACGGGGCGGACGAGCTCGGTGGCGGCCTGGAGAGGGTGGCGCGGGCCGGGGCGGACGACCACGGTGGCGTCCCTGGACGGGGCGTCAGCGGCGGAGGCCGGAGTCGAGGAGGCGAGGGCCAGGGTCGAGGAGGCGCGGGCCCGTGTCGAGCAGGGGCGTGTCCTGGCGGCGGATTCGGTGGAGGTATTCGTTCCTGGCGGCGGCGGAGGATTCGTTCCTGGTGGTGTCGAGAGGAAGTGCGACGGAGGGGGCCTGCGGCGAGGAGGCGGTGGATGGATTCGTTCCTGGCGGCGGTGGCGGTTTCGTTTCTGGCGGCGGCGGCGGCGACCTGTCTCATGCGTGTCTCGTGCGGGGCAGAGGAGAAGAGCAAGCGGGGGAGGGGGGAAATGAGGGGGGAGAGCCAGCGACCCCTGTGTCTCGGGCGCAGGCGCGTGGACGCGGCATGTGATTTTCGGGCGACTCCAGCCCGGCCGAGTAGAGAACCTCGATTTGAGCTTCTCACTCGGGCAGGGCTGAGAGGCCCTTTTCGTGCGAAGTGGGCAGTGCCCGGTTGAGAAAGCCGGTCTACCAAACACTCGAATAGCTAAAAATCTCGGTTGAGATAAGAATATTTCAGTTAGACCGGGCTACCAAACACGCCCTATGTGTATCCGTGCACCATAGTGTGAGATAAGTTTAGTGGTGTTCTTTTCTTGCGTTTCGTTTGGGAGAAGCCCGTTTTGTCATGGAGACACAATTTTTTTGGCCGTAAGAAACCTACCCACACTAAGGCTAGCCATAGTGCTAGTATCATAGGTAGTATCATGCAAACTAGGCCCACATAATTGCCGATGTGGCAGTTAATTAATGAAGAGAGAGGAGATTAGAGTATCATAAGTAGATACTGTATCATAGTGCACATTACGAGAAACATTAAGCTTAAGTAAATCTTGTACATACATTTGTATTGAGATACTACAAAACAATAAATACAATGAGTATATGATACTACCTTATAATACCATGCATTATAGACATAGTATCATACACAAGTATCATATGCATGATACTAATATATGATACTCCCCACTATGAGCAGCCTAATGCCCGATTCTGTACTAAATACTAATATAAGATAGATGATAAATATCTAATCGAGTTACAGTAATAGCTGAAAACATTGTTCAACCGATGTAAGCATCATTTATGCCGGGTAGACACTGCCCGTGCATTGCATTGGGAGGAGAAAATATACGTCATGGAAACGCAAAAAGTAAGTTCTTCATAAATAGCCAACTTTAACACGTTCTTGGTGTGCTCCATGTTTGACACCGCCACTGCCTACTCTACCCCGTCATGTCTGATGCACGTGCGCCAACACCAGCAGAGCCAACCACCACAATCGGCACCCCACCCCACTTCTCGAAGGTATTAGCCTCTATAGGGGTCGAGAAGTGGTGGAAGCATACGCCGATGGGCATAACCGTTGGATGAGTCAGGATGCGGAGATGATACAGATACCTTCGCCAAAATTCCACATGTGGCAACACGAATACTGAAGGACATCATCTTCTCTCCTTTCGGTATTTTTCTATCATTTTGTCCCCAACAGGATCACAGGTACATGACTTGAAGAACAATCCGGATTTTTGTCATTGATTATGCAAATTCACTTTTAGAGGTGTTATGAAGTACTAAAAAACATCCATCATCATGAGTGCAAGGAATCAGCTATGCTTATTATTTAGACAAATACTCATATTTACCATGAGCATGCATGCTCCTGTGATCTGAACATCTAATCTAAATTTTTGAACCTCAAGTGCGGGTGCGTCCATGCAACCGCGTCCATGCATCCATGACAAGAAACAAACAATGTGATGAGATAATTATATATGTACGATTTCTCTTGCTTCTTGCCTTTTCTAGAGGAATCCTGCATCCTACTGATCTATTGGAGAGGCCACGGCCCAAGCTAGGCCCAACCAAACCAGCTCAAGGTCCATTTACTCCCCCAACCTTATCCTGTTATCCTCTTCCCTGCTCACCACACTCACGCACGCAACTCCGCCACCAAGCGCACCTGCACGAGCCTACCTTGCATCGCCGCTGCTAGCTCCGCCTAACCGCCTCTGGCCGCCCCTCTTGCCAGTACTCCGACACTCGTCGGTGTTCCGATTTCCTCTTGCGTCGCAGCGTACCCTGCTCCGTCCCAGCCGCGCGCAGGCCCCGTCGCCATGCTCCAGCGGCCACGCCGCTGCTACTCTATGGACCAACGTAGACCATTGGATTCTGTAATCCACGGCGGTTCTCCCCTCCTCCACTTCACCATTCCCACCTTGAAGGATCAAATAGACCAATCCGTTCTACGATTCATCCACCGTGTGCACAGAATTCATCCCTGCCATCCGCCGGCACACAAATGCGACGACCACCGATCACAGCCCTGTGATATCTACGAATGCTTCCATTCTTGTAGACAGTGTTGGGCCTCCAAGTGCAGAGGTTTGTAGAACAGCAGCAAGTTTCCCTTAAGTGGATTACTCAAAGTTTATCGAACTCAGAGAGAAAGAGGTCAAAGGTATTCCTCTCAAGCAACCCTGCAATTAAGATACAAGAAGTCTCTTATGTCCCCAACACACCCAATACACTTGTCAGGTGTATAGATATACTAGTTCGATGAAGAGATAGTGAAATACAAGTAATATGGATGGTTATGAGTGGTAATTGCAATCTGAAATAAAAATCGCTATGAGCAAACATGTAACAGAACTTGTTGTAAACGATGTTTCAATGCTTAGAAACAAGGCCTAGGGATCATACTTTCACTAGTGGACACTCTCAACAATGAAAACATAATTGAACACATAAATATCATTCTTCACTATGCTATACTGAACTACTCTCTGGTTGGATAACAAACACTAATCATATGTAGGGCTATCAAGCACTCCTTAAAGTTCGCATTCCCCAATCTAGATTACCCTACACTATCACCTTGAGTGCACTAGATAGTTTTAGACAAACACCAACAATCCATAGAGACATCCAACTCAAATCATAACTCATGATAAGTACTACTGTAAAATTTAGCCTAAGAGACACACATAATGCGCACACTGTCACCTTCACATCATGGGACAAGGTGTCTCCAGAGATTACATTAATAAAAGCACTTGAGTAGCATAATAGATGAAGAGTAACATCTACCAATTCAACTATATTACAAAGCTCATGATCACATAAAGATCACACCATGGGAGAGAGAGATGAACACATAGCTACCGGTAGAGCCCTCGGCATCGGGGGAGAACTACTCCCTCCTCATCATGGGAGACATCAACGGCGATGAAGATGGCAGTGGAGTCGATGGAGATGGCTCCAGGGGCAATTCTCCGTCTCGGCAGGGTGCCGGAACAGAGACTTCTGTCCCCCAAAATTGGTCTTTGATGGCCGCGGCACTACGGAACTTTTTGTGGACGGAGACTGATTCTTTAGGGTTTTCGCCTCGGAGAGAATATATAGGCGGAAGGGCAATGTCAGAGGGTGGACCAGGGGGCCACACCACACCCTGGCGCGGCCAGAGGGGGGAGGGGCGCCACTAGGTGGTGTGGCCACCTCGGTGCCCTCCTCCGTCTCTGCTTTGGACTCCGTCTCGTGTCGGAAAAAAATAGGAACTTTGGGCTTCGTTTCGTCCAATTCCGAGAATATTTCCTGTGTAACTTTTCTGAAACATAAAAATAGCAGAAAACAGGAACTGGCACTGTGACATCTTATTAATAGGTTAGTTCCAGAAAATGCATAAAAATGCCATGAAGTTTAAACAAAACATAAAGCAATTGGTGTAAAATAAGCATGGAGCATCAAAAATTATAGATACGTTTGCAACGTATCAAGCATCCCCAAGCTTAACTCCTGCTCGTCCTCGAGTAGGTAAGTGATAACAAAATAATAATTTTTGAGGTGATATGCACCCAACACAATCTTGATCAAGTCTATGTAAAGCATTGCTAGCTGAGATCAAAGTACTCTAAACATGGGCATAAGAGATATAACTTTAACAATAGAACTTACCAACCATGTTGCAACATGAAAAGAAACACAAACAATAGATCATGAATAATAATGCATTGAAAGGTAATTGTTTGTTTCGAGCATACAGAAAACATAGCAAAGTGGTATTCAGCTTGTCCCTCATGGAGTAGCAAAACATAAATGCATAGGAAACCTTCAAAGTTCAAAAGGGTGACTAGATACAAATAATTTAAGAACAAGCAATACCATAATCATGAATCAATCAATAATAAATTTTTGGACTATGCACATTATAATCAGAATGACAACTATGCTCTCTTAATTGGTGCATAAAGATAGAAGATGAAGACGCAACATAAAAGTAAAAGATAGGCCCTTTCGCAGAGGGAAGCATGGATTTAACATATGCTAGAGCTTTTCATTGGTAAAACAGAGAAAAAAATTGTTTTGGGAGGTGGTTGTTTCTGTCAACGAATAGCAATGGGGTTCTTGCTATCTTCCATACTAAACAAGTTGAGAGCGGTTCTGAGTTCTTGAAAGATTGGTATTTGCATGCTCTTTTATAAAGTTTGGCACTCCTCCCAGCCTTTCCTTTCACAAACCATGGCTAGCCGAATCCTTCGGGTGCCTACCAATAATCTCATACCATGGAGGAGTGCCTTTTTCCTTTTCTTTTTTTAAAGGTTACAATGGTCTGACCAGCTCTCTTGCAAAATTAGTGACGAGCAGATGAAGCATGAAAGTCAAGGGGTACTTAATTTAATAAGGAAGATAACAAACCCGACCATTATGTCCCCATGAGCTAAAAATAGTGTCACAAAATGAGAAGTATTTGAAGGTTTTGAAAGGTAGCACATGAAAATTTTCTTGGAATGGTTTGAAATGCCATGCATAGGAATTTATAGCGGACTCTCTGGAATTTTTTTGGTTTTTGGGAGTTGGATGCACGAGTAGAGCTAATACTCAGTACAGGTGAAGGCTAGCAAAAGACTGGGAGTGACCAACTAATAGAGCAATAACGGCCATAATCATGCATAGCGACAAAACATTATTAACCAAAGCATAAAGTGATATCACAAGTCAAAAACCAAATGATCGTAGAGTCTTGATGCGACTGGTTTAAAGTCAAAATATGGTGTGAGCATGCGCCAAGTCAACCCAAATAAAGCATCAAAGGAGAATACCACAATATTATGCTTCTATATGATAAAAACAACGCATGATTCATTCAATGGCACATTAAGCACTCTCAGTCATTTGAGACAAGTCATACAACAATAACTACTAAGCACATAATCAAAATAATATCTAGCATGACATGCTAAATTTTAAGCAACAGTCTAAACAAGCTCCCTTTTGCACCACTATAAGCATGAAACATTTTACTCTTTCCAACACCAATCAACCTATTTGAAACAACTCTCAAGGATGAAAAGCAACAAATATGAGAGGTCTAAACACACCTAACTACAAAGAACTAACAAGTTCTAAACAAAAGTAAAGGTGAAAAACAAAAGCTAAACGTAGTACTAGCAAAAGAGAACACTCGCAGAACAATAAGAGTGTTCTAGGCAATGAAAACGGAGCGTGTCTCTCTCCAAAACAAATATGATGTGATCCAACCATTTATTACAGCAAAGAAAACAAAAGAAAACTGAAAGAAAAAAATAAAGACGCTCCAAGAAAAACACATAGCGTATGAAGCAATAAAAATATAACGTCTTGAAAGATGACATATTTTTGTTGATGAAGAAGGGGGTGCCTTGGGCATCCCCAAGCTTTGACGCTTGTACTTCTTGGATATTTCTTGGGGTGAAATGGGCATCCCCAAGCTTGAGCTTTTGTCCATCCTTCATCTCATCTCATCATTCTCCTTTCCCTACACTTGAAAACTTCCTTCATACAAAACTTCACACAATTCTCATTAGCAACATTAGTGTATGCAAGATAGTAAATCCAATTTTGGTTCAGTTTCAACTCAAGTACAACATTAAAACATTAGTGATGCGGGCAGGATAACCACCCAGTTGGGAACCCCAAGAGGAAGGTATGATGAGCACAGTAGCAAGTCTTTCCCACAGTAAGAAACCAAGGTTTATCGATCCAGTAGGTGATGCTTGCTAGCTTTGTGGCACTCCAGCAAGGGCGCCGTTTACGATTCTTGTTGGTGCGTCTTCAACTAGTAGCAACGTGGAACCTGCACACAACACAACCAAGAACTTTTCTCCCAACTTACGATGAGGTTGTCAATCTCACCGGTTTGCTGTAAACGAAGGTATGAGCATATCGAGTGGAAAGCAATAGTAGTATGCGAGAAAGTAAACAGTGCGAGTAAAAGTAAAACGGTGTAACAATATAAAGGAAATTGGACCAGGGTCCACAGTTCACTAGTGGTGTCTCTCCATAAAATAAATAACAACATGCTGGGTAAACAAATTACAGTTGGGCAATTAATAAAATAAAGATAACGTGCATATGTCACGAGGATCACTATGAGATTTACTTTGGGCATTATAACAAAATACATAGACCGCCATCCAATTGCATCTATGACTAATAATCCACCCACGGGGATATCGTCCGAACACCCCACGAGTATTAAGTTGCGAACAACAGATAACTGTATTATGCAAAGTGTGTAATGTAAACAAAACGAATGTCCTTGGACACAAGAATGTTGTTTTCTCCCTAGTGGGAACAGCACATCTACAACCTTAGAGGTTTCTGTCACTCCCCCAGATTAAATAGAGGCATGAACCCAACTACCGAGCATAAATACCCCCTCTTGGAGTCACTAGTATCTACTTGGCCAAGATAGCTACTAACAATGGAGAGCATGCAAGATCATAAACAAACATAGAGATAACATAAGATAATATTCAGCACATCAACTTAACATAACACCAATATTCATCGGATCCCAACAAACACAACATGTAGAATTACACAAATGTGATCTCAATCATGTAAGGCAGCTCACGAGATCTAAAGATGAAGCACATGGTAGAGAAGACAACCATCTAGGTACTGCTATGGACCCATAGTCCAAGGTAGACTACTCACTCATCGCGCCGGAGGCAAGCATGGCGATGAAGAAGACCTCTGGTGGTGATTCCCCTCTCTGGCAGGGTGTCGGGAAGAGCTTCTGGACCCTCCCGATCTCGGGTCGACGATAGCGGTGGATCGCGATGTGTTTCTGGAAAATTGATCGGGTGTTTAGGTTTTTCCCGTCGGGGGGTCTTTATAGGCGAAGGGGCAGCGTCAGAGGTGGGCCAGGGTGGCCTCACCACCAGGGGGCGCGGGCCAGGGGCAGGCCGCGCCGCCCTGTGGTGTGGCCGCCCTGTGGCCCCCCTCCGTCTCCTTTTCGGACTTCTAGAAGCTTTGTTAAATAATAGGAGGTTCGGCTTTTGTTTCGTCCAATTCTGAGAATATTTCCTGTGTAACTTTTCTGAAACAGAAAAACAGCAGAAAACAAGAACTAGCACTGTGGCATCTTGTTAATAGGTTAGTTCCGGAAAATGCATAAAAACGCCATAAAGTGTAACAAAACACTAAGCAAATGGTGTAAGAACAGGCATGGAGCATCAAAAATTATAGATACCTTTGAGACATATCAATTAGCTACTGTATCAACTTCTTCTAAAAGCTCTTCCCATCAAATAACTCAAAAAGAAAGAGATCAAGAGGCAAATGCAAATAGTGGCAGAAATCTGTCAAAACAGAACAGTAGGTAAAGATCAATTTTTTCGAAAATCTTCTGTTGCTCAAATCGAAAAGTGCAAAACTAATGAAAGTTAGATAGTAACCTGGGTCATGTGCACAAGAAATCACAGATCAAAATGAAGTTCTGGGAATTTTCATGAATTTTTACAATGAAGCACAGAAATCTGTTTCGGGACAGAAACTTCCCCAAATCTTACCTACCTCCAATTAGAGGCTATTCTTGGCACAAAAACGAAATAAAAAGGATAAGGAGCAGTTGTTTTAGTACTACAACTTCCAAGACCCAACAAAAGAAAAATTACTAAAATAAATCATGGATTATCTCCCAAGAGTGCTTTTCTTTAACGCCTTTCAGCTAGGCGCAGTAATTTGAGAAGATGCTCACATAAGCGCCATAAAAGAGCTTGAAGCAAAAGAGAGCATCAAAAATCAAATATGAAACACTTTTAAGTCTAACCCGCTTCCTATGAAAAAAATCTTGTAAAGAAACAAGTCATGAGAGCACAAAGCAACAAGCATAGGAAAGCAAAACAAGTGCAACTTCAAGATTTTCAACATAAATAGGGGAAACTTAATATTGTTGAGATGCATAAAACCATGTTCCCTCTCTCATAATAAATATCAGTAGCATCATGAATAAAATTAACAATATAACTATCACATAAAACATTCTTATCATGAGCCACATGCATAAAAGAATTAATACTCTCCACATAAACATAGTCATTCTTATTAATTATAGTGGGAGCAAATTCAACAAAATAGCTATCATTATTATTCTCATCACCATAGTCATCAAATATAGGAGGCATATTGTAATCATAACTAATTTTCTCCTCAATAGTAGGTGGACTGAAAATATCATACTCATCATTGTAATCATCATAAATTGGAGGCATAGTATCATCAAAGTAAATTTTCTCCTCCGTGCTTGGGGGACTAAAAATATCATGCTCATCAAAACCAGCTTCCCCAAGCTTAGACTTTTCCATAGCATTAGCAATAATGGTGTTCAAAGAATTCATACTAATAACATTTCTATTAGCATGCAAATGAAGTTCTATAGGTTTTCTAATTTTCTCTTCAAACACTTCATATCCTAACTCAAGATAAATACTATAAAGCTCTCTAATTTTTTTTTCCATTAAACCTAACTAGTGAAAATAAAAGCAAGAAACAAAAAGATATAATTGCAGAATCTAAAGAAAATAACTTCAAGCACGCACACACCAGCAACAGTACTAGAAGATAGATTAGTAGCCAGAGGATGTGAGTAACTTTTACCTTACCTCCCCGGCAACAGCGCCAGAAAAGAGCTTGATGTCTATGAACACTTCTATTCTTGTTGACAGTGTTGGGCCTCCAAGTGCAGAGGTTTGTAGAACAACAGCAAGTTTCTCTTAAGTGCATCACCTAAGGTTTATCGAACTCAGGGAGGAAGAGGTCAAAGGTATTCCTCTTAAGCAACCCTGCAATTAAGATACAAGAAGTCTCTTGTGTCCCCAACACACTCAATACACTTGTCAGGTGTATAGGTGCACTAGTTCGACAAAGAGATAGTGAAATACAAGTAATATGGATGGTTATGAGTGGTAATTGCAATCTGAAATAAAAATTGTTGCGAGCAAACATGTAACAGAACTTGTTATAAACGGTGTTTCAATGCTTAGAAACAAGGCCTAAGGATCATACTTTCACTAGTGGACACTCTCAACAATGAAAACATAATTGAACACATTAATATCATTCTTCACTATGCTACACTGAACTACTCTCTGGTTGGATAATGAACACTAATCATGCATAGGGCTACAAAGCACTTCTTAAAGTTCGCATTCCCCAATCTAGATTACCCCACACTGTCACCTTGAGTGCACTAGACGGTTCGAGACAAACACCAACAATTCATAAAGACATCCAACTCAAATCATAACTCATGATAAGTATTACTGTAAAATTTAGCCTAAGAGACACACATAATGCGCACTCTGTCACCTTGACATCATGGGACAAGGTGTCTCCGGCTCCGCAGATTACATTAATAAAAGCACTTGAGTAGCATAATAGATGAAGAGTAACATATACCAATTTAACTAGATTACAAAGCTCATGATCACATAAAGATCACACCATGGGAGAGAGAGATGAACACATATCTACCGGTAGAGCCCTCAGCCTCGGGGGAGAACTACTCCCTCCTCATCATGGGAGAACGCAATAGCGATGAAGATGGTGGTGGAGTCGATGGAGATGGCTCCAGGGGCAATTCCCCGTCCTGGCAGGGTGTCAGAACAGAGACTTCTGTCCCCCGAAATTGGTCTTTGATGGCGGCGGCGCTGCAAAACTTTTCGTGGACGGAGACTAATTCTTTAGGGTTTTCGCCTCGGAGAGACTATATAGGCACAAGGGCGATGTCAGAGGGTGGACCAGGGGCCCACACCACACCCTGGCATGGCCAGAGGGGAGGGGGCGCGCCACCAGGTGGTGCGGCCACCTCGGTGCCCTCCTCCGTCTCTGCTTTGGACTCTATCTCGTGTCGAAAAAAATAGGAACTTCGGGCTTCGTTTTGTCCAATTCCGAGAATATTTCCCGTGTAACTTTTCTGAAACACGAAAACATCAAAAAACATGAACTGGCACTGTGGCATCTTGTTAATAGGTTAGTTCCAGAAAATGCATAAAAATGCCACGAAGTGTAAACAAAACATAAAGCAACTGGTGTAAAACAAGCATGGAGCATCAAAAATTATAGATACGTTTGGAACGTATCACCCTGCCCCATCCCGAGCCCATACGGCTCCCATTCAGGGCGGTCTCCTCCGCCAGCCCGCTTGTCCCGCAGTGGGAACATAGGAGAGGAGGCCAGGAAGGGATTTGTCCATCGATACTATTGTGTGTTCGTGCCAACCGTTCTTTTCGGCGGGGAAGGGAGGGGCGTCGGCCACGCCATCCGCACCCGCACACCGCCGGCTGCCCGCGCTGTCCGCGCCCGCACGCCTCTGGTCGCCCGCACCTGCCTGGAACCTCCCCACCACCGTAGTAGCCTGGTCTGCAAGGCGCGCCCGCCAGGTCATCCGCGCCCGCATGCCGCCGGCCGTCCGCGACTGCCACTCTGTTCGCGCCCGCACGCCTTCGGCTGCCAGCTACGCTCCTGGTCTGCTGCAGAGAAGGGAGGAGCACTGTCCGTCTCCATTGGGACAAGCGAGGGAGACAACGAGCGAGGGTTGACTAAAAACTAGACTGCGGGTTGATTCACAAAATTATGGAGGGCTTTTTTTACAAAACGTCCAACGGACGAACCAAATCATGGAATCCTTGCCCCCTTTATTATTAGGTATACTCTACGGACCAACGTAGACCATTGGATTCTGTAATCCACGGTGGTTCTCCCCTCCTCCACTTCACCATCCCCACCTTGAAAGATCAAATAGACCAATCCGTTCTACGATTCATCCACCGTGTGCACAGAATTCATCCCTGCCATCCGCCGACACAAAAATGCTACGACCACCGGTCACAGCCCTGCCCTATCCCGAGCCCATACGGCTCCCATTCGAGGTGGTCTCCTCCGCCGACCCGCTTGTCTCGCTGCGGGAACATATGAGAGGAGGCCAGGAGGAGATTTGTCCATCGATACTGTTGTGTGTTCGTGCCAACAGTTCTTTTCGGCGGGGAAGGGAGGGGCGCCGGCCGCACAGTCCGCGCCCGCACACCGCCGACCGCATAGTCTGTGCCCGCACGCCACCGGCTGCAGAGTCCGCGCCCGCACGCTGCCGGCCGCCTGATAAGTCTCAAACGTATCTATAATTTTTGATGCTCTATGCTTGTTTTTACACCATTTGCTTAGTGTTTCGTTAAACTTTGTGGCATTTTTATGCATTTTCTGGAACTAACATATTAACAAGATGCCACAGTGCCAGTTCCTGTTTTCTGCTATTTTTTTCTCTCAGAAAAGTTACACAGGAAATATTCTCGGAATTGGACGAAACAAAAGCCGAACGTCCAGATATTAAACGAAGCTTTCAGAAGACTGAAGAGGAGACAGAGCCGAGTCAAAGGCTGGCCTCACCATAGGGCGATGCGGCCAGCCCCTGGCCCGCGCCCCCTATGGGTGAGACCACCCTAGTCCACCTCTGACACTGCCCCTTCGCCTATAAAGACCCCCCGACGGGAAAAACCTAAAGACCCGATCAATTTTCTAGAAACTCATCGCGATCCACCGCCGTCGTCGACCCAAGATTGGGAGAGTCCAGAAGCTCTTCTCGGCACCCTGCCAGAGAGGGGAATCACCACCGGAGGTCTTCTTCATCACCATGATTGCCTCCAGCGCGATGAGTGAGTAGTCTACCTTGGACTATGGGTCCATAGCAGTAGCTAGTTGGTTGTCTTCTCCACCATGTGCTTCATGTTTAGATTTCGTGAGCTGCCTTACATGATCGAGATCACCGTTATGTAATTCTACATGTTGTGTTTGTTGGGATCGCATGAATATTTGTGTTATGTTGAGTGATGCGGCACGGTGTTGATAATGTAAAGCACCGTCCAGTTGGGAACCCCAAGAGGAAGGTATGATGAATATAGCAGCAAGGTTTTCTCTCAGTAAGAAACCAAGGTTTGTCGATAAGGAGAGGAAGAAGCCAATACTCTAGAAGGTGATGCTTGCTAGTCTAGTGACACTCCAACAAGGGCGCCGTTTACGATCAAACGAGTTAGTGCATCTTCAACTAGTAGCAACGTGGAACCTACACACAACACAACCAAATACTTTGCTCCCAACTTACGATGAGGTTGTCAATCTCACCGGTTTGCTGTAAACAAAGGAATGAGCGTATCGAGTGGAAAATAGTAATAGTATGCGAGTAAAGTAAACCGTGTGTAATATCCCAGCATTTAGAACAAAACGAAGGGTAGATTTAGGACCTTTGTGCATTCATGCATCTAAAATCTGAGTAAATTTTTTGCAAATTAAAAACAAACCTGGGTGAGCAAACTTCTTTCAAAGCATCTTTAGAGTTAGAGGTGTTTTGATTGCTAAAGGTTTGTTAGGATCTCTTGAAGATGATATTTAAGTGTTGTTGGAATTTAGAACTTATTCTTGAATTATCACAAATTTGAATATTTAATTTACAATAATGGATTAACTCAATCAAATAATGAGTTAGATAAAAGAAAAGGAATTGAATATTAAATAAACAGAAATAATACTTTATTGATATTCCACAATTATACAAAGTCTTTACATCAAGGCCAAATTGAAAAGAAGATTACAGGGGATATTAAAATAAAAAGAAACCTAGCTCTAAACTATTTCTAGTGATCTTCTTGAAGTCCATCTTCTAATCTTCATAGTTTACAACCTGCAAAACAAAGCCAAAAATAAACAAAGCAAAAGATTAAAGGTTAGAGTTATTTACTCTCAGACTAGGGCAAAGATTTTGCCATTGCATCATTGAGTAGTTTGGACAAGTGTAGTATCTGATCTGTTAAGTTACTGGGTACAACCCAAGACAGCCCACAGCAGATTCACAACACGGCCAGTTTAGGATCAGACCAAGCCATGGTGACAAGCAGCTCACAAGGAGCTTAGTCACTGCATGAGAACCTTGTGCTGGCAGCACCACAGCTGCTAGCAAAGCTAGCAGTCGACCAGATGAGGAGCACCAGGGGAAGCAGCACACACACTTCCAGCACTGCACCAACGCAAGCACATCAGAGTCCTTGCACCACATACCAAGAACAGAACCAGTTCTTGCAAATCATCACTCAAAAACATCCAGCAAAACCATGGAGGCCAATTGAAGCTCAAGACCAAGCCAGGAGGAGAAGAACCAGCAACTCATATCAGGAGGAGAAGGACAATTAGCAGCCAGGAGCAGGTCCAGGAGGTGAAGGACAAGCTTGAAGCTGAGCCAGGAGGAGAAGGCAAGCTAGAAGCAAGCCATCACCAACAGCAAGCAACTGAAACTGTACACAACACTATCTTTGCACAACTACAGGCAACAGGTAGGAACCCTGCAAGCACATCACTGCTAGTGCATGTTTCCAGCATGAGTTGCTATTGGATAAGCCCTCAGTTTAGCAAAGATATGCTTTGCCAAACTCATCATTTGGAATCTTGATTAAAAGCCTCAGTTTGCACTTCACTGGCACATCACAAAGATTAAATCAACACAGAGAAACTTGTGCTGGGCACATGTCCTGTTGGGCATGCACCTCAAGCACACAAGTCTTGCAAGCATCACCAAATAGGTAGCAGTGGGCACACAAACAAGTTTAGCACCTCACAAGCTACTCCTAGCCTCAGACCAGCATCACAGGCTTAAGTTAAAGGGGCAAGTTTCACCAAAAATGGATCACAGGGGTAGCTGCTGGGCACAAGATCAGAAGATCTTGCACCTCACCACAACTAACTGAATAATGAACAGACAAGTGCATATACAGTAGATAAATCATCTCCCTAGCTAACAAGAACTAGGAATCATATCAATCTTGCTTTAGCTAATGTCACAAAAGTCTGCAACACAACATAGCATCTTATCACTTGGTTATCAGGGATAAGCAAGTGTCAGCAGCTAACACAACATACTTATCACTGAACATGTTGTCGGGGGGATGACCCCCGGTAGGGTCAAGAGACTAGAGAGACACAAGGTCTATGATTGACTTTATGCCGGGTTATCAAGGAAGGGCCTGGCCGGAATATAAGAGCATCGGCCAGGCCGGCATATAATGTGTATCCCGGCTGGTGTCTGGATATGCCGGCATAGCCGGAATACTGATATATGTGTGCCGGCATATACTCAGATATGCCGGCCTACCTATTTGGTGTGTTGTGCAGGAGCAGGGGAGGCCGGATTACCCGACCCTCGTAGGTCGTTGGTCCGGCATATAAGTCCTGGGTATGGCCAACGGTCATATCCGGGATGCTTAAGTCAACCAAGGTGTCACATCCCTACAATCAAGGAAGAAAACATCCAAGCATGGTAGCAGAGTAAGATGGCAGGGTGCACAGTGGAGGTTACCTACCCTCACTGTGCACAAGTACGAGCTTACCGCACGGAGGTAAGGCCACAGTTCAAGAGGTACAAGGTACAGGGATATGGCGTCCCATCGAGAGCAATCAGGGGCGAAGTCAAGGGTCTCTGCCATCGCCACCAGCTCCTGTTTGGAGTGTAGCCCTTGTCTTGTGGTCTTGTATGACCGTTGTAACCCTGGCCACCACTATATAAGGTGGCATAGGGAGCCCTTGTAAAGGGTGAAAAAGGTTGGCTGATAGTTGTTGGTTGGTCACTCTGTACTCTTACACTTACCAGTTCATCTTCCTTCTCTAGCAGAGAGCTTGGAAGCACCATTGTGGTGTACTACATCGATCCATATATACAATCAGTAGAGCAGGAGTAGGGGTGTTATCTCCTTACGAGAGCCCCGAACCTGGGTAGATCAGTGTCTCTTTCTGTCGTGCTTTTTAGCTCGTTCCCCTCTCCCGAATCCTCCAGCATCTAGTCGGCCCCCATTTAAGCCATCCTATGGCATATGTTGTTTCACCACGACGACATTTGGCGCCCACCGTGGGGCATCAGATCGATATGCTGGGCGGAGTGTTCATTCGGACGGGGTCTATGATAGCAGCTTCGGGAGTGCGCGTGGTCTCTGGCCTCGTCCAGAGGCTAGGCTCGCTCAGTTTCGTCAGTGACAACGCCGGTTGTCTCGGTGGCCGGCCGTTCCCCAGGGATGGCCGGATTATGTCTTTCGGTTCCCACGAGGTGTACGTGGGGACTGAGAGAATTTGCAGGAAGGAGGTGCTGGTGGCGTCGGATCCTCCGTCACATCGGCTGGCTCACGCTGGGCGTAGCGCTCGCTCAGTAGAGTCGGCTGAGGTGATGATGGCCGGCACATCCGTGCCGCCGGCGGAGGATGCCGGCAAAGCAGCAGCGGTCGGAGCTTCTCCTCCGGAGCCGCCGAAGGTCAAGAGGTCGGCACGTCCTCCGTTGGAGCGTGCGGAGAACCTGGCCGGCACTTCCGGTGTGCCGGCTAGGGGCGAGGTTCTTCTTCCCATCATCGACCGGCTTCTCGAGCCGGTGCGATCCGGCGTTGATCTGGAGCAGGCAAGGGAGGTCCTGGAGGGATCTCGTCAGGCCCTCGTCGACGAGGCCCTGGCCATGAACCAGGAGCGCGAACGGTTTAACCGTCAACTCCGTGAGTATGAAGCAGCCCATGGTTTTACTCCTGTAGTAATCCGGCCTAGCCGGATAGAAGAGGTTAGAACTAGAGGCAGAAATCTTAATGCTGAGATAGGAAAAGATGCTAGAGATAAGAGTCATACTGCAACTAGTACTGTGCCTAAGGTAGTCTATAGTTCGCCAGTAAAGAACCTTAGAGCTGCGGCCGAGGTAGCTAAGGATTTATCTTGTTTATCCGACGAAGCACTGCGTGAGCAGCAAGCCCGGCTTAACCAACTTTTGTCTGAAGCTACAAAGCAGCAGGAGGCCTTTAAGAAGGCAAACCCAGGTGCCGGGGCATCCCAGTACATTGTGTCGGCGGGAGGTGCCGGCGCGAGGTCGAGGGGCCAAGCCTCGTCCCCGCATCCTAGCGCCCGGCGTGCCGGAAGTGTGACCTCTGGCCGCCGGGATAAGCAGATCCAGGTGTACGATCCGGCTGCCGCCGGAAAGCAGGCGGTGGTGCAGAAGAATGTCGGCCAAGCTGACAAGTATGTCGGCAGCAAGAAGCCCGGCCAGAGTATGCCGGCCGGGCATGAAGCAGCAGCGGCCGGTGGTGGCCGGAGTAACAGTGCAGTCCGGCGTCAGCAACAGGGCGCCGGAGGTGCAGCGCAGCAGCAGGGTGCAGGCCATCCGGGACATCGAGAGGATGACGGCAATTCCGCCCTTGCCAGGGCGGGATATCAGCAGCAGCATCAGCAAGGCCGGCATAGTGAGCAGCATCAGCCGGAGCAGCAGCAGCAGATGATCGCAGGCCCAATAGCATCCCGGCTTGGACCTCGGTCCTTGGAAGCCAATGATGCACGTTTCAAGCTGGACAAGCTCCACCAATCAGAGTTGGTGGAGAGGCAAGGAGCTCCGGGCCCTATGTGTTTCGGACCCCGGATTATGGGGGAGCCGGTGCCTTACTACTTCCAGCTCGCGCGTGGCGCGAGGACATATAATGGAAGTACGAAGCCGGAAGATTGGTTGGAGGATTACTCCACAGCGGTGAACATCGCCGGAGGAAACCTCAGATGGGCGGTACGATATGTGCCGCAGATGTTGGAAGGTCCAGCCAGGATATGGCTGAATAATTTGCCGGCCGGGAGTATCAACGGCTGGATTGATTTCGAAGAGCAGTTTGTGTCAAACTTTACCAGTACATACAAGAGGCCCAACCGTCCGCAGCAGCTGGCTAACTGCCGGCAAGGAGTGAATGAGACTGACCGTGACTATCTGACCAGGTGGTGCACGTTGCGCAATTCCTGCGAAGGAATCAATGAGCAGCAGGCCATCATGTGGTTCGCTCATGGGTGCCAGCATGGCACCATGCTGTGGCAAAAGCTTCAGAGGCAAATGCCGGCCACGCTGGCCGAAACAATCAAGATCGCTGATAGTTATGCTCTGGGAGATCCCAAGCAGCCCAGTCTCGATTCACAAGGACAGGGGCAAACCCAGGGGAACACCAGCAATGCCGGGAGATCAGGGCAGTTCTATCGCCCGGATAACCGGAATAAGAGGAGAGATGAGCGGCCGGATTATCGGTATGGCTCAGCACAAGTTGCAGCTGTGGAGGAAGAGCAAGGGGGCGCCGGCAGTAGCCAGCGTCCGAGATATGAGAACTATCAGCATCCTCAGCAGCAGCCGCAGCAGCAAGCACAGCCGTTCCAGAAGAAGAATGTCTGGACCAACAAGAATGCCGGCGGAGCCGCCGGCCAGAAGAAGCAGTGGCCGAAGTATACTGTGGGTCTTGCCATGGACAAGCCTTGTGTGTTTCACACATTCCAGCCGGGAAAGCCGGCAAACCATTTGACAAGGAACTGTTCATGGCTGGACGACATATTAGCAGGTCGTGCAGGTCCCTGGGGACCGGCTAGACCCTCTGTCCCGGCAGCTCCATCGCCGTTGACAGGTGCTAATACAATTGCAGTCCCACCTAGGCCGGGTAATCCTGGGAATCAGAGCAACGCCGGAAATGCCGGCGTAAATCAAGTTGACCAGAGCTATAATCCGGAATATAACGCCGGAGGCCCAGGAGCGGGCCGGAATGAGTACAAGGAGTATGATCAGAGCTATATGGTCTTTGAGACCGAGAGAACGGACAAGCAGAGCTTGTACCGCCGGAGTCTGGAGGTGAATGCCGTTATGTCGGCTGTGCCAAAGCTGATGTACTGGTCTGACCAGGCTGTTGGCTGGGACAGGGCAGATCATCCCCGGATCATGCCAAATCCCGGCGGATATGCTCTGGTGATGGATCCGACATTCGTCGGGCCGGCTAATAACGTGAGATTCAGCAAGGTCCTCATTGATAATGGAAGCAGCATCAACATCATGTATCGGGATACGATGGAGAAGCTGGGAATCAAGGAAAATATGTTGGAACCAAGCAAGACCACGTTCCACGGCATTGTGCCGGGACTTTCGTGTGCGCCGATGGGCAAGATCCGGATGGATGTCATGTTTGGCAGCCGGGATAACTGCAGGGTGGAAAACCTCATGTTCGAGGTGGTTGATCTGGAGAGCCCCTACCATGCTTTGCTGGGTAGACCGGCACTGGCAAAATTCATGGCCTCTACGCATGTGGCGTATCTGAAGATGAAGATGCCGGGACCCAAAGGAGTGATCACCATCATTGGTGATTACAAGCGTTCGATGGCATGTGCCACCGCCGGATCCAATCTGGCCGAGACTCTGATCATTGCAGAGGAAAGGAAGAGGCTCAAGCGAGCAGTGGAGATTGCTGAGACGGTCGTGGCCGGCAAATATATGCCGGGCATGACAAATCCCGGCGGCAGTGCTTGTTTTCAAGTAGGCAAGGAAGTCAAAAAGGTGCCGCTGGATGAAGCTTTCCCGGAGCGCCATGCCCTGGTTGGGGCAAGTTTGGATCCCAAATAGGAAAGCGAGCTCATCAGCTTCCTCCGTGAGAATCGGGATATCTTTGCATGGTCTACTTCGGACCTGCAAGGTGTGCCGAGGGAGCTGGCTGAGCACGCATTGCATGTGAGGCCCGATGCTAAGCCAGTGAAACAGCCGCTCCGGCGGAATGCCGGCGATAGAAGGAAAGCCATATGGGAGGAAGTGGCCAGGCTCTTAGCCTCTGGCTTTATCAAGGAAGTACTTCATCCGGATTGGGTGTCTAATCCGGTTTTGGTGGAAAAGAAGAAAGATGAGCCCGTCATGGTGAAAGTATGGCGGATGTGTGTTGATTACACCAACTTGAACAAGGCATGTCCTAAAGATCCATTCCCGCTGCCTCGGATCGATCAAGTGATTGATTCCACAGCCGGATGTGAACTGTTATCATTTGTAGACGCCTATTCTGGTTTCCACCAGATCCCCTTGTTTGAGCCAGATCAAATAAAGACATCCTTTATTACCCCGTACGGGGCTTATTGCTATCTCACTATGCCGTTCGGTTTAAGAAATGCCGGCGCAACTTACCAAAGGTGTATGCAAAAGTGTTTGCACGATCAGATAGATAAAAATGTGCAGGTATATGTCGATGATATCGTCATAAAAACCAAGGAGAGCAAGACTCTCATAGATGATCTCCGGGAAACCTTTGGGAACCTGAGGAGATTCCGGATGAAGTTGAATCCGGCTAAGTGCACCTTTGGTGTGCCGGCGGGCAAGCTGCTCGGTTTCCTTGTTTCCAGCCGGGGTATTGAGGTGAATCCCGGCAAGATTCGTGCCATAGAAAGGATGAAGCCGCCGACAGATTTGAGGGAAGTACAGAAGTTCACTGGGTGTCTCGCATCCCTGAGCCGTTTCATAAGCCGACTGGGAGAGAAAGCCCTGCCGTTATATCAGTTGATGAAAAAGTCCGACACATTTGTCTGGACAACGCAAGCAGATGCAGCTTTCAAGGAATTGAAACAGTTGTTGTCAACAGCGCCGGTATTAGCGTCTCCGATGCCCCGGGAGCCAATGTTGCTCTATATAGCGGCAACCAACCGAGTTGTCAGTGCTGTGGTGGTAGTAGAGCGAGAGGAAGGAGGCAAAACCGTGCAGCGGCCGGTATATTATCTGAGTGAAGTCCTCTCCACCTCAAAGCAAAATTACCCCCACTATCAGAAGATGACCTATGGTGTCTATATGGCGGCTAAGAAGCTCAAGCATTACTTCCAAGAGCATCCAATCCGGGTAGTGGCCGAGGCCCCTATCTCGGAAATTATAGGCAACAAAGATGCCAGCGGCCGGATAGCAAAGTGGGCAATAGAGCTTTCACCATATACACCGCAGTACGATAAGAGGGATACAATCAAGTCCCAGGTCTTGGCTGATTTCTTTATTGACTGGGCCGAGATACAGTATGAGCCACCATTGCCAGATGCCAATTATTGGAGGATGCATTTCGATGGGTCCAAGACAATCCATGGCTTGGGTGCCGGCATAGTTCTCAGTTCACCAAAGAATGACCAGCTGAGATACGTCCTGCAGATTCACTTTGCAGCATCAAATAATGTGGCGGAATATGAGGCACTTGTGCATGGCCTGAAGGTGTCTAAGGACATAGGAATTCGCCGGATTATGTGCTTCGGGGATTCTGACTTAGTGATTCAGCAGTGTTCCGGCATATGGGACGCGCATGATGCTAACATGGCATCATACCGTTTCCTAGTGCAGCAGTTAAGTGGTTACTTTGAAGGTTGTGAGTTCCGGCACGTTCTCCGGGCTCAGAACGATGCAGCCGATGCATTATCCAAGCTGGGGTCTTCCCGAGATTCAATCCCGCCCGGCATTTCGCTGGAGCATCTGAGGAAGCCATCGATCAAACCCTCGCCGGAGTCATCCTCCATTTATGTCCCGCCAGGTCCAGACGAAGCAGTTCCAATGGACATAGATGCCGGAGCCAAGACGGATAACCCGGGGACTGTTTCCTCAGTCCCGGGGACTGGGCCGGCATATGCTGTTAGTACAGTATTCCGGAGCAAAGCTAAAGGCAAGGGTAAAATGTGCCAAGAGGTTGTGCCGGTATACCCGGGGACTGCTCCGGCATACCCGGGGACTGATTCTTCAGTCCCGGGGACTTCGCAGCCCATGGAGATCGATTATGTGTCGGTCGAAATGATGGAAATAGATCAGGCAGTGTTCACTGTCAGGGAAGTGCCCTCATGGGCACGTCCTATCGTGAACTTCATGGTGGATGGTCAAGTGCCGGCGGATGAAACCGAGGCCCGCCGGGTTATAAGGAGATCCAAAGCGTATACCATCATCAACAAAGAAATATACAAGAGAAGTACCACCGGAGTATTGCAGAGATGTGTCGAATCTGCGGAGGGTCTGGAGATGCTCCGGGAAATTCACCAGGGGGAGTGTGGTCACCATGCTTCGTCCAGGGCATTGGTGGCAAAGGTATTCCGGCATGGCTTTTATTGGCCAACGGCACTGCATGAGGCAGAAAACTTGGTCCGGAAATGTAATGGGTGTCAAAGATATGCCCACCAGATTCATCAGCCGGCATCTGCCCTGAAAACTATCCCAATAACCTGGCCCTTTGCTGTTTGGGGCCTGGATATGGTCGGGGCTTTTAAGCCGGCCAGAGGGAAAATGACCCATATCCTGGTCATGGTGGACAAGTTCACCAAGTGGATTGAAGTGAAGCCCATAAGCAAGTGTGATGGTCACACAGCAGTGAAATTCTTAAAGGATATAATCTTGAGATATGGTGTTCCTCATAGCATCATCACTGACAATGGGTCAAACTTTGCCCAAGGGCCATTTGCCAGATTTTGTGAGGAGGTGGGAATCCGGCTGGACGTTGCGTCGGTTGCCCACCCTTGTGCCAATGGCCAAGTAGAGAGATCGAATGGGCTAGTATTATCCGGCATAAAACCCCGGCTGATAGAGCCCCTGGAGAAAACTCCGGGATGTTGGCTAGATGAGCTGCCAGCAGTGCTGTGGAGTTTAAGAACTACTCCGAATAGATCAACAGGCTACACACCATTTTTTCTGGTGTATGGAGCAGAAGCTGTGCTTCCAACAGATGTAATACATGATGCACCAAGAATAGTGCTATATAATGAGGAAGAGGCTAAAGAAGCCAGAGAAAATGATGTTGATCTGCTAGAGGAAGCAAGGGAAATAACCCTGTCAAGAACAGCAGTATATCAGCAGAACCTCAGACGCTATCATGCGCAGAAGGTAAATCCAAGGAGATTTCAAGAGGGAGATCTAGTACTCCGGCTAAAGCAAGGAACAGAAGGCCGGCATAAGTTAACTCCTCCATGGGAGGGGCCATTCATTGTGAGCAGAGCTCTGCACAATGATGCCTATTATCTTATAGATGCGCAGGACCCCAAGAAGAATAAGGTGGACAGGTCCGGAGAAGAAACCAAGAGGCCATGGAACATAGCTCTACTGCGCCCCTTTTACTCCTGAGCAACACAATGTATGTATTTCCATATTTTCCTTTGTATGCCGGCGTGTTGTGCCGGCACAAGACTAATGAATGAAATACCGGCATCCCGAAGAAGCCGGGTAACTAGCTCCGAGTTATATTTGTTGTTTATTTACAGTTTTTGTTATATGCCGGCTGGCTTTATTTGAATGTTTCCTAGGTCGGCCTAGTAATGTGTCGGCATTAAAGGCCACTCTTCGACTCAGCTGCTGTCCGAAACCCGGCTTCATGGCTAGCAAGAGTAGATGCCGGAGATTGTCTACACATGGAAAACGGCTAAGGAAATGTAAAGCAAGCGAACCGACATTTTCGTTAAAGCTAAAGTTAAAATTTAAAGTGTCGGATGATTTGAAGTCTAAGTCTCAAAGTTAAAGTACTGTATGTTCGAGCAAGCAACCTTGAGACTCATACGTCGAAAGCCAATTAAGGTAGACAAGTAGCCAAGGTTGTGAAATTGAGGAAACAGGAAAACAACTCGGTGACTTAGCCAAAAGATGATCCGGCATTAGTAACAAGCAAACCAAGATAAAACTTGTTCAGATAGCAAACCAAAGGAAAGTAAACGTATATCTTACAACTGCACCCGGCATACCGGGGATCTGATAAAGCTTAAAGTGTTTTTGATGCAAAGATTCAAGGGGCAGACGCGGGGCCGCCAGCAGGTGGAGCAGTAGCAGTCGAAGTGGCGGCTTCAGGTGTGCCGGACCCAGCAGATGGAATGGAGCCATCACCTCCGCCCGGGGCAGATGCCTGTTCCGGAGCTTCAGTGTCGGCTTCCTCAGCTTCACCTTCATCTTGGCTGGAGTCGGAACCCTCAGCAGCAGCAGATGTCCCGGCATCGTCATTCTTCTCCGGCTCGCGGATGTCTCGGACGAATTTGTCGGTGTCGGCATAGTCCACATAACTATGGGCCAACTCCTTGCGGCGCCGGATATGTTCCGGATCCGTGGTCCAGATGGATCCTTCGCGCACGGTGCGCAAAGTCTCCAAGTCTGCCTTTTCATACCAAGACAAGAAGTAGCTGAGGGCTTCGTCAGCTCCAACCCTCGCGCCGGAATCTCGCCACTCCCGGAGGCGAACCTTGGCAAGCTGCAGGTCATTGCCGAGGTCAACCGGATCAGTGGGAGTCCTTTGTCCCGGCCAGAGGGCAGAGAATGCCTCCTGGGCGCCGTAGAAGAGCTCTTCAGTGTAAAGGGTCATGGCCTCCTTCCGGGACTGCAGGGCCAGCAGCTGCTCCGTCATGTCCCAGTTGGGCGAGTCAACCGGAACACCCCGGTTTTCTCGGTCCAACTGCAAAGCCCTCTCAACGTCAGCGACGGAAGCGGGAAACATGCCTGCAGAATAGAAACAATGTTAGCAAAAGGAAAATATGTCGGCATAGATGCTATGCCGAAAAAGAATAAAAGGGGAAAGGATTTGAAGCTTACGGGCAAGGTCGGCATTCAGCTGTGCAACTGTAACCTCCCATTTGGTGGCCTGCTCCTTCAGGCTATCCAGTTCAGCGTGGGCGGTGGCGGCATCAGTCTCGGAGGTAACAAGCAGGGTCTGGGTTTTCTTCAGTAGGCCCTCCCTCTGTTCCTTTTCGTCCAGCAGCTCGGTGATCCGGCCCTTCAACTGCTCAACCTCGGCCTTGTGACCGGCATCCCGGTCGTCCAGTTGCTTGGCCA
>QXEO01000342.1:0-285942 GCA_007115705.1 Dactylis glomerata
TATTAATGAAAAGATAGTTCAATGTTTTTGTATTATTTTGGCTTTTATTTATTCATATTATAACCAAGATTATATACTCCCTTTGCAATAACTACCCAGAATTCTAGGTTTAATGTAATATTAAAATTCTTAAATTAAAAATGTTAATACAACCATTATACAGTAGAATTTCATATGATTTGTATAATCTATTAAAGATGTTGATATTTTCTCTATAATGCTTAGTCAAATTTTATAAAGTGAAATGTTTACTAAAACTGTAATGCAAGGTAATTCTGGATGAATGAATTATATATTTTTCCATTTTGAAATTAACTACATGCAAAAGGGGAACGATTGTTCCTTCTAATTCATGTGAACATGTGCCCCAGTCTACATATATGCCGCCTATATCAAAACATACGATAAGATCAATTTTCATGAGAAGTAGTGGCATTTCATGCGACAATCGTATTTTTATGTTAAAAGAAGTCATATGAAGTGCTCTTGCAAGCATAGAGTACAACTAGTGACATAAGTTGGTTCAGGTGCTGAGTAATGGGAGTTTTTCACTAGAGTCTAGCATATATCATCATGATAAAACTAGTAATGCTTATGAATTAAGTGCTAAGAAGGATAGTTTTGGTTATTATATTAGTGTTACACATGAATCATGTACATACATACCACATACAGACTCCATGCTGAAAAGACCAGTCATATGATTTCTTGACTCTTTTGGTGTGGATCCATTTCCAACCCCCTTCTATATGGCCCCACCTCCCCGTAACAAAAATACGCAAATGCGCTAGGTTTCCACAAGAAATGATGAATTGTATGTCTTTTTGCTTTCTTATGTTGAAATAATATTAAGTTGTAGCTATGAAAAAGTATGACAACTAAAATTATGTTATGTTTGCTACTATAGTTTGTTTCCCCCTTTTCAGAGTGGGAGTTTTACATTTTCATCGGTCATGTTTCTGCTTTTGTGATGTTCATCATGTTTTTAATTCATGGTTCAAAAATGCGTACGCCTCGGTACGCTTAAGCACGCTTAAGCGCTGAGTGGTTGCCTTCCGCTTCGCTTTTGGCCTAAGCGTTCAATTAAGCAAGACATGTAATCTAGTCATGTTTTGTGCTAGAATCTCCTCTGTGCGAGTGTTGGTGGGTTGCCTGTGTTGCTGTACTCCTTGCTTGCATTGATGCTACACAAATTTGATTAGGTCTTGCTTAGCTGCTTGCTACTCAACTACTACTTAGCTGGTTGGTTGTGTTTATTACATTGTTTGCTTAGTTGCTTGCATGTTTATAAGAAAATGGAGCAAAATCGAGGCTAACCAAGGTATTAATCCCCGCATTACTCAGAAAATATACCATTACATGATTAGGATACAAACATACATCATATTATAGGGATATATGTGCCCATCTAGACTTAGCCCACACTAACTATCACTAAATTTGTGTCACTGACATGTGGGTCCCACCACATACGGGACCTACATGTCAGTGACCCAAAGTTATGGAAGGCTAAGTCAGAGGAGATTCGACTAGCCTTATATGCGAACTAAACCATCGCTGCTGTGGTTTAATTGGCATGTCGTTCCTGTAAACCGCTGCTTTTACTTATATTTATATATATGTCTCCCTTTCTACATCTGCCAGTTTTCTACCCCAATCGCTCGCGCCTCCAATCCACAACCGCCGTGCATAGATCTCCCTAGCCGCCGGTGACGACCTCGAGGGGAGTAGGAGTCTATGCCGGGGTGCACCTCGCCAATTCCCCCACCCCCTGCAGGGACAACACCGTCGACTAAGACATACCCACTCCCCCACTCCGACGGGCCCCTCTCAACAGCAAGAGGTCTCTGTGCTCTTCGGCATGGCCTCACGGCAGCAACGAGAGCACGGCGACCTCGCCGCACACGCCAACGTGCTAGCCTAGTAGCAGCACCATGACAAAGACGTCAAATCTAACGAGGATCCCCAGTAGCAGGAGCCCAAGGTCTGTGATAGTTCCTGGTGAACACTTAGTTCTAGTTGAATCCTAGGGTTAGGTTTGGTTCAGTACGAACCTTATTTTTGTTGCACACCGTTTTTTACATAATTTTAGAAATTTAGATCTGATCTACTTCCTCCATTCCAATTTAATTGCACAACTTTTCTAGATTTGCAGGTATATCTAGCAGTAAAACACATCTCGATACCTTTGAATCTAGATAAAGTTAAGTAATTAATTTGGTATGTAGGGAGTAGAAGCCACTGTAAAATATATAATTTGTGTAATGCTGAATGCATAAAACCAAACAATTATTGTGGTGGTATTTACGTTTATTGGGTATATCATGTGCAATAGGATATCTTAATTATGAGGATTTGCAATGCTAATAGCATAAGGCCGACATGTGGCTTTGGTAATGTAAGATAGTTTCTCCATCAATATCTTATTCTCTTCACTCTATTGTAGAGTTGCACGTTATGCATTTCTAGAAATGGTATTGGCATTGGCATTAACAGTACATATTTCTAGGAAATGGAACTAGCGTGCACAAATGCTTGTACGGTATCGGACGATACATGGATAGCACTGGTTGTTGCTTGGACTGCATTGGCTATTGCCTCCACTGTAGAGGAGGAAGCTTGCAAATTGCAACTGATGCATGGAAAGCATGGGCAGATGCTTTGAAAGCATCAAAGTATAGAAACTTTGGATACTTGTAATGCGCTTAAGCTTGAACCTTCATCCTCGTTGGTAGATGCTAAACTTTTCGAGGCTGATGTTGAAGCGTCGAATGCTGCTGTAAAAGCGTCGTCCTTGGATAGGAAAGTGTTGTATGAGTCTCTGGCCATTCATTCCTTTGTGGCCCATGGTCCACATGCTCAGAACTCGTCGACCCGTTGGTAAGTTCTGCCTTCGCCAATACCAAAATAGGATAGATTTATAGGATTGGGGTTTTAGGCCAAACCCGGTTTGATGTTGCATTATGTTGTCTTCAAGGTTTAGATGATATGCCTGTTTTTAGGTAATTTTGATAACACATTCTTCTTTTAAGGTAATTTTGCTGATGCATTCTGTTGCGTCAAAATAGGATGATGTATTTTGCTGGTTTGGTCATTCGAGATGCAGTGTTTTGTTTAGCTAATTTTGATGATGCATTTTTTACTTATGTAATTGATACGTCTCAAACGTATCTATAATTTTTGATGCTCCATGCTTGTTTATACACCATTCGCTTTGTGTTTTGTTACACTTCATGGCGTTTTTATGCATTTTCCGAAACTAACCTACTAACGAGACGCCACAGTGCCAGTCCCTGTTTTCTGCTATTTTTGTGTTTTAGAAAAGCTACACAGGAAATATTCAGAATTGGACGAAACAAAAGTCGAACCTCCTATTTTTCCAAAACACGAGTCGGAGTCCAAAGCAGAGATGGAGGGGGGCTAGGACCTAGCAACACCCTAGGGCGGCGTGGCCAAGCCCTAGCCTGCGCCACCAGGGGGTGAGCCCCCCTGGTCCACTTTTTGATGCTGCCCTTCCGCCTATATATTCCCCTCGACGGGAAAAACCTAAACGCCCGATCAATTTTCCATGAAACCTATTGCAAGCCGCCGCTGTCATCGACGCGAGATCGGGAGGGTCCAGAGGCTCTTCCCGGCACCCTGCTGGAGAGGGGAATCACCGCTGGGGGCCTTGTTCATCACCATGGTCGCCTCCGGAGTGATGTGTGAGTAGTCTACCTTGGACTACGGGTCCATAGCAGTAGCTAGATGGTTGTCTTCTCCACCATGTGCTTCATGTTTAGATCTTGTGAGCTGCCTATCATGATCAAGATCATCTTTGTGTAATTCATGTTGTGTTTGTTGGGATCCGATGGATATTGATACTATGTCAAGTTGACGTGCTGAATATTATCTTTATGTTATCTCTATGTTGTTTATGATCTTGCATGCTCTCCGTTGCTAGTAGATATCTTGGCCGAGGTGATGCTAGTGACTCCAAGAGGGAGTATTTATGCTCGATAGTGGGTTCATGCCACTAGTAATCTGGGGGAGTGACAGAAACCTCTAAGGTTGTAGATGTTCTGTTGCCACTAGGGAGAAAACAACAATCTTGTGTTTAAGGACATTTGCATTGTTTACTTTATGCACTTTGCTTAATGCAGTTATCCGTTGTTCGCAACTGGATTACACCTCGACGGGTGCTCGGACGACACCTCGAGAGTGGATTATTAGTCATAGATGCAGTTGGATTACGGTCTATGTATTTTGTCGTAATGCCTAGAGTGAATCTCATAGTGATCCTCATGACATATGTATGCTATCTTTATTCTATCAATTGCCCAACTGTAATTTGTTTACCCATCATGTTGTTATTTACTTTATGGAGAGACAACACTAGTGAACTGTGGACCCCGGTCCATTCCTTTTCATTGCTATTACCGTTTACTATTTACTTGTGTTATTTACATTCTTGCAAACTATTACCTTTTACCACTCGATACGCTTAATCCGTTGTTCATAGCAAACCGGTTAGATTGATAACCTCACTATGAGTTGGGACAAAGTACTTGGTTGTGTTGTGTGCATGTTCCACGTTGCTGCTGGTGAAAAGCTACATGCCGACAAGTTTTCTGGCACCGTTGCCAAGGATCGAAGAAGAAGAATTTCCCACGTCAACTACACCCCAGCAAAACATCACAAGTCTTCTGGCGCCATTGTCCGGAGTGTCGCAAAGCTAGTGGGCATCAACCTTCAGAAGTTTGGTTCTTTCTCCTACTAGTTCGATAAACCTTTGTTTCACAAGTGAGGGAAGACTTGCTGATGTGCTCACCATAACCTTCTCTTGGGGTTTCCAACTGGGCGGTTATACATATATAATTCCTACATCAACACCGCACCACCAACAAGTTTTCTAGCGCCGTTGCCAGGGAGAAAGAAGATTTCTGCAAGGGGAGTCTCCCTCTTCCAATCTTTTACTTTGTTATTGTTTTTCTTTATTTTATTTTTGCTTGCATTGTTTTATCAAAAATACAAAAAAATTAGTTCCTTTTATAGTTGGTATTCCGTTACTTTTACTTTTAGTTCATTATGTTGTTCCCTAAGTATGCTCTGGAGGACCTTATAGTAGGTAGTGGTTCTATAATTGGGAAAGGTAACATCGTGGAGTTATTTCATCATGTTAGTAAGCATAAAGATGTTGAGGATAGATCTTTAGTTGAGCTTGCTCCTAGTTATGAAGTTGCTACTGCTTATTTAGTTCACATGTTGGAGGCTAGGTTTGTTAACCTTAATTCTTTTATGCAACAAATGTTTCTTAAGCTTCATGATATCGAAGACTCCGAAAAGAAAGACTTTATTTTGGAGACTTGCATAGAGAATTTAGAGATGTTGTTATTGAAGCTAGGAAAGTTTTTGAGCGTTTTAATATGCTTGGCTCACGTGTAGAGGTTGTTGCTACAAACAAGGAAGAAATCAAAGTACCAATACCTTGCAAACTTGTAGGATTGCATGAAGCTTTGGAAAAGAATTTTGATTGGATTTGTCCCGAAAACCTTTTTGATGAAAGGAGTGAACCAAAGATTGTTCATAAGGGATCTTCAAAAACTCATTTGGATACAATACAATGCCTTGTTGAAAAGACTTCTGCAATTGATCTTAATGCCTCATTTGAAAATACTTGATTTCCACTTTCTACGCCAAGCTCAAAGGCGTTAAAGAAAAGCACTCTTGAGAGATAACCTAATGTTTTCTTTTCAGTACTTTTTCTTTTATTTGAGTCTTGGAAGTTATTACTACTGTAATGACCTCTCCTTATCATTTTTATTTTGTTGTTGTGCCAAGAAGAACCTCTAATTTGAGGGAGGTAAGATTTGGGGAAGTTGCTGTCCTGAAACAGATTTCTGCGCTGCACCGTAAAAATTCTTGAAAATTCTCAGAATATCTTTTTGCTCTGCGATTTCTTGTGCATATGCCCCAGGTTATTTCCAAACTTTTATTAGTTTTTGCACTTTTCAATTTGAGCAACAAAAGGTCCTCGAAAAAATCGATCTTTGTCAGCTGTTCTGTTTTGATAGATTCTGCCACTATTTGTGTTTGCCTCTCGATCGCTTTCTTTTTGAGTTCTTTTGATCATGGAACTTTTGAGGAAGTTGCTACAGTAGCTTATGCATTGATGGTTGGTATATTTGAGTTTGAAACTGAACCAAAATAGTAGATTTATTATCATGCTTATACTAATGTTGCTAATAGAATTGTGTGAAGTTTTGTATGAAGGAAGTTTTCAAGTGTAGGGAATGGAGAGTGATGAGATGAGATGAAGTATGGACAAAAGCTCAAGCTTGGAGATGCCCATGTCACCCCAAGAAATATCCAAGAGGTACAAGCGTCAAAGCTTGGGGATGCCCCCGAGGCACCCCTTCTTCATCGGCAAAAATCAGGTCACCTTTCAAGACACTATATTTTTATTGCTTCATGTATTATGCGTTTTTCTTGGAGTGTCTTTACTTTCGCTTTCAGTTTTCTTTTGTTTTGTTTGCTGCAATAAATGGGTGGACCCCAACAAATTTTTTTTTGGAGAAGACACACTCCATTTTTCATTGCCAAGAACACTCAATTTTTCACTCTTATTGTTCAACAAGTGTTCTCTTTTTTCTAGAACTGCGTTTAGCTTTTGTTTTTCGCCTTGATTTTTGTTCAGATCTTGTTATATATTTGCATCAAGGTGTATTTAGACCACTGGTCTATGTTGGTTTTCATCAAAAGAGTTGTTTCAAAAAGGTTTGAATGGTGTTGGAAAAGAGAAAAAAAAATTCATGCCAATAGTGGTACAAATGGGAGCTTGTTTAGACTGCGGCTTAGACTTTTGCATGTCATGCTTGATGTCGTTTTGATAGTATGCTTAGTAGTTTTTGCTGTAGCATGACTCATCTCAAATGACTGAGATTGCTTAATGAGAGCCTTTGAAAAAATCATGCGTTGTTTTTATTATATGGGAGCATGTTATTGTGGTTTTCTCCTTTGATTCTTTATTTGGGTTGACTTGGCGCATGCTTACAACATGTTTGAATCTAACAAGTCGCCATTAGCCTCTATGATCATTTGGTTCTTGACTTGTGATACCACTTTATGCTTCGGTTAATGATGTTTTGTCGCTATGCATGATTATGGCTGTTATTGCTCTCTTAGTTGGTCACTCCCAGTCTTTTGCTAGCCTTCATTTTGTACTGAGAGGGAATACTTCTCGTGCATCCAACTCCCAAAAACCAAGTTTTCCAATGAGTCCACTATAAATTCCTATGCATGGTATTTGCAAGCCATTCCAAGTAGCTTTTCATGTGCTACCTTTCAAAAAACCTTCAAAATACTTCTCATTTTGTGACACTGTTTTCAGCTCATGGGGACGTAGTGGTCGGATTTGCTATCTTCCATATTGTTTTATTCCAAAAAGAAAAAAAGGAAAAAAGAAAAGAAAAAAGGCACTCCTCCATGGTATGTGAAAGTTGGTGGGCACCCGATGGAATCGGTTAGCCATGGTTTGTGAAAGGAAAAGTGGGGAGGAGTGCCAAGCTTTATAAAAGAGCACAAAAGTGCCAATCTCTCTCTCAAAAACTTGAGTTGTATGGAAGATAGTAAGAACCCCATTGCCAGTCGTTGACAAGAACAACCACCTCTCAAAACAAATTTTTATCTCTCTGTTTTACAAATGAAAAGCTCTAGCACATGTTTAATCCCTGCTTCCCTCTGCGAAGGGCCTTTCTTTTACTTTTATGTTGAGTCTCCACCTTCTACCTTTATGCACCGTCTAAGAGAGCATAGTTGTCATTCTGAGTTTAATGTGCATAGTCCCAAAATTTATCATTGATTGATTCATGATTATGGTTTTGCTTGTTCTTAAATTATTTGTAATTCTAGTTGCCCTCTTAAACTTGAAGGTGTCCTATGCATTTATGTTTTGCTACTCCATGAGGGACAAGCTGAAAACTACTTTACTATGTTTTTCTATATGGTTGAAACACACACTTGGCTTTCATTATTTCATTACTCATGATCTTTGTTTGTGTTACTTTTCATGTTATAACATGGTTGCTAAGTTTTATTGTCAAGATTATGACTCTTATGCCCATGTTTTAAGTTCTTTGATCTCAGCACTCAATGCTTTACATCGTTGATCAAGATTGTGATGGTGCATGTCACCTCAAAAATTATTGTTTTGTTATCACTTACCTACTCGAGGACGAGCAGTAGTTTAGCTTGGGGATGCTTGATATGTCTCAAACGTATCTATGATTTTTGATGCTCCATGCTTGTTTATACACCATTTGCTTTGTGTTTTGATGCTGCCCTTCCGCCTATATATTCCCCTCGACGGGAAAAACCTAAACGCCCGATCAATTTTCCACGAAACCTACTACAAGCCGCCGCCGTCGTCGACGTGAGATCGGGAGGGTCCAGAAGCTCTTCCCGGCACCCTGCCGTAGAGGGGAATCACCGCCGGGGGCCTTTTTCATCACCATGGTCGCCTCTAGAGTGATGTGTGAGTAGTCTACCTTGGACTACGGGTCCATAGCAGTAGCTAGATGGTTGTATTCTCCACCATGTGCTTCATGTTTAGATCTTGTGAGCTGCCTATCATGATCAAGATCATCTTTGTGTAATTCTACATGTTGTGTTTGTTGGGATCCGATGGATATTGATACTATGTCAAGTTGATGTGCTGAATATTATATTTATGTTATCTCTATGTTGCTTATGATCTTGCATGCTCTCCATTGATAGTAGATATCTTGGCCGAGTAGATGCTAGTGACTCCAAGAGGGAGTATTTATGCTCGATAGTGGGTTCATGCCTCTAGTAATCTGGGGGAGTCACAGAAACCTCTAAGGTTGTAGATGTGCTATTGCCACTAGGGAGAAAACAACAATCTTATGTTCAAGGACATTTGCATTGTTTACTTTACGCACTTTGCTTAATGCAATTATCTGTTGTTCGCAACTTAATACTCAACGGGTGCTCAGACGACACCTCAAGAGTGGATTATTAGTCATAGATGCAGTTGGATTACGGTCTATGTATTTTGTCGTAATGCCCAGAGTGAATCTCATAGTGATCCTCATGACATATGTATGCTAGCTTTATTCTATCAATTGACCAACTATAATTTGTTTACCCAACATGTTGTTATTTACTTTATGGAGAGACACCACTAGTGAACTGTGCACCCCGGTCCATTTCTTTTACATTGCTATTACCGTTTACTATTTACTTGCATTATTTACATTCTTGCAAACTATTAACTTTTACCACTCGATATGCTTAATCCTTTGTTCACAGCAAACCGGTGAGATTGACATACTCACTGTGAGTTGGGACAAAGTACTTGGTTGTGTGCAGGTTCCACGTTGCTACTGGTGAAAAGCTACACGCCGACAAGTTTTCTGGCGCTGTTTCCGAGGATCGAAGAAGAAGAAGTTCCCACGTCAAATACACACCGGCAAAACATCACAAGTCTTCTGGCGCCATTGTACGGAGTGTCGCAAAGCTAGCGGGCATCAACCTTCAGAAGTTTGGTTCTTTCTCCTACTGGTTCGATAAACCTTGGTTTCACAACTGAGGGAAGACTTGCTGCTGTGCTCATCATAACCTTCTCTTGGGGTTTCCAACTAGGCGATTATACATATATAATACCTACATCAACACCGCACCACCAGTAATCCAACCATCTTTGGTCGTCGATGCACGGCGACTACAATCAATGATCTACCAGACGAATTAGTCTCTCGGATTCTCCTCAGGATCCCTCCTTACCCGCAATGTGTATTGACGATATCAGCCGCTTGTAAAAATTGGAGGTAATATAAGGGTACCAATGATTTTAGAAAATTAACCATGTCACACAACATAGGATTCCCGTTGCTAGGGTTTTTTCAGCTATAGCACCGGGGAAAAACAATTTCTCAGGGGCCATCATATTGACCAAGCCATGTTGAAAAGGTTGACACTCCCAAAAAACTGCTTATCTGAAAGAGTATATATGCTAGCATGCCACGATGGTATGGTGCTATTATATGCACAAGGGGCCTTCGTGGAACATAATAGATCCACCATGTTCGTGGATGAGTAGGTGCTGGAATGCCACAGTTATAGGTAACCATGGTTGTCACACATCAGGTAACTTCTGGATTGTTCAGATATCAACTTTAGCCAAATACAGAACAATTGTCTAGAGATTCTCATCAGAATTAGGAGATTGGGAGAACTGGATGCGATGTTTCTAGGTAGAGGAATTAGTTGACAACAACATGCCGTCAACTCTTATAGAGGATACTTTTTAATGGCTAGCAAAGACCACATATCTCATTGCCTTTGACAGCGCTACAAGGAAACTGTCTTATGTTTTCTGCCCCCACATGACACATGACAAATTTAGCGACAATATTCCCATCATTAAGGGGCATGGTGGACATGTTGGCCTTGCGGTTATCATATGTTTCACCCTAGAAACATGGTCTAGCAGTGAAAGATCATCAACAAGCAATCCTGAATGGACGCCTCATAGTACTGTTAATCTGGTTACTCTCCTTGGCATTGACACATCATTTCCATGTCATGGGAAACATATAGTAAGGATACTATGCGCATTTGAGGATAGAGATATGGTGGTTCTTTGGACGAAGGATGGAGAATTCCAGTTAGATTTTAGCACTCTACGATGGAAAAAGTTCCATCATGTTAATTATAATTGTACTTTATATCCCTACATGGTAACACCAGGTTGGTGTAGTCATTCGCATGTAATCTGTGCATTCATACATCAATTTCTATTTGCAGATCAGTTTGTTCATTGCCTATCTGCAACCGACCTGATTTGCCGTAGTGCAATGTCAAAGAGATGAAAAAACATGCTATCTAACCTGAACGAGCAAGCCTTGTTTGGGAAAGGGGTGGTGGCAGTCCATGTTGTGTGTCTGTTTGCAGCTGTGTGATGTATGTTTGTTTCCGGGGCTGATGCAACATGCTGTGATGAAAATTTGTTTTATTTCATCTATATATGTTCCAAGGTGGTGTGTGTTATGATACTTAGGGTGTGTTTGGTAGCCCGTATCACTTTAGAAAGTCTTTCTCACCTCAGATATGTTGATCTCATACAAGCTCCACTCAGATTTTCGTACGTGTTTGGTAGCTCGGGTGTGTTGAAACAAGCTACACTGAGATGTTGTTTGGTAGGTTGTGTGAGTTAAGAATTGAAATTTTTACATAAAGGACCTTAGACAGAAAAATATAAAAGCAATCGAGTCCTTAAACAGAAAATATAAAGCAATCAGGTCCTAAAAAGAAAACAAAAACGCCATCGGGTCCCTAGACAAAAGAATGAAAAGCAATCGGGTCCCTGACCATGGCTCCATGGCCAGCCGGCCGTCGCCGGCGAGATTGCGGGCAGCCGGCGAGATGGCAGCGTCGTCGTCCTCGTCCTCCACGGCCAGCCGGCCGTCGTCGAGCAGGAGCGCGGCGGGGGAGGCGAGCTCTGCGGCGGCGGGGGAGGCGAGCTCGGCGGCGGGGGAGGTGAGCTCGGCGGCGGGGGAGGCGAGCTCTGCGGCGGCGGGGGAGGCGAGCTCGGCGGCGGGGGAGGTGAGCTCTGCGGCGGCGGGGGAGGCGAGCTCGGCGGCGGGGGAGGCGAGCTCTGCGGCGGCGGGGGAGGCGCTCGGTGCGAGCAGGCGGCGCTCGGTGCGAGGAGGACGAGGGAGAAAATGAGGCGTCGGGTGGGGGTCTGGGGGGTGCGGTGGAGGCCCGAAACAGTGTTTCGCGGGATGAGGAGAGCCCGGGTGAGGAGTGAAGCTCGATTTGAGCTTCGCTCCTCAGCCCGGCTCTGAGGCGTTTTCCGTATGAGGTCGCCAGTGGTGGGAAGACCCGACCCGGGCTAACAAACAAGTTCTCTCTCAAATATCCCGGTTGAGATGAGAAAATCTGTCCTCCCCCGGGCTACCAAACACACCCTTAGTCGTATTACTTGTTTTACCTAATGGCTTTATCAGATTTATATTATCATCTATATTGTGCTGACGGGCATGTCGAGACACCATTACTTCGCCCTTCATACACGGTTCATATACGCCTCATGTGCAGGATGACCAATTTTTTTAAACTGACCATTTTATCCAATTTTGTAAAGAGAAGACATGGATATGCATCACGTGATAAAACTATGGGTTTACGTACTCACATCAGAAATCATGGTATACTTTTTTTTTGAGAACTGGTATATGGTTGTTCATTGCAAAAGTGTGTACACATGATTTACTTTATATTAATTTTTCTAGTTCTATGTGCTATACAGTTGACATGCCAGTGCAACTATTATGAGAGAGATCATATGTAGTACTAGCACCATATAGCTAGATACAGTATCATGTCACATATAACTAGAAAATTTAATATCATATAAATCTTACATTACACACATATGCACTGAGATTCAATAGAACAATAATAGATCAATAAAAATATATATAATGAGAATATGATATGCCTTCAAATAATGTAATTCATCATTTAAATGGGCACAAACTTGGCTATATGTTGCACTTCTTAATATCATGCTATTTAAAATTACATCAATTTTATGTTTCCATAGATGCAATAAGTAACTAGTATTACATAAATTTATATAATTTTTTAGTACAACTTTATATAAAGAAATGCACTCCAAACAAGCAATTGAGTTAACAATGGAGATTAATCAGCCATTAAAGCTAGTAATGATTGATTATGTGTTTTGTACAAGTGATTACTACAAAATGTGGGGTTCTCTGCAAAAATAAACACATATTATGGTTCTATGCAAAACTAGCACCAACATATGGTGTTATGTGCTATTTCCTCGATACAGAAGTAACATTGACTGTAGTCACTCTTCCTCTTCCCCTCTACTCACCCACTCTCTGTGATGCAGATCTGGATCTTCCCCTATCCCTGGTCCGCTGCTGCCGCCCTCGCTGACATGCGGTCAAGCCATTGCCTTGGTCGCCATGCCTAGCTGGAACAGTGGCCCTTATCCCATCAAGTATTTTCGCGGGGTAAGTTGCACTTCCCCAAGATCTATTTAGGGTTTCCAATCTATGAATGGGCAATTTCTATTCGATTCGGCCGCTTTAGGTGGATTAATGCAGATTTCTCTGCAACTCCTGGACGCGTAGGACCCCATTGATGCGGATCATGCCCCGTGAACCTGTGAAGACCCTAGATTTTGCAGTTTAGTGTCGGGCTGTGAAGAACGTTGCGGTATCCACGCACTTGAGCCGCTCAAGTGCGTGTCCTTCAATGGGAAAGATGCTGGGCAAAAATTCTACATGTGCTCAATGCATAATGTGAGTCCATCTATGTGCACGTTAGTAGAGGAAATCATCATTGTTTACTTCCATTTACAAAAAGTTTAGTTCAGTTGAAGATAATATTTCCTTTGTCTAGATTGATCTATTAGAGAGCTGCAGATAATATCATATATGCTTCAGATAATATTATGTGCATCAGATCTATTTTTTAGATTTTTTACTGCAATTTTGTGGGCATGTAATTCTAGTGTTTTAGTCAGTTACACGTTATATTATAGTGGCAGATAATATCATCTTTGCTGCTGATATTTGCTTGTTATAGTAGTCATGCATATTTTGCATCAGTTATTTGCTTGTTATAGTAATTGATGCGTATCAATCACTTGTTGCGCACTTAGTACGATCTTGCTCCGCTACTCTTAGTACTCATGTGTATGTTGCATATGAATTACTTGTTGCAGTGGGTACTATCTTGTGTTTCTAAAAAACATGTAGTGTGGAGTCTTAGATTTTAGAGCGTATCTTAGTTTAAAATAAGGCTAAATAATTGATTAGATGACAAGTGGTGAAAGATTCACCATCACATGGTGGAAATTGTAAAAATTCTGTCCAAGTGGTGGTTCATGCAACATGGTGGAAGCTGCAATTTCCCCTTTGTTTCTTCTGTTATTTGCTTGGTAGTATAGTAATTGATGCACATGACTAACATGCCAGTGCACACTTAGTACTATCTCGCTGCACTTAGTATTTTCATGTGTAGTTATCTATGAATTACTTGTTGCAGTGAGTACTATCTTGTGTTACTTAATGACATGAGCATTTTCATATCTTTTTCTATAGGATGACAACTGTGGGTTTGTTTCTTGGGTAGATCAAGAGTGGCCTGACACACTGAAGAATGCACTATCACGACTATGGGGATTGCACCATTCTAGCAATACTGCTAGAATTGATAAAAAAAAAGTAAGCTGAGCTAGAGAAGAACAATTCTGCTCTATTAGTCCAGAATGCTTTGGTGATGGTAGAAGTAGGTGTGTTGAAGGAACAAGCGGTTCGGCTAAAGGAACAAGCGGTTGTGCTCAACAAAAATTTGGAAATGATGAAGATAACTGTGGAAGAATTGGAGAGGAAAAGGAAGGTGCAGCTGGTGACGGACGCACATGATGCTGTAAGGATATACAACAGGGCGGGATGGGATGCACAAGCCGACAAGGTGAAAAGGATCAAGGCAATCTGCGGTGAGCCATTATTCAATGATTCATTCGATGATGAAACAAACTGATCAGAACAAGGGATGATGTTTAATTAACCGTTGTCTATTGAACTATCTGGAAATATTGATGTGTATGTTCTAGCAAACATTACATCTATCTACGCCCAAAGAAACCTCCAAGTACTTCTTTTTGTTCCACTACAGATAGTTACCGCATACACATAACAACATATACACATGGTGTTTGCTATCCTATTCTCTTATGGTTTAATCCAAACTATAAATTCATCAACCAAGGATGAAACAACTACACACAATAAAGACAAATTGACAATTCATCAAATAACATATACACATACATGATCTATGGGAAAAGTTATAAAGGACACTATTTTAGCAACAGACATAGTTCTAAATGAATCGACAAATTCTAACACATTAGAACCAATGTTGTTGGAAATCAGAAGCTATCTATTGCAAAAAACCCAATGACGTACGCTGGTTCTTCCATCGTCAGTGATGTAGTCTGCAAGATAGTTGTGCCCCATCGGTTGTACTCGAGGAGATTCAAATGACAGATGCTTTGTTGACCTCATCAGCGTTATACCTATAAGTATTGACAAACGAGAAAACAAGGTCGTCGGTAGTTATCGATCCAAAGCAATGACATGCTATTAATTTTCTGTTGTCATCGCTATGCTCTAAACCCGTGACGGATGCAAAATACCACGGTCACTGCCTTTTTCATGAGCCTAGGATGACCACGGAACAAACTTCCAACGGGGCGTTTTTATTTTGGGCATCATCGTTAGGTGCTGCGGAGACCAGATCGGGACATATAGGTGCCGAGTTTTTATGGGCCCGTCATCTATACCGGTTAACAGTGACTATCTTTCTTTTTTTGTTACCAGTGACATCGCGGCTATAAGCCTTTTCCCAGTAGTGAGATAGGGTATTGAAGTTGATCCAGCCAAGATTGAAGCAATTCTCGAGTTGGTCGCCTCCTAAAACGGTCACCCAAGTGCGGAGTTTTCTTGGCCTCGCTGGGTTCTATCGGCACTTTGTCAAAGATTTTGGGTCCATTGCTGCACCGCGGAATGAGCTTACCAAGAAAGATGTGCCTTTTGTTTGGGGCGATGAACAACAAGAAGCCTTCATGTTGCTGAAAGACAGGTTAACACATGCTCCTTTACTCCAACTTCCTGATTTTAATAAAACTTTTGAGTTGGAATGTGATACGAGTGGAATTGGTTTGGGAGGTGTGTTGTTACAAGAGGGCAAACCTGTTGCGTACTTTAGCAAAAAACGGAGCGGGCCTAGTCTAAACTATTCTACTTATGATAAGGAATTATATGCTCTTGTTCGGACTTTGGAAACATGGCAACATTATTTATGGCCTAAAGAATTTGTTATACATTCTAATCATGAATCTTTGAAGCATATTCATAGTGAGGGCAAAACTGAACCAGCGCCATGCTAAGTGGGTTGAATTTATTGAGTCTTTTCCTTATGTTATTAAACACAAAAAGGTTAAAGATAATGTTATTGTTGATTCTTTGTCAGTTATACCATGCTTTTGGAGCTTGATTTTAAGATTTTTGGTTTGGAGACCATCAAAGAACAATTCCAAAGTTTAACAACATGTATAAATAATTTTGTTCCAAAATCAAACACCAAAGAGTCCAAAGTTTTCTAGGTGTTTGCTACAACTCCTTGAATTTTGTATGTCATAAGTGATTTCATAATGTAACAAACTCATGTGAGTTTCGTCAAAAAAACACATACTTGATGTTGCAAAGTTTGCTACAAGTTGTGTGTTTCTCGAAATTTTCGTTGATGTTTATGTACTTTCTAAAATGCTGCAAATACATGAATGTTTGTTCTTTTGACACCTATGAATGTTTGTTTTAACTGTCTTTTTTATTGAATTAGTTGATAATTGTTGTTGTGAATCAATCTACAGAAAAATTGATTGTAACCACTTATTCATTTCTACAATGGTTTTTTGTTGTAATAGGTTGTGAGTTTTGTTGAAATATTTGGTGATAACTGCTGTAGACAAATTTGCGATAGAAATATCGTTGTTTAACTCTATCTAGTAACATCACATATTTTAAATGTTGTGAATTTTTTGTTGTAATAGTGTATTTTTTCTTGTATCATGGGGTTAGATATTTTTGTTGTAACACTTTGTTCTAATTGCAAATCACCGCGGCGGAACTTTTATATATATATCAGTATGGTCAAGGGCAATAGAATATACTGATTCATTTTAACTGAAGAAGTCAAGACCACACATTGTTTCAAAAAAATGAGGGGCTAACATGCATAACATCCATTGCCACTGTTTTGGGACATTACATCATGATCAGACGATGCAGATAGCACCGATTTCTAGCACTGGATCGAGCAACCGATGCTGATCGGTACCCGAATTTGATTTTTTCCAATACCAAAGAGATACTAGTTCTACCAAGGAAGCTACTAGCAACGATGTCCATATCTCGCCCTGCATGCAAATATTCGATGTCGGTTGTGATAAACTTAGATCCAAATTGAGAAATTGTGTGTGTTGGGAAATTTTTCAATGAATTTATTTGACGGAATATTTATATGTATTTGGAATTTGTTGTTGAATAACTGATCTATGTACTATTTCTATTGATGGTTGTGTGCTATACTCCTCATTGATATCTGCATTAATTGATAGTCTACAATAAAATTAATTAGTGTCTGAGTTTCTCAAGATCTCTAAGTATGCATATGAAAGCTTGTTTCAAGCATCAATATATGTGGCACAATGAATGTGTCGCACTGCAAGGTGTGTACCGCGACACATTTAGACACACTACCAGCAGACTGATATTTTTAGTGTCACAAAGAGCGCGTTGGTTCGCTAGGCGCCATCCAAAGAAGTGTCACACACACTTTCCTCGCCATGGTTAAAATCTAGCGTCTTTTAAGCCCCGACTAACCGTAATCACAACATTTAGGCGTGTGCCTTGGTGTTCAAAACCGCTAGGTAATGCTTGCAATGTTATAATGTCACTGGCCTTCACAAGCTCTTGGCTGCTTCACAAAGCACCACAAAAAAATTCAAGTGACTCTCCAGCCGGCTAGGAAGCTCACACCATCTTAGAAGTAGCAACACTTGGATATCACTTGTATCTTAAAGCTCTCATGACGTCTCACAATGAAATTGGCTTTAAATAACTCTAGATCTCACCAAGTATGGGTCTGAGGTGTTGACCTAGGTGTATGAATGAGAGATAGGGCATAAAGGCATGTCTATAAAATACACACACACTCTCTATCTTCTCTTAAAAAATAATTCAAAAGTCCTTCTGCCTTGGGGTCTTTGGCTATTTATAGGAAAAACAAAAATATAACCATTGCAAAAAGTAACTAGCCTGTTGTCCCAAATGGTTAAGCCCAAAAGCAATGAACACGTATAAACATAAATTAATGAGTGGGAAATCTAGATCTCAAATGTATCAGAAAAGGGGTTTGGAGAAACCGGGTAGGAACAAAATGCTCAAAAGATGGTTTTAACTGAAAGTGAATACACAAAAGTTTGAAGGTTCTGGCCTAAAAATGGCTAGTTTTCATCCCAAAATTGTGAGCGCTTAGAGGAACCGGATGAGAACCATATCAGTGGCACCATATAAAACAAAACACCCTCATAGTTGAGTTTGGACAACTACTACTAAGAATTTCCTGTTCAATTTTTGCTAGAACAACTTCTGTTTCTGATGGCTAGCGTGTAGTTGATGATGATTATGGCCAGACAGTTGGGAAACTCCAAGCGGAAAGTATGATGAGCACAGTGGCAAGTCTTTTCCCTCAGTAAGAAACCAAGGTTTAATCGTTCAGGAGAAGAGCAGACAAACAACTGAAGGTGATGCGGACTGGCTTAATAACACTCCAACAAGGGCGCCGTTTCATGATAAAACGAGTTAGCGCGTCTTCAGCTAGTAGCAACGTGGAACCTGCACAACACAACCAAGTACTTTGTTCCCAACTTGCGATGAGGTTGTCAATCTCACCGGTTTGCTTGAAACAAAGGGTATGAGCGTATCGAGTGGAAAACAGTAGAAGTATGCGAGTAAAGTAAACAGTGCGAGTAAAGTAAATAGGTGATAGCAATATGATGGAAATAGGACTGGGGTCCATAGTTCACTAGTGGTGTCTCACCATAAGATAAATAACACATGCTGGGTAAACAAATTACAGTTGGGCAATTGATAGAATAAAGATAAACATGATATGTCAAGAAGATCACTATGCGATTTACTCTGGGCATTATAACAAAATACATAGACCGCCATCCAACTGCATCTATGACTAATAATCCACTCACGGGGATATCGTCCGAACACCCCATGAGTATTAAGTTGCGAACAATAGATAATTGCATTAAGCAAAGTGTGTAATGTAAACAAAGCATATGCCCTCGAGCATATGAATGTTGTTTTCTCCCTAGTAGCAATAGCACATCTACAACCTTAGAGGTTTCTGTCACACCCCCAGATTAAATAGAGGCATGAACCCACTATCGAGCATAAATACCCCCTCTTGGAGTCACTAGCAACTACTCGGCCAAGATAGCTACTAACAACGGAGAGCATGCAAGATCATAAACAACATAGAGATAACATAAGATATATTTTAGTATAGCAACTCAATCATAACACCAATATTCATCGGATCCCAACAAACCAAACATGTAGAATTACATAACGGTGATCTCAATCATGTAGGGCAGCTCATGAGATCTAAACATGAAGCACATGGTGGAGAGGACAACCATCTAGCTACTGCTATGGACCCATAGTCCAAGGTAGACTACTCACTCATCGCTCTGGAGGCAAGCATGGCGATGAAGAAGACCTCCGGTGGCGATTCCCCTCTCCGGCAGGGTGCCGGGAAGAGCTTCTGGACCCTCCCGATCTCGGGTCGACGACGGCGGCGGATCGCGATGTGTTTCTGGAAAATTGATCGGGTACTTAGGTTTTTCCCGTCGGGGGGTCTTTATAGGCGAAGGGGCATCGTCAGAAGTGGACCGAGGTGGTCTCACACATAGGGGGCGCGGCCAGGGGCTGGGCCGCGCCGCCCTAGTGTGAGGCCACCTCGTGGCCCCACTCCGTCTCCTCTTCGGTTCTCTAGAAGCTTCGTGAAATATCTGGACGGCTGGCTTTTGTTTCATCCAATTCCGAGAATATTTCCTGTGTAACTTTTCTGAAACACAAAAACAGCAGAAAATAGGGAACTGGCACTGTGGCGACTTGTTAATAGGTTAGTTCCGGAAAATGCATAAAAGTGTCACGAACTGTAACGAAACATTAGGCAAATGGTGTAAAAACAAGCATGGAGCATCAAAAATTATAGATACGTTGGAGACGTATCAGCATCCCCAAGCTTAACTCCTGCTCGTCCTCGAGTAGGTAAGTGATAACAAAAGAAATAATTTTTTAGGTGACATGCACCTACACAATCTTGATCATATATGTAAGCATTGTGAGTTGGGATCATAAGAACTTAAAACATGGGCATGAAAGATATAATCTTGACAATAAAAACTTAGCAACCATGTTATAAACATGCAAATGAACACAAACAAAAGATCATGAAAATAAAACAATGAAAGTCAAACGTGTGTTCAAATCATAAGGAGAAACATACAAATGGTTTTCAGCTTGTCCTTAATAGAGAGCAAAACATAAATGCATAGGACACCTTCAAGTTTAAGAGGGCGACTAGATACAAATAATTTGAGAACAAGTGAAACCAACAATATGAATCAATCAATGAAAACTTTGGGACAATGCACATTATACTAAGAATGACAACTATGCTCTCTTAATGGTGCATAAAGATAGAAGGTGGTGACTCAACATAAAAGTAAAAGAAAGGCCCTTCGCGGAGGGAAGCAGTAATTGCAAGTTTTATAACCTTCAAAAATTATGGTACTTACCGGCTTTGAGCTCTCATTGCCCCCATCATAAGCATCTTGAATGGTTAAAGTTAATGCGAGAACAATTATGATGCATATGCTTGACAAATCATAAGTTGAAAACCTCGTGTCCCGTGAATACGAGTACCCAAACCTCATGCTACTTTACTTAGAGTCCCAAGCAAGGCTCTTGTCATTGTAAGTATACACGTATCATCGAGAACCGCCAACGGGGTACCTCCGTGCCCGATGACATGGAACAAGCCCACATCAAAATGACAGGACAAGCAGACAATGAACACCTCGACATCTCTTTTATTTACCATTTGTTTAGCTTTTTATTTTGAGATGCGTCGTCGAATGTCCACTATGGGCATGCTGCAAATTTCCACCATGAATTATGCATGGCTTAGATTGGCGGCCCAGGCGTTTCCCTAACACATATACAAACTCCATGATCCCCGCAAGATTCCCAATTCATTTCACACCGCGGGCATCCATAAACAAAAGATCACGATATCAACTCAAATAAGAAGTGCAATGTTGAAAGCTTGCCCATGACTGCATGGCTGGGCTAGTCTCCAACTTACAACTTGCAAGCATAACAACTCAACATAAGAGACCACAATGTCAAATTTTAAGAACAGGAAAAAGTAAAGTGTGCCTTCCGGTTCGTGAGAGCTTTACTGACCAATTTTCGCATAGCACTGGTAAGAGTTTAATTTGAAGAGAAAATAAAAGCAAGTCAAATTTACTTGGAATAGCAAATTGCTAATAGGTATGTATGGTGGACACTTTGGCAAACTTGGTTTTTAGGAGTTGGATGCCCGAGTAGAGCTCATACTCTGTACAAGGCGAGGGCTAGCAAAAGACTGGGAGCGACCAACTAAGAGAGCAATAATGGCCATAATCATGCAAAGCGACAAAGCAACATTAAAAGAAGCATAAGATGGCATCAAAAGTCAAAAACTAAATGATCATAGAGGCTATTGGCAACTTTGTAAGAGTCTAACATGTGTGAGCATGCGCCAAGTCAACCCAAATAAAGCATCAAGGAGAAAAGCAAAATAATGATTCCAAATAATTAAAACAACGCATGATTTTTTTCAAAGGCTCATTAAGCAATCTCAGTTATTTGAGACAAGTCATGCTACAGCAAAACCACTCAGCATACTATCAAAAAGACATCAAGCATGACATGAAAAAGCCTAAGCCGCAGTCTACACAAGCTCCTTCTTGTACCACTTTTTTGCATAAAGCTTTTTCTCTTTTCCAACACTATTTGAACTTTTTTTAAATCCACTCTTTTGAGGAAAACCAACATGGTCCAGAGGCAAAAATACACCTTGATAAATAAATATAAGAATATCTGAATGCAAATCAAGGCGAAAACGAAAACCAAAAGCAGTAGCAGAAAAAGAAGAACACTCGGTTTTTGATAAGAGTGAAAACTAGAGCGTTCTTGGCAAATGAAAAGCAAGGCAACTTCTCCAAAAGAAATTTGTTGGGGTCCAACCATTTATTGCAGCAAACAAAACAAAAGTAATAAAGAAAACTAAAACAACTGACGCTCCAAGAAAAACACATAGTGCATGAAGCAATAAAAATATAGTGTCTTGAAAGGTGACCTGATTTTTGCCGATGAAGAAGGGGTGCCTCGGGGGCATCCCCAAGCTTTGACGCTTGTACTTCTTGGATATTTCTTGGGGTGATGCATGGGCATCCCCAAGTTTGAGATTTTGTCCATTCTTCAACTCATCTCATCATTCTCCAATCCCTACACTTGAAAACTTCCTTCATACAAAACTAAACACAAATCTATTAGCAACATTAGTGTAGCAATACATATAATCAACCTCTTTTGCTTCAGGTTTCAACCCAAAACCACCACATATAAAGTATATACTACTGTAGCAACTTCCCCAAAAGTTCCATGATCAAAATAACTCGAAAAGAAAGCGTTAAAGCGGCAAACACAAAAATTTGGCAGAAATCTGTCAAAACAGAACAGCTGACAAAGGCCGAATTTTTAAGGGGTTTTCTGTTGCTCAAATCAAAAAGTGTTCAACTAATGAAAGTTTGGATGTAACCTGGGGCATATGCACAAGAAATCGCAGGTCCAAAAGATATACAGAGAATTTTCATGAATTTTTATGGTGCAGCACCGAAAACAGTTTCAGGACAGCAACATCCCCAAATCTTTACCTCACTCAAATTAGAGGCTTCTCTTGGCACAACAATAAAATAAAAATGATAAGGAGTGGTCATTACAGTAGTAATGACTTCCAAGACTCAAATAAAAGAAAAAGTACTAAAAAATAAAACATTGGGTTATCTCCCAAGAGTGCTTTTCTTTAACGCCTTTGAGCTAGGCGCAGAAAATTGCGAATCAAGTAACATCAAGAGATGAAGCGCTAGGATCAGCGGGTGCCTTACGTCTTCCTTTGTTACCCTTGCTCTTGACTCTAGGAAACATGTGGTTATTGCAAGGTGGAGAGATAAATCTTATATTGCCTTTTCCCACCTCAATGACGGCGCCCAGGAGGTTCAGTAGGGATCTTCGAAGTGTGATTTGTCCTTTTCCTACACATTCAATAACAAGATAATCAGTAGATATCATTCTTCCTAGGACTTTTGTAAAAACTCCTTCAGCTATTCCAATGGGAAATATAGTGGCATTGTTAGTAAGAGAAATTCCTTCTCCCCTCTCAGAAAGCTTCCAAAGACTCAAAGATTCATAAACATCCTTTGGCATAAGACAAAATTCAGACATAATATCACAACGAGCATGAAAAGTTTCACCACTAATGGTGTTTTTTACCGTAGGATACCAACTCGAAGGTTCAGAATTTGTTGGCACATAATCAAAATGCTGGCGCAAAGTATTGTAGCAAGTATTCAAACTAGCAGTGCGAGTCTCAAGAGTATCAAGTCTATTAAAAATGCACACAAGAGAGGAATCAAAATAGGTTGGCATGCTATAAATTGTAATCAACTTTTTTATAATATTGAAGGCTTGATCTCCATCGCAATGAAGGAAATCTCCTTCTGCAGTAGCATCCAAAGCATATCTATAACGAAGAGCAAGTCCAAAGTAAAAGCTACTAAGAAGCAAACTCAAGGTCATTTTAGGTTCAGTTTTTCCATGCCAATCATAAATTCTAGACCAAGCTTCTTTAAAACTTTCCTCATCCTTTTATTTAAAAGTGAAAATCATATCCTCGGGCGACATAGTAGTAGCAACTGAACTAGACATAATAAACAACTACAAAGGATTCTAATTTTTTTGGGTTTTTGATATAAAACAATGCAAGTAAAAATAAATAAAGTAAAGCAAAACAAATAACAAAGTAAAGGATGTGCGTGCGAAAAACTCCCCTTGCAGAGGTCTTCCACTTCTTCCCCGGCAACGGCGCCAGAAAAGGGCTTGATGGCTGGCATGTAGTTGATAATAATTATGGCCAGACAGTTGGGAAACTCCAAGCGGAAAGTATGATGAGCACAGCGGCAAGTCTTTTCCCTCGGTAAGAAACCAAGGTTTAATCGTTCAGGAGAAGAGCAGACAAACAACTGAAGGTGATGCGGACTGGCTTAATAATACTCCAACAAGGGCGCCGTTTCACGATAAAATGAGTTAGCGCGTCTTCAGCTAGTAGCAACGTGGAACCTGCACACAACACAACCAAGTACTTTGTTCCCAACTTGCGATGAGGTTGTCAATCTCACCGGTTTGCTTGAAACAAAGGGTATGAGCGTATCGAGTGGAAAATAGTAGAAGTATGCGAGTAAAGTAAACAGTGCGAGTAAAGTAAACAGGTGATAGCAATATGATGGAAATAGGACCGGGGTCCACAGTTCACTAGTGGTGTCTCTCCATAAGATAAATAACACATGCTGGGTAAACAAATTACAATTGGGCAATTGATAGAATAAAGAAAAACGTGATATGTCAAGAAGATCACTATGCGATTTACTCTGGGCATTACAACAAAATACATAGACCGCCGTCCAACTGCATCTATGACTAATAATCCACTCACGGGGATATCGTCCGAACACCCCATGAGTATTAAGTTGCGAACAACAGATAATTGCATTAAGCAAAGTGTGTAATGTAAACAAAGCATATGCCCTCGAGCGTATGAATGTTGTTTTCTCCCTAGTAGCAACAGCACATCTACAACCTTAGAGGTTTATGTCACTCCCCCATATTAAATAGAGGCATGAACCCACTATCGAGCATAAATATCCCCTCTTGGAGTCACTAGCAACTACTCGGCCAAGATATCTACTAACAACAGAGAGCATGCAAGTTCATAAACAACATAGAGATAACATAAGATATATTTCAGTATAGCAACTCAATCATAACACCAATATTCATCGGATCCCAACGAACCAAATATGTAGAATTACATAACGGTGATCTCAATCATGTAGGGCAGCTCATGAGATCTAAACATGAAGCACATGGTGGAGAGGACAACCATCTAGCTACTGCTATGGACCCATAGTCCAAGGTAGACTACTCACTCATCGCTCTGGAGGCAAGCATGGCGATGAAGAAGACCTCCGGTGGCGATTCCCCTCTCCGGCAGGGTGCCGGGAAGAGCTTCTGGACCCTCCCGATCTCGGGTCGATGATGGCGGTGGATCGCGATGTGTTTCTGGAAAATTGATCGGGTACTTAGGTTTTTCCTGGTGTGAGGCCACCTCGTGGCCCCACTCCATCTCCTCTTCGGTTCTCTGGAAGCTCCGTGAAATATCTGGACGGCTGGCTTTTGTTTTGTCCAATTCCGAGAATATTTCCTGTGTAACTTTTCTGAAACACAAAAACAGCAGAAAACAGGGAACTGGCACTGTGGCGACTTGTTAATAGGTTAGTTCCGGAAAATGCATAAAAGTGCCATGAAGTGTAACGAAACATTAGGCAAATGGTGTAAAAACAAGCATGGAGCATCAAAAATTATAAATACGTTGGAGACGTATCAGTTTCTATGTTTTGTGTTTCTCTGCCGCCTCCTCGAGGAAACTCCTCGGGGGGTCTTTTATATAGCCGTTTTTAGGTCAAGCTGAGGATCCTGGGACGAAGATGCACGGCATCAGAGCCTCGACGGCCAAACGACACTGGGTGGCGCGACCTAGCCTAGGGCCCATGCCACCTGTGCTCGTTTGGTCCTCGTGGCCCACCTTGTTGACTCCTTGTGCTCCAGAAGGTTCTCGTGATAAAATACTAACGCTTAAAAAATCTCAGGTCAATTTGAATTTGGGAAGGTTCCTGAAACGTCAAAATACACAAAACATGTTTTCCTATTCTACAGAGTTATAACCACAATAAGGGGGATCGATGGAAAATCCCCATAAATCATTACAAAACATGATTATAACAACTAATAATATCTTAATATATTGGAATATGCATCTATAAACTACAAAGTGCATGCATGTATTTTGCATGCATCAGTAGTACCAAAACATTGCCTATTAACCCCTCTCTCTAGTCGACATAGGTGACTTTTCTACCTCTCATGTCACCCTAGGTAGGAACGATGTCCCTTATCTCAGTCCTTCATTTAAGGATGGGAATGTGCAGGGTATGTATAGGATAGAGCAATACCATACCCATCACCATATAGCTCGTGGGTACAAAATCTTACCATACAAGTACCAATGGGCATAAAACTTTACCCGTGCCCATACCTGGTGGGTACCCATATCCAGATGGGTACCCATTGGGTAGACAAATTGTACACAATAGTTCATAGTTTGGCGTGCGCCATCACATCGTAGCTATGTTCTCCTACTCTATACTAGCACGTAGCCTTCTTGCTGTGCTCCTACTTGATTGTGATCCATCGGGGTTGAAGGAACAAAGAAATTAATGGATTTGGAGGGGGAAATGGAGGTCGATGGGTGTTGTTGCCGACTCTACGGAGACAAATTAATGGGGAGGAGCGTTTGATCAAGAATGCAAGGTTGCACACAGTGGCTAAAGATGTTTAGGATTTATGTAAACCCGTGGGCACATGATTGTACCCATGCCCCACACACGGCTTGAAGGGTAGGGTATTATGGTTGTATGGGTAATATCATGGGTACAATAAATGTGCTCATACCCTACCCATATTACTAGGGTACCCATGTATACCCATACCTATGGGTAAAAATTGCCACCATTACCAACAATTTTGTGTTCTTGTATGGGGAGCTCTGCTGAATGTCATCGGTAGAACTTGGTATGTACAGGGGGGTGTGAAACTGGTACCCACGAGGTCGTAGGTTCCCAACAATTTTATCCCTAGACATTTGATGGTGTATGGCACTATGACACGATTAGCTATTGACATTTTATTTTTGCATAGTCCAATTGTACTTGGTATTTATTATAATATTAATATATTCAATATTATAAAAAATACTACACGAGTTGTCAACTACCTCTTGTCTCGTATTCAGTAAATACATAGATTGGTACATATCCATAAAGCAACGAAGAATGGGAAGAATATTTACTGTATACATGAGTATTCTTGTATTTAGTGGCGCATCCATATTTAGCATTATCATCATTTAATAACTGAAAGCACATTTGGTGAAACGTTGTCTTGGAAAATAACAGATGTGATAGTGTCGTATTTTCAAATGATATGAACATGAAAGTCTAGGCTTGGCTCTCCTAGTGCGGTCCACCCTCTGACACTAAGATTACACGCCAAAACCACATGCGTATCTGCATAAGAACAATGGCCAGTGTCACATACTCCCCAACTAACCAAGTAGAAGAATTGAAGGGAAAGAGAGAAAAGGGCAAGGAGGTTACCAACAATAATGATAAAAGGCTAAGCACCTTTATACAGTACACACTAGACAGATGACAACGATGATGGCGACGACGACGACGACGATGATAATGCATATGCATGGGGTCGCCCCCACATGCAGCTTGCTGCGTTTGTTGCCATGAGAGATTATTGTACTTGATCGCCTCTTCCCGGCACCCCAAGCTACCTTACCTTAAATCCACACCCCATCCATTAGGCCACGGGGGCCTTGCCTATCATCCGTTTGCTTCAACCCCACTTTACTATTGCATCTGCCTTTTCGTTCTCTCTCTCTCGCACAGTGCAGTGCTCTCTCTCTCTCTCCCCCTTTTCTTGAGGGAGCAAGCCTCTACTTTAATTTGCTGTTAACCTCTAGCTTAAGGCTCAAGCATAGTTGGAACTGCTTCTGTCCGCCTCAGATAACCGTCGCTTTTATATCACCTGCGCCATGCCGTCTCACCATCATTGTTGCCATCACCAGCCGCTACCTCCGCGCTCGCGCCTGTAGCTCTCACTCTCACGCGGGTCTCAGGGATCCTGCATCCATCAACGCGCGCGCGCGCATAACCGTGCGGCGATGGGACGCGAGACGGCGGCGTGCCCCTCCAAGCCCAAGCTGCGGAGGGGGCTGTGGTCGCCAGAGGAGGACGAGAAGCTCTACAACCACATCATCCGCTACGGCGTCGGCTGCTGGAGCTCCGTCCCAAAACTCGCCGGTATGTTTACGTATGATCAGCAGAGCTAGATTGCCGAGTAACTGGTCTCTTGCTTGACGCTTATCATGAAAATGTGTTGGTTTAACTGTGCAGGTTTGGAGAGATGTGGCAAGAGCTGCAGGCTGAGATGGATCAACTACCTAAGGCCTGATCTCAAGAGGGGCAGCTTTTCCCAGCAGGAGGAGGACCTCATTGTCAGCCTTCACAAGATCCTTGGCAACAGGTGAGTAACCAACTAGTCTAGCTGCTCAATACATTCTCAAGTGCCACATAGTAGTACTCTACTTACCTTTGAGTCACATGAACTGTGCGGCGACCGACAACCCAACAGACATGTATCTGACACTACGAATATATGTTCAATTTTACTGTTTTTATCAGTGTTAAGCAGCTGGCTAGCTATTCCATACAGAAACAAGTGGACAGGCCTGAATTGTATGTCGTATGTGGTCAGGTGGTCCCAGATAGCGTCGCAGCTGCCAGGGCGGACGGACAACGAGATCAAGAACTTTTGGAACTCGTGCATCAAGAAGAAGCTCCGGCAGCGGGGCATCGACCCCACCACCCACAAGCCGCTCAACGACGACGTCGAGCCGCACGACAAGCGCAAGGAGCTCCCCGGCGCGGAAGACCACTGCTTCGGCGACGTCGACCCTCTGGCGCCGCCGCACTCCCCTGTCCACTGCAGCTTCGACCCCATGTCCGTCACCAACGTCCCCGCAATGCAGGCCTCCTACGGCTCCTTCTGCGACTACGGCGGCGTCTCCTCCGACGCCGCCACGTACAGCGCCTACACCGGAGGCGGCGACAGCTCCAGCAACAGCAACGGCACCTGGGGGACCTGCGGCAATGTCAATGTGGTGGAGCCGCTCCCGCACATGGACATGTTCCGCGACGCCGAGCCGTACCCGTTCGTCGACCCGGCCAAGTTCGGCCCCAGCTGGCAGCCTCATCAACAGCACGGCGCCGGCGCCGGCTCCGAGAGCTTCCCGATCCGGTCGCTGTCCCGGGACATGCCGGAGCCCTGCTTCGAGCTCGCCCGCGGCGCGCTGGAAGACGAGTTCGACTTCCTCTAGCTGACCAGGGGATTAATGCATATGTCTCCGTCAATATTCGACAGCCACAGATACATATGGAGATACAAACTTCACTCCACCTGATCTGATCAAGAGATCCATCACCGTCGGGAAGATGCGTGGCTTCGTCACAGATATACTATCTCCGTTTGAAAATATAAGATGTTTTAACTTTGCGAAGCTAATGTATCTAGATATTTTTTAGTGTATAGATTTGAGCGAACCTATACACTAAAATATGTCTAGATATATTCGTTTCATAAAGCTAAAACATCTTATATTTTTAAACGGAGGGAGTATATGTTTCGCGTTTGCAGCGCTCGTTATTTTTTCACTCTCCTCTCCCCTGGAAGTACTTACTCCATTAAGTTGTTTAATTAATTAACACAATGATACATAGTGTGATCATATATATAATAAGGGCTATATATACACACGTGCCCCCAATTCATGGGGGTCATGTTTTTGTAATGAGAACAATAGCAACATTACATCGGTTCATGGAATTTTAAATTCAAAGTCTTTTAATTTACCTCTTGACACTCCATGAATTTTGGAACTAAATGTATACATCCATGCATGAGGTATGAATATCTTTACCCATTTATTTTGCGCACGATGTATCAGAATTTATTTTTCAGTGAGACTGTTCATGTTTTATTTCCTTGGGAACAGTACAACGTGTCCATTGCAAAGAGGCCTACATAGGCCTTCTTCAACAAATCAATAAGACGTGGTTGCTGCGCAACGTTCATGTCTCGACGTCGTACAGCGTGAGCGCGACACCGCGCGGGCAAAAGTCTTGAACTTTTGCTTGGTTTGGCAACGACGTCGCGAGCGGTCACATGATGGCGTCTTGTCCCCTTTGCTTGTGTCCGTCTCTAATCCGTACGTACGTATGTGCATGGATGCTGCCTTTCCTCAACGGTACGGATCGATCGATCGTTACAGTGCACTGCTTCCAATACGGAACAATAAATTTCTTTTGTGAGAAATCTAGAGAGTACATTATATAACTTGCCAGAAAAACAGAGAGCACATCATATTATCTTCTGCTGAGAGAATCGCTCATCCATTCATGATTGTTGACAGCAGGGACCGAGCTGCTTATTTCCGTCTCTATCCGTACCAATGTACTCCCTCCGTTTTGAAATATATAAGGTGCTTTAGTTTTGTGAAACAAATGTATCTAGACATCTTTTAGTGTGTAGATTCACTCGAATATACACACTAAAAGGTGTCTAGATATATTTGCTTCACAAACCTAAAACATCTTATATTTAAAAACGGAGGGAGTACCATGATAGTGCTTGAGCATAACAAAAAAATCGCTTTAGAGCCTCACTGGAGCTCTTTATTTTAAAAATTCAAATATCAAAATTTAATGTTTTAGAAAAATCTGAAAAAATATTTACATATAGGTAATGATGTATACTTTAAGTGTGTAATATCTCAGTCCAAAATACTATGTATTTCAGATTACACAAAAAGATAAAGTTTGACAAGGTTGGAAGGCGCACTATTCACCTATCCAGATCTATAATTTTGTCTTTTTATATAGCATATAATACAACCGTATGTCGGTTTGAAACTTTGCATACTTAAAGTATACATTATTGCCTATATGTAAATATTTTTCAATTTTTTTAAAACTTCAAAAATGCATCTTTCTTATGTTTAAAATAAAGGGTTTCAGTGATCTCGGGAGCCAAATTGACACTCTCCAAGGTTGTTAAATAGTCAACTAAGAAATAAAATAATAAAGACTCTCAAATCCTTACTCTGGCATAAAAAGTACAAATATATGTGTGTATCTAGAGAAAATTATGCATGACTTTGATGAAATACCTAAATTTAGTTTCAAAATAATTTTTTTAATTGATCTATATCAGTGGCTATATCAGGTCAAGTACCAGCCATATCGGTACATACAGCGGTCTATATCTGCTGATATTTGTGAAACTGATATTAAAATGTTATGTTACATCTATATTGTTGTACCCTCAATACTGGTATATCAACTGATATATTAGTCGTATGGTCTTGATTTGAGAACTTGATAGGCAATATTTGCTTGTTTGCTACACATTCTACTCGACCGATGCATCCCCTTCATTGCACAAGTATTTTTCCATTGCTACTGATAAACACATTTGTGTTGAATGTCTACTTATATACATTGACAGTGAGAGGAAATGATAAGGATCACGCCGATGATCCTTGAGTTTTGTCCCGATCTTTCACAGCGAGTCAAACCAGATATAAATCTTCCAATAACGCGAAGAACGTCACCTGAAGAAGAGGAACGAATCCAGCAAGCAACGTGATGAAGATCACCACGCCTCAAACCTGAGCCTGATAATTCTTGATGAACACAAGAACCTTCACATCAATATATTTGATAAACACGGCAGCGCCGTTTCCCCGGAGGGATGATACACGGTGGAACACCACGCGATAGTTTAACTCTAAATTCTGAACTCCCTAAACCCTAGACTGCTGGCCTCCTTATATAGACGGCCAGAAAACTGTTGGGCTTGGACAGGCCCAAACCCAAAACACAAATAAACCTAAGTGGCTCATAACATGACCTGACACACGAAATAACATAAGCAGGTATATAAATTGCTGACACAACCTTAGACTAAATTATCTCATATCGTAGGTCATCCTGGCGTGCCAATCTGCAATGAGCTTCCCTCATCTTGGTGGAGTCCTGAAATTGGGCTTCACCTCCTCCTTCGTGCCCATATCACCCTCCCCCCTTCAAAAAGCGTTGTCCCCAACGCGTGAGGGTCTGCTCGAAAGGGTGGCGGAATATCAACAATAGCACCACGCATATTCGCCGTCTTCAAGTCTTGCTTGCCTTCCGCACCACATCCTCCCTCTTGGCCTGCTTGACTTGATACAGCCTTGGGTGGTTGCACCTCTTTTCTTCGCCAAATGAACTTGTACTTAGGCGCCTCCACCTTCTTCTTCTCAATCCTTGCTGGAACCTTGCGTTGCTGAACATGAACCTGCTTAGCACGACCCTGCAAAGTAGTAATGCCCGGGCCACACAACTGACGAACACGTCCATCTTTGCCTGTATGCACACGCACTGCTGCTCCAACAAAACGTCTCCGAGGTGTTCTAACAAAACTGTGGCTGACTACCCGCGGCACCGTATGCACCGGAACATGATCAGCATCACCGTCATCGGTCTGAACACCCATGTCAACATGAACTGGAAGTAGAATACATGGAACACATATATCCTTCCCTTCATCAATAAGAAGCTTGACTTCAACCGGCTTGTCACTAACAAAAACAACTGGCTTGTCATCTACAGGCTTGGCTGAAACATTATCACCATCGATGCTTTTCGCATCATGCTCCTCATGTTGCGGCGTAGCTAGCCCAGATTTTGGCTTAGCCTTGCGCAACTTCTCCTTGTGTACCACCAGCTCAACATCAGACTTTATGTGATCATCCTACATAGGTTTCAAAGTCCGCTGTTTGCCATCATGCATAAAAGAATATGTAATTGCTCTCCCAGCATGAGTAACATTGCGATCATACTGCCATGGACGTCCAAGTAACAGTCCACACACCTCCAATGGCAAAACATCGCACTCGACCTCATCAACATAATCACCAACTGTAAATGGCACACGTACCTTATGAGTAACTTTCAGCACACCGCAGCTATTTAACCATGCAACATGCTTAGGTTCAGGAAGACGCCATGTCGACAAACCCAAAGTCGACACCACAGCCTTACTGATGCCATTACAGTAGCTACCACCATCCACCATGAGCTTGCACGCTTTGCCCTTGATCATACACTGCGTCAGAAATAGATTCCAACGCTGACCTCTTTCCACTGCCATACAAGCATCATCATTGAATCTCTTGAGTTGCATATTCAACCCATTTAACGGTTCAGCCGCTTCCACAACATCATTGACAACATCAGCCTTCGTATCTGCATAAGGTATAATTGCTGTCGTAGCCAGACTGACCTGCTCTACCAAACAATCTGCTGGCACAAAACGCTTGCTCACTAGGCGCTTCACTGCTTCCCAAGTGTTTGGAGGACTCTGGCCCTTTATACGCATATCATACCGTAAACGCTTCCACCAAACTGTAGTTGTTCGATCAAAACGCTCAAGAGCTGAAGTGTAACAAGTAATTTCCCCATAATCTCGAGAACGCGGCAAGAGCCAACGGTCCATTACCTCTTCCCATGCCAAATATTCTTGTGGCATTGCATCTATCTTCAACCAAAGCCTTCGCAACCCTCCCAATGTTCTGGTTGCAGCAATAGCTTCAGGATAAATTAGGGGTGCTTCATCCGCTTCGCCGAGCCAAAGTGCTTGATAATAATCTGATACTTCTTCGGAAACTGTCGTAACAACACCTCCTACCATAGCTGTTCAACAGTAAAATCTCACCAGTACTGTGGTAGAGAAACAAGTCCCCGCGACAGAAACTGCACCCGCCTGAAGCAAAGCGAATAGCCAAAAAAAATTCCTACGCTCCCGATCAGACAAAGTGGCCTCGATGTCTGGTAGGTAGCGATCAAAAAGACTCCTTGCAGCGATCGGTCCTGCAGGTAGGACGATCGATCCAGGAGCTGGTCGAGCAAGCCGCTCAAGGGCAGATGGGCCGGCCCACTCCTCAACAGGCGAGCTGACAGCGCGCGATCCAGTTAGCCGCGCGGGACAAGCGAGTCCCGATCGCGAGAATGCCAGGGGACGGGAGCTGTCTGGGTCGAGCGATCCTTTTTTTTACACTTCGATCGATCTTGCAGCTTGATCTGGAGCACACGTGAAGCTCCTGGGTGAGCGAGCCAGGCAATGGGCCAGCCCAAGCAGGACAGAGCCCGTCTTGGCTGCTGGCGAGGATGCCAGGCCAGGGAGTCGAGCGAGCGACTCAGTCGCCCGATGGCAGAGTGCCCAGGCGCGGACAGCGATGATGTTTTTTTTCTCTTCCACCGATCGGATCTGAGTACGTAGACTTCCCTCGATCGGATCTGCACTGCCTGTCCTTGGTGAATCGATCGATGAATACAAGGCTGACGAGAATGGTGATGAGAACACCAACGAGAACAGCAGCACGGTCACGCCTGGTCTTGGAACCTCCGATCTTTGGCTGCCAACGATGAAATCAATCCGATCTGAAACCCTTTGATGAAGAACAATTCATAGTTCAATCAACAGAAAATACTCGCAGTGATAAACCCAGTAATCTGATACCACATGATAAGGATCACGCCGATGATCCTTGAGTTTTGTCCCGATCTTTCACAGCGAGTCAAACCAGATATAAATCTTCCAATAACGCGAAGAACGTCACCTGAAGAAGAGGAACGAATCCAGCAAGCAACGTGATGAAGATCACCACGCCTCAAACCTGAGCCTGATAATTCTTGATGAACACAAGAACCTTCACAGCAATATATTTGATAAACACGGCAGCGCCGTTTCCCCAGAGGGATGATACATGGTGGAACACCACGCGATAGTTTAACTCTAAATTCTGAACTCCCTAAACCCTAGACTGCTGGCCTCCTTATATAGACAGCCAGAAAACTGTTGGGCTTGGACAGGCCCAAACCCAAAACACAAATAAACCTAAGTGGCCCATAACATGACCTGACACACGAAATAACATAAGCAGGTATATAAATTGCTGACACAACCTTAGACTAAATTATCTCATATCGTAGGTCATCCTGGCGTGCCAATCTGCAATGAGCTTCCCTCATCTTGGTGGAGTCCTGAAATTGGGCTTCACCTCCTCCTTCGTGCCCATATCAGGAAATGTTTCCACTCATTGTGTTGTGTGTGAGAGAGCAGAGGAATGCAAGAGAGAGATGACAGAAGGCATAACAGGAAATGTTAGATGAGAGGTGGCAGGGGTATATATGGAATATAGCCATTGAAAATATAGTTATTCGAAACGTCGCAGTTGAAAAATTCCCGTTTGAAATATAGTTTTAAGATATTATTAAAATATAGGGGAGAGAATATAAATTATCTAGATATATACTTTTCACTGGAAAATGGGGAGGTCTAAAAAGAAATGTTTTTCAACAATAATCTATGTACATATAGATGACCCAATTTAGATCATCCACTAGAGATGATGCTCTTACACTCTCACAAAGTGTTGCAGCACGAGCTGCAACTCGCTCTTAATCTACATCCCGCGTTCGTTCTCTCTAATCTTCTCTCTTCCAACTCAACAAAAAAATATGTTAATTAGTTTCTTATAGTCTGCTTATATCACTTTTTTTTGTACATGCTCTAACACAAATACAACTACTATAATAGGTAAAAAAAATATTAGCCTAATCTCTGAGGAATGCATAAGCCTAAAATTACTAAATTTAGATACTACAACCTTAAGTAACAATTTAATGCATAATCGGTTTTTAAAGTACATCGCTGCCTAAAATATTAATATCGCCCTAAAAGACAACGTATTCGTAAAAAAGCTCGACAAAATCTGTAGTTTCTTAACAAATATGTTGGGTCTTTCCCGTCGAGTAAAGATTTGGTGCACATGGGCACCAGTGATCTTTTTTTAAAAAAAATCTAAGTTTCAAAAGTATTTGAAAAAATATTCGCATGTAGCCAACTATTTATCGCACCAACGTGCAAAAAATCTTGTGCAAATACTTTGTATTTTGTGCTACCCAAAAATGACAAACATCTAGATTTGAGTATGTATATTTCAAATCTACAAATTTTATCAGATTTTGTTATTTTTGTGTAGCCCACAATACAAAGAATTTTGTAAAATTTTGCGTACTTGTAGATTACATCATTGACTATGTTCTAATTTATTTTCATAATTTTTTGAAACTTAAAACTATGATTTTTTAATTTTTTGAAATGGAGGGAGCACTGGTGCCCGGGAGCTAAAAGCACTTTTCGCTGTCCCAATGCCCTTCAACAAAATGAACTCCTACTCAGAAGCCAGGCTACATGCTTTTGACTAGCACGCGAGTAGTCTCAACTTATTTCCCAAATCCAAATTAAGATAAAGTATATACTAACGTTACTAGACTTTGCAATGTGTCAATATCAAGTTCACATCATACCTACCAGCTAGCCAAGAGTCAAGTCACTGCTCCTCATTTATCGAGAAAATGACAAAAAAAACTACCACATTTGCGCACAATGTCTCACTTTAGCGCAAAATTGAACCATTTTGACATTTAACTACCATTATTGTGGCCATGTTGTGACGCACGGCACTGATACTCCATTTTAAGCCGTTTAACATCATTTCCGACAGGTGGGGCCCCTTGTCAGGGCTGACATGGCATGCTGGAAACGGAGGGAGCTGGATCCCATTAGGCATTCGTTAGCCGGCCCCACCTGACTGAATAAGGTGCCCTAAAATACCTATTGGAGGGCGTCGTCTTCCTCCTCCCACTGCCGATATTTCATTTCCCCATTTCTGCTGCTCCTCTCTGCTCTTTGCCGCTGTAGATCTAGCGACGTCGCCGGACATTTCCGCCAAGGTTTCGTGGGGAGATGTTGAGGGGTCATCCACAGACTTCAGCTCCCTCAGCGCCGATGTAAGTCTGCAGTATTTCGGTTTCTAGGGTTAGGGTTCTAGTCAATTTTAGGAATTTTAGGTTTGCAGCTATCGATTTCTCTTTGATTTTCTTCTTGTCGTCAAATATTAGAGCATAAACACGACGTACGACTCTGAATTTCGCGGATTAGACGATGATGCTATCGAGCCTGTGAAATGCAAGCATGGTGATGTGGCCTCTAGATTTGTAGCATTTGATAGGTGCGACACATGTAGGAGGTTTTATGGATGTGCAGGGCAGGTCTGTGAGGTGAACTTACTTAGCATTTTTGCTTAGCTCAATTTAGGACAATTTAGTTAACTGGTGGTAGCTAATTTATCTCCGTTTTTTAATTAAATAGGATGGAGCACAAGAATGTGATTTTGTGATGTGGCTAGATGCTGATTGTCCTTCTTCTATGAAGAAGGCATTATCCTAGCTTTGGGATTTGTATGCTGAAACTAAGGCAAGGCGAGTTAATGATTCTCTAGATTATTGTCAAAAGAAGTTCAAGTATCTAGATGAGATTGAAAAGCTCCAAAAAGACCGGAGGAATTCTCAGGATGAGCTTAAAAAGGTTGTTGAGGAGAAGCAAATGTTATTAGCACTGAAGAACAAGCTGAACAAGGTATGCTTGAAGCCAGAGCTGAATTGAAGCAGAAGAAGGTGGATGATGAGACATGCAACAATATGCACAAATGTTTGAGGATCAAGGCAAAGAAGGGCATGCATCAGCTGAAGGAACATAAGAGGAAGATGGAGTTTATTATTGTAGATTTCTTAAACAGAGAGAAGAGAGCAGGGCAAGGTTCAACAAGATAAAAGACATCTGCAATGGGCCTTTTTAGAATGTTGTCTGATGGAATAAGTAATGTTTGCTTCTAGAGATGTTGTAATATTTGATGTCTGAACCTTTAGTTAATATTTGCTATCTGAACATTTAGTTGGTATTTGAACAATGGTTGTAATGAATTATTAGGCATTCGAACAATGGTTGTAATGAACTATTTGGTATTATGTGAGATGGTATGGTTGTGAGATGCTATTTGGTGTTATGTGAGAGTTTATGGTGATATATGTGTTGATATTATTATAGATGCTATGGTCTCAACATCGTCTTGATGTCGAGACCATTAGGGTTAATATTATAGATGAATTGGTGTCGACATTGACTCGAGTCGATGTCGACACCATAATGGTTACAATTAGAGATGCTTTGGTCTGGACATCGACTCGACTCAATGTTGAGGCCAGAAGAGTTACTATTAGAGACCATAATGGAACAATGAAGCACCAAGCTATAGAAATATCATCCATAATGCAGATATATTGCATTACCATCCATAGCATCTCGGGTTCATCAGGATCTACTTATATTACAAAAGGATCCAGGTTCCAGCAACATTGTAGCATTGCCCACACCAAAATGATCAAGGTTCCAGCAACATTCGACATAGTCTACACCAATAACATCACAACAACATTCCAGGAACATGCATAGAGTCTACATGGCATAGTCTTGAAGAGGAGGGACAGAAGCATCTCTTCCAGAGCCTGCATTTTCCCCAGCATTGAAATAAGGCATGAAACCCCTTCCACTCTAGCTAGAATTTGGAGGAGCTTGATTTGTGCTCTGTGAAGAACATGGAAGAGCTTCAGAAGTGGATGAGCCTGGAGCCTTTGTTGGCCTTCCTCTATTGGACTGCATCAATGTTATTTTGCTTGTGATCAGTAAGGTGTGAAAGGTAATTAATTTAAATACTTTTCCTCATAGCAAGAAATGTACATTGTGATTACTTTTCCTCATAGCAAGATCTGGTCTCAATGGCTCTGAGTAGGATGTGTACTTGTGACCTTGTAGTTTGCAGTTGCTACAAGTAATTGTAGCCATTCTAGAAGTTTCCATAGGTTTAGGAGGTTCAAATTTCCCCTTCTCCTTTTTTCTTGCCTTCTTCCTTTCAGATGATCCTTGAATGCAGGTGGCATAATATCATCTGTCTCTGTCTTTATTCAGCCATGCTGTGCTGGAATTGGATTGAAAACAGGCCTATAGCTCTTGAGGTACATTTCTTTTTTTCAAAAAAGGGGAAACAAAGTCCTCTGGATGCATCTGTGCCTTGTAAATAGTTGAGACAACATGATTGAATGGCAAGCCAGACATTTGCCATTTTCTGCAAGAACAAGACCTTGTGGCAATGATGGCTTCATGGGTTGCTTTGCCACTTTGTACCTGCCACAAATCAATGTCAGCCCTTTTTGGAATACGGTTTCTAGAATATTTCTTCATGAGTTCTAGTTGCTCTAGAAAGTAAGGTGTGATTTCCCATGTGCCTTTTGCAGCTCCTTCCCTCGTTGCATCCCACCTCATCATGCACCTTTCATAAATTCCTACCAGCATAGTAACTATAGGCTTGTCTCTCTCATCTAGAATGTATTTGTTGAAAACCTCACTGAGATTGTTCACAACCAAATCAGTTTGGCAATTTGTGTCCATGGCCCACCTTGCCCAAGTTTCTACTGGAATTTTACTCATCCATGCCCAAGCTAGTTCACCCTGCTTCTTCATTTCCTCCATAGCAGCATCAAATCCATCTTTAGTGTAGGAGTATGCTGCATTATCCATGCACTTCTTCAGGTTCTCTCCCCTGAACCCTGCAGTCTGGAAATTGGCATATATAAGCTTTAAGCAGAATCTTTGGGGTGCATTTGGAAACACAGTGCTAACTGCTTTCAGCAAGCCTTTCTACCTGTCAGACATAATTGTGTACTGACCAAATTTCCCCTGATCCCCACCTAATACCTCCTTGAGATTCTCAAGAAACCATTTCCAATTCTTAGTGTCTTCCTTAGCAACCATTGCCCAGGCTATTGGATAAATATTATTGTTGCCATCCATGCCAGTAGCTGCTAGAATTTGAGCTCCACTAGTGAGTTTGATGAAACAACCATCTAAGCCAATAAAAGGCCTACAGCCCTCAAGAAATCCAAGTCAAGCTGCACTAACACAATAAAACAATCCATGAAACCTTGGGTTGTAAGAAATATCAACTACCTCACCTCTCTTCATTGCTTCCTCTTGTTCTTCAGTTGGTCCAGTCACTATGGTGACAATGCACCTTGAGCCAGGGTTTTTGTCAATGATAGTCTGTAGGTAATCCCTAATCATGTAATACTGTTTCTTGTGATCACCCATCACCATGCCAATTGCCTGGGTTCTTGCCCTGTAAGCCATCCTCTTGTGAACTTGCACTCCAAAGTCCTTTGCTTTGTCTTGCAATGTTGTGATGCAAGTGTTAATATTTGACTTGTACTCACTAACTTATCCACTGCTTAACCACTTTGCATTGTGTGCTTCAAATGCAATTTCTTTATGCAAAATGTGGCCTCATTCTTTATCTTGGATGTTGTCATATAAAAAGGGCAGTCCCATTTGTTCTTCTCCTTCTCTTTACACCAGACAATAACCCTATTAGGTGTATTTCTATGGTAGTCGAAGTTTCTGGTGTGAGATATGTGTAGCCTAGCAAGTGCTTGCCTAAATTGGTACACATCTTTGCAGCATAGTTTCACTGCAAATTGCTGCTCTGGATTCTGCCTTGCTTCATCATACCAGACCCTCGCAACTGGCTTCTTGGCTCTAGTTTTCCTGCCACTTGGTACCATAAAATGCAGAGGCTCAAAGCCATCATCATCTTCTTGCTTTAGAAATCCAAGATCCCCCTCATCATTAGAGGGAATCCACTATGGCACATCATCTACTTGGACTAGCAGTGTGATCTTGTTGTTGGACCTAGCCTCTTCACTAGTTTCTTCACTGCTATTGCAGGGACATTAGCAGGTTCATCAGCTGGAATATCATAGATGTCCTCCACATCTGTCTCTCCCTCCATATGAAGCAATGGATCATTCTTTCTCCTTTTTCTCTCTTGCAATTCTTCCTCTTCTTCTGTTTCTGATCCCTCTTCTTCTTCTTCTTCTTCTTCTTCTGAATCAGCCATATTGTTCCCCTCAAAGCACACACTCTCCTGTGTTTGAACTGGTGTTGGTCATGTTCACCTGGGCTCTAATACTGGTACTGAATTGGGGCTTCATCATCTAACACTAAATCAATGTTTACTGAGTCTTTTCTCTTCACTGGGAGACAAAATAATGGCTCTGTTTCTCTTGTCCTCCATCACTGTCATCACCACCTTCTTAGAGCTTTCATATTTCCTAACCATTTCTTCTACTTTCAAGTTACTGTCAATTAGCTCTAACCATTTAACCCTTCCCCTTCATTCGTCACATAGTACAGTGAGTCACAAATACCATATCCTTCTTCCTCCATAACAGACAACAGTTTTAGATACCTAATATCTGACCGATGGATTCTTTTGTGAACAAATTTAGCTCCATCAAACTGAAAATATAGCTCCCAAACCTCTGATTCGTACCTAAATTGAAAATACACGCAAATTTAGGCTACATTGTTCTTATTTTCTCAACCAAGCTACCAAAACTATCCCCAAATTGCAAAACCTAACACAAAAATTACTTACCCGTCGCTGTTGTAGAGGTAGTGGGTCATCGGATCATCGCAGGAGGTCCGACCAACCGATGTCCACGTCTTCACCAATGCCGGTCGAGTTGGACTAGGCGCCGACACAAGTTGCTACGCGGCCTCTGTGTCCATGCCAAGATCGAGGCCACCGCCGGACTGCTCAAGCTATATGTCCTTGCTGTCGTTGTGTGTGCACACGAATCGGCCTCCCCCGCTACCACCACGACCATCTCACCTGCGTCGGGGTCACCGGAGTAGCCCCGCAGCTGTCAGTCGCCATTTCCTATCGAGCCCAGGAGACAGTGTGTCTAAAGTGAAGCAAACTGCCCGATCCACTCTCCGAATGAAAACCTAACGGGATCCAGCTCCCTCTGTTTCCAGCATGCCATGTCGGCCCTGACAAAGGGTCCCACCTGTCGGATATGCTGTTAACCGGCTTAAAATGGAGTATCAGTGCCGCGCATCACAGCATAGCCACAATAGTGGTAGTTAAGTGTCTAAACGGTTTGATTTTGCGCTAAAGTGAGACATTATGCGCAAATGTGATAGTTATCTATCATTTTTACATGCTCTACAAAAAGTACATGTACCATCTCGGTTTGCCAGTGATCACACCTACGGCTGCGGGTGATCATGTAGCTGCGAGCCTTGGTATGTAAAACTCCTGGGCGCTAATAAAATGCTCATTGCATCGGCTACTTCATGCTCGGTAGCCTGGGAGCCTATTTTGCATAGATTGCTTAAGCGCTAGACTCAGTTAGGGCATGTAAAATCGAAGGCGCACAGGCGCTAGCAGAGGAAAAGAAAATATCTTGAAATTCGATAATCAATGAAGCGTCCGTCCTTCCAATGCTTCATACCAAAGGTAGACGCCAAACTACCCAGCTGCTGGCATCTTTTCTCAGCTTGCTTCCAGGCCGTTCATAGGAAAATCAACTAAGGCCATCATTAAGGGCATCCCAGCGGACTGTGTGGGGACCCCGGCTTACCACCCTGGATTCCCGTTATGCATACAATTCACGATCCCAGGAAGACCGTCTTGAATCCACATAACAGAGTTGGCATTTCAGATTACAACATCCATTTCATAACGAGTTCACAAAGTCTTACATAGGCCGCTTGCCCGAATATAAATGCCTCGCAGGGCAAGTTCAACTGACATACATACTTAGTAAGTAGCAGCGGAGATACATGTAGCGTAGCTGACCCAGGACAGGCCTACTACCCTACAGGCGACTGACCAGAAAACGTTTCCTAATTCGCACCGGCGTCATCGTAACCATCATCGTCCTCCTCATAGTCATCTCCATAGTCTGACCAAGTTAATAGCAAGGGACAAAGCCGTGAGTACATTTTGGAATTCTACTCGCAAACCATCTAAGAAGAGGTGTTGACATGTTGTTTGGTTGTAGCAAGGTGAAAGGCTCTAGTCTAATTTAACCTGACCAATCAGTTTCTCTTGTCGATATAGCATGTCTTATGACATTTCTATATCCTTATTAAAAACATTTAGAAAACACTTTTAGTAAAATCTCTAGGTGACGAGGGGTTAACTCGACAAATGTCCTAGATGCAGGACTTAGGATCGGGGACACAGGGCGTCGGATGAACTCGATGGTAAACTCAGTCAAACAAGGTGGCTATGAAAGTAAATGTGGGTGTAGAACCTGGCTTGCTTTCAATCTGTCCCACACCGTCCCCTCCTGGCCCCTATATATAGGCGGCCAGGTCTCGAGGATCGGGTAGGGTCCGATACAGGTTACAATATCGACATATGGTAAGAACTCGTATTTCGACTAGTATTACAATTGGGCCTAGCCGAACGGGCCTCAGGGGTACTCAACTGACGGGCTCTATTATCTATACCCTTGTCAGTAACCCCTGAGATTCCACCAGAATTCCAGATTTGGGTTGAATCTCTAATCTTAAAATCCTCGACTTGATCATTTCTTCGACTTCTTCATATCTTCAAATCTTCGAATTGGTCTTTCGACTTATTCTCATTATGATATCTCGCAAGGGGTTTTGATGAACAAGCCTGACAACTCTGACGGATCAAGAGGTCAGTTAACTGTCGGAACAGATACTTGTCACCTACTTCAAATTCAATCCCCTTGGACTTGAATTCGAGAAACCAGTCAAATCCATTCTTTTGCCGCATTTAGGACTTACAAAGAATGAATCCCAGTGGTTCTCAGGGTACCCAGTGCGTCCACTAGGATTTTTCTTCGCATCGTAGACACGGATACATACCAGCAGAGTACATCCCTATGCGTATACCAGGCCACACAGGACGGATCCCGGGGTCTTACCTTCGTGATAAATCACGGCATTCGAGTTTTGCCGTGATGATGCAACTCGAGAATCATATGTCGCAGCCTTGTTTGACTGATCTAGTTCACAAAATATTCGGGTTGCATAACCATGACTTTAATATAAACTCGCTCCCGATGGGAGTAATGACATTCACCGAATCTTCCTTCACCTTCCTTGCTCCAGTATTCATGAATAAACATCGTCGGGTGCGCGCCCAGTGCTCCCGATGGGAGTAGCCCCCGAGGCTATAGTCGAACAATTCTTTTTTTCGAGTATAGGCTCAAATATAATGTGCTCAATCTTTAACCTTCAATTCGAAACAATTTTGATGATAATATCATCGGGGGCGCACTCAACGCTCTCGATGGTAGTAGCCCCCGAGGCTATAGTCGAATATTTTCGGGTATAGTCTCCAAAACTGATTCCTGTATTGTCGGCGCCAATCTTTTGTCAACTTCCTTGTCGTTCTTTATCCGCAGACCATCATACTCAATATTTGTCGAATATACACATCTGTCGAGTTTTATCTTTGGTCTTGTAACTTCTTTATGACGTCAGTGGCCAAATTTCTCTATATGTCACTTTGACTGAGCGCGAACCGTTTTGTGGGCAGTGCGGTAATTTTGTATTTTCCCCGCCCGTTAGTGGGCTGCCGTTTCTTCTCCTTGCGCCACGTCTTAGCCCACGTTCCTCCACCTGGGAAGGTATATTAGGGGAAAGTGGGGATTTGTACTGTTTACCAGCTCCTTGTCTCCGCCGCCGCCACCATTATTGCAATCTCTGTGTCCTACTATTCTCCTGCATAGCCCCCGAGCGCAAATCGTAGATGCGTGTGAAATATTTAGCGGCGAAGAACAAAATGGCCAAGGGGAAGGCGATGAATGCCGCTACGAGCTGGGTACCCTCTGCTTTCACGCAGAAGGAGCTGGATAAGGCCAAGGCGGATGGTCTCATCTCCAACAATGGCTCCATCATCTTCCCCGGTACCGAGCGGATCCCCAGGCCCAAGAGCGGCTATCGGGTGATGTTTCTCACCTTTCTTCTCCGCGGACTATCTCTTCCTGCCCACGAGTTCCTTCGTGGGCTCCTTTATGTTTACGGTGTGCAGCTTCACCAGCTCACACCAAATTCCCTCCTTCATAACGCCTGTTTTGTGACTCTTTGCGAGTCGTTTCTGGGAATCGAACCCCATTTTCTTCTTTGGAGGTCCCTCTTTCAGCTCCGCCCCAGTGTCTCTTTATCAAATAAGCCTGAACTAGGCGGGGCTGTCGTCTCCGTGCGTGCTGAAGCTCAATACTTGGAATTTTCCATGGCTGCATTAGTACAAGGTTGGAGGACCAAATGGTTTTACATCAAAGACTGTAAGGCCTCCTCTGATGATGAGTACGGCCTGGCCCCTTTTGATGCCTCCAAGGAATTGAAAAAATTGACATCATGGGATTCGCCTCCCACAGATGCTGAGATGGAGGAGATCGCACCACTGCTGACCCGCATCCAAACTCTGAAAGGAGGTAGAAGAGGCGCTCTGTCAGGTACCCAACTCACGGCGTTTTTTGTGCAACGTCGAGTTCAACCCCTGCATCATCGTCTTTCCAATCTTTGGAACTTCTCTGGCTTGGGAGATTCTTCTCGAGTCTCTGAAGATCTGATGGAGAAGCAGGATGCCGACAGACGGGTCAGAGCTCTTACCAAGCTCACCAAGGATCATGCAGTTACGGATTTGGCCGCTGATTATTTCGACTCCGAGCACCCCTTGCCCAAGGTATGTCCTTTTTGTATATCGATTTTTGTCTTTTCCATCGTCTTCCTACTGTCTTTCTTCTTATCTTGATGATTTTACTGACTTACTGATTTGCAGGACCACCGGTTCTTTGTTTCACGCCCTCCCTTTCCAGAGGGGGGGCCTATTCCGGCGGATCTAGCTTCTGCTGTTTCCGAAGCCCCTGAGGCTGAAGAAAATCAGCACGGAGATGATGCCGAAGGATCAGAAGAAGATACTAGCTCGACGTCGCCTCCTCCTGCACTTTCTGAAGATACTTGGGTTGACAAGAAGAGGAAACATGTCAAAGAGCTTGCTTCTTCGAGCACCTCCATTCAGAGAACTGCGGCCGGTGAAGCCCCTGTTCAACAAGAGGATCTAGAACTTCTCGACTTCATGGCCTTGTAAATGTTTTGCGAACTCTATGATTTTGTTGTATTTGCTTTCTTCCCTTCGGGTTGTATAAAATCTGTTTCCTTTTGCTTTCTTTGCAGTGATGATGAGGACCCGAAGAGAGATGCTGCCACTGCTCCTTCTGCTGAAAATATAAGTGTTGATGAACCTCCTGTGCAAGAGGCTGAGCCAGCCGTGAAGTCTCCAAAGGCTCCCAGAGCTCCTATCAAGAAAGTTCCTGTAGCCCAGAGCACCAAGCGGTCGAAGAAATCAAAGGAAGCCGATGTTTCCCTTGAGGTCCACGATTCCACAAATTACCCTGATGATATGAGTGATTGTCCTTTCTTATGTTTCTTGCGTGATCCTTATACTCACATGGTTTTTGCCTTGATAGGTACTGATGAAGAAATTCATCGCCTTGGGCACTGAGTGTGCCGAATACTTGAAAACTGCTAGGGCTTTCGAGGGTAATCTTCTTGTCTGCGCTATGCTTATCTCGAGTTCCTTTATTTGCTTCTTTATCATACTCACTCTTCCCCTTTTTTTTCCCTGATTACAGAAGCCTTGGCGACAGCTAATGCCCGTATCTCATCCTTGGAAGCTGAACTCAATGCTTCGAGGAAAGCTTTTGACGCTGCCACTACTGCCAAGGTCAGTGCTGAGAAGTCGACTAAATCAGCACTAACTAAGGCGAAGAAGGCAGAAAAAGCCTTGGCTGATGCTAACAAGGAGCACCTCCAGCGAGAACAGGCTATGGCTGAGCGGCTGAGTATGATGTCTGCCGCTGCTGGAAGTACGTACTATTTCCTGCTGTTCATTTGGTTGCTTTCTTGTACTTGCTGATATATTCTTCTCTTGCTGCTTTCTGTTTCCTTGGTTCTGCAGAGTACACTAAGGTGTCTACATCGACTTTGCAACCCGACAACGATCATCTCATGGCCGCGGTTAGCTTACTAGAAGCGAACTGGATATCCATCCGGGAAATCTTTGAGTTAGTTAACCGCGTTCTTACGTGAATTTTTGTCGGGTTGTGGCCCAAACAAAAGGCAGAGGTGCCAGATAAGGATGTTAAGAAACTCGCCCAGGCCTTCGACACCACTGATGATCCCATCCTTCAGATGAAGGGCCTTTCTTTGAAGCAAGGTGCCGAGGGGGCCATTGCATTTTCATATGCACATGGTGAGGAGATTGACTGGGAGAAGGTTGGCTCCTCCCATGGCCGCTCCCGTTCGGATCTAAAGGCTTTCTTTGAGAAGGCGAAGAGGTTTGCGCCCGCTATCGTGCGATGATTTCTCCTTCAGCGGCTTCTATGGCTTCTTCTACGCCAGTTTCTTCGAATCCAGCGATGAATGAATCCGTGCCTCCTCCAAATGCTGATGCTTCTTTTGCCATGCCTTCTTCTGCTGCGGATCGTGAGGCCGAGGTGGCATAGACTTGGCCTGTAATTTTCAGTTTTTGCTTTCGATGTAGTAAACTTTTAATCGTATGCAGCCCGAGAACCTTAGTCAGAGGGCTTATGCTTTTGTAAATATATCCTCTTTTGTGAAATGTCGTGTTCGGTTTTAGCTTCTGAGATGTTCCTCTCTTCTTTTTCTTTTGCCTTCCAGCCTATGCGTGCTGGTGGATCGTCGGGTCGCGATCAGGCTCCATCCCCTGCCGATGCTTTCGACTCCAAAGTTTCGTCGCCTTCTCGTCATTCTTGCCAATGCGCTGAGTATTCTTTGAGGATTTCAGATCTTGAGAGCCGCTTGACTTTGGCAAAACGCCAAGCACAGATGACTATGGATAAAGCCAGCAAATCTTGCGGGTTTATGAAACAGATATCCATTCTGGAGGATAAGGTGTCGGGTCTGATGGCAAAAATCGTTCATCTCGAAGAATGCGACTCCTTCCTTATCGATATTGTCGAGTCTGCTTGTGAGATGTTGCGATGTGAGATTCCTTGTGGCTTTCTCTTGTTTCCTTTTATTCCAATATTGCCGTCTGATCTCTTCTATTGTCTTAGGTACTTGTTTGGACTTTGCTGCTGAGGCACATCAGATTGCTGAGCGAAATACAGCTCTAGAGAAGGCATCAGAGGGGATCGACAGTTTGTGGTCCGATTCTCGACGCCGTCGTGCTGTTGTGTTTCTTCAAGATCGTGCTCAGCATATCGGAGAGGCAGTTGATGGTTGTCAAAGATCTCTCATAACCATGCATTCTGTCATGCTTCCTCGCAATCCTCTACCTGGAAGCTTTCCTTTGCTACTCGATACTTTCAGATCCAGCCAACGAATTCATCGGCTGATAGAGCTGAACTTGGTGGCTGGAGCCAATTTTTCTCTTGGGTGGATGCATAAGTGGCATCCACGGCTTAATTATAGTTCCATGTCATTGAGCTATCCTTCAGGTGGAGCTAGTTTGCGAGTTCACCTGGAGAATACCTTGCAGCCTGCCAGAAGGATTATAGCTAGGCTGTTGCGAGAGGATGCCGCGTTTTTCCGCGAACATCATTACTTGGATCCCCTTGGGGTGGATGACTCTGATAACCCGATGCTATGATGTGATAAATATATACATATATTTTTGTGTGTATAATGCGAGAGTTTCTATTCTTAGAGCATTTTTACTTTGTACTTATATTGATGCGCTTGCCGCGACTTTTAAAGACACGTAGACTCAAATAAGAGGAACTTTTGTCTTTTTTATTTGTGCATGTAATGTAAGATACATGGGATGACCCAAGAGATCCGGCCGGTGACCTATGTTCTGGACCTAGAGGGCATTGCCCTGGGGTAACTTGTGGCTTTTACAGCCTTATTTCCTACTGACTAATTTTTTTATATCTTGTCTTCTATGTTGCTTTGAGTCTTCTCTTCTTCTCCTGTAATCTTCTCTTGTTCGGGTAGCTTTACCCGAGGTTTCTTGACTTCTGGTTCCTTGGGGTTTCCTTCGAGTTGCCGTATCGCTTCTGTAGTCATGCCTTTTGCTTTGCAGTTGGGTTCTCCGTAGCTTGCCATCATACCGAAATTTTGGGCCATCTTATGAAACTCCTTGTCGCACAGATCTAATAACTCGAAGCTTCCCTTTACTGTAATAATTCCTTTGGGTCCTGGCATTTTCAGTACCAGGTAAGTGTAGTGAGGTACTGCCATGAATCATGAAAACGCGGGTCGCCCAAGGATCGCATGATATTGTGATGGCCAGTCCATGACTTCAAAGTCGAGTTTCTCCCTTCTGTAATTTTGCCGATTTCCGAAGCAAACGTTGAGTGCTATTCGACCAAGTGGATAGTTGGCGCTCCCTGGGACTATTCCGTGAAAGGAGCAATCTGTTGGCTCCAGGAACTCTAATGAAATGTGCATTGCCCATAGGGTTTTTGCGTAGATCAAGTTTATTCCACTTCCTGCGTCCATGAATATTCTGTCGACATCTTACGTCCCTATTTGAGTTTTGAGTACCAAGGGTGCGTTTCCTGGCCGAGTTACTATTATTGGATGATCGTCTCTGCTGAATTCTATGGGTTGCTCTGACCAATGTAGATATTCTGTTGTTGCTAGCGGTGAAGTTATTGCGAGGTTAACTTGTCGAGTTATGCTTTTCTCCTCTTTGTTCGACTTGGGCACTGGTTGTATCATTGCTGTGATGTGCCCTTTAGATGGAACATATCCTTCATCGTCGTTGCGTCCCTGGTTTGATTGATCTTGGCCCTTGGGAGATCCACTGTTTCCTTGTTGGGTTGCAGGTGTGTTGCTCGTGTTTCCTTCGTATCCCTGCCGTTTTGCCTCGGCTTGCTTGTTAAGTGCTGCTTCTTGTAGTTTCAAGAACGTGGTGCAATCTTTCATTGCGTGTCTGGATACTCGCTTCCCATCGACGAACGCAGAGTGAATATGACATGGTCCGTTGAGCATATCTTCTGGTGATGGGTTGTACTCTCTGGATTCCCTTGGCGGAAATTTTTTGTAATCTTCTTTCTCGTAGCTGCGGTATCCCGAACTTTTACGGTCTTTGCCTTGGTAGCTATTGTCTTTGTATCCCGCGGCTACTTGGCTGTGAGAGCCATAGTTGTCGTAGTTGCGGGACCTTCTACGTTGACCTCCATATCTGTTTCCTCTATCATCCTCTGGTGATCGCGTGCATTTATTGTTGCACGTATCTTCTCCATCTGCAAATCTGTTTGCTACATCCATTAGATCTGACACTATTTTCGGCTTGATCCTGCCCATCTCTTCGACTAGGTCTCCTCGTCGTAACCCAACTATGAATGCGTCTATTGCTCTTTCATCTGAGACTTCGACTGCCGAGTTTTTGATTATACTCCACCTTTGGATGTATGCCCTTAACGTTTCCCCGCGTTGCTGCATGCAGGCTTTGACTTCTTCTATATATGCTGGCCGCTTGTATGTCGATTTGAAGTTACTCGTGAATTGCTTTGTGAGCTCCTCCCAGCTTCCAATTGTTTCCTCTCCCAGTTTGCTTAACCATGACCTTGCTGCACCGGTGAGGTGTAACTGCAGACTTTGCATTGCTATTTCCCTGGTTCCTCGTAATATTTTTACTGCTTGTAGGTAGTCTGAGAGCCACGACTGTGGTTCCTGAGATCCATCGTATTTTTGCTGGTCATGAGGTAATTTGAAACCTTTGGGTACTGGTGTGATGCGAACCCTACGGGTAAAGCATGGTGCCCCGATCTTCTTTTCATCGTCTTCATCGTCGCGTGTTTTACTAGGAGTTCTGGATCATCGAGTTCCTTTGTTCTTTGGACCGTTGTATCGTCCTGGTGACGGCGTCCTAGATCGTCGACTTCCACTTCTATGCCGAGGACTGTTGTGATGGCGTGGTGACCTTGGTTTATGGGTTCCTTTGTTGCGATACGCCTCTTCCTCTTTTGCTGATAATTTGTTGCCTACCATCTTCAATCCATTTAGTGCTGCGCGATGCATATGTTCCCTCGGGTCTCCTGGGTTTTGTCGTGTTGTTTGTAGGTATGCTTGGGCTGCCACCAATGCTGCTTCAGGAGTTTTTGTTATAATATTTCCTTGATCGTCGACCGATAGGAAGGATGAGTCGAGGTTTTTCGAGATACTTTGCCTTTCTGAATACCCGAGATTTTCATATCTCGATCCATGTCGATGATGCCTTCTGTTTGTGTACGATGCATCACTATGTGCTCTGCGAGCAGCGCCGCTTGCTGCAATGGCTGAGTCCTTTCTTTTCTGTATTTCAATCCTTTCCTTTGCTAATAGCTTCGCCTGCTGCCTTATGGCATAATGGTATCCCAAGAGCATGTTTTGGCTGGAATTTGTTGGTATTGGCGTGCCGTGCTCCACGGCTGTGTTGATTGTTCTCCACTCACCTTCTGATAGTTGAACTTTTACCCTTGTTGCGAGGGAGTCAGCGGTTTCTCCTTCTGCTAAGTGGTTTGCCCCTCTGTTTATATTTGCTGGATTAAGCACTAGGTTGTTGTTGTCGTCGAGTTCTTCTGAGTTATCTCCTGTGATGGTGAGTATCTGATACCGATTGTCGAGCTTGCTGTTGTGACTTAAGAAGATCGAATTGTCATCTTCAGAAAGTTCTAGTCCCGTTTTCCAAGTGTCTGTTGATTGATCTGAGATGTCATCGTGGCAGATCACGAGATCTTCGAGTTGCACCTCTAAGTCAAAATTCTCCATGGTTTCGTCGCCTCCTGCGATTTTTCCTTCTTTTGCTTCTACTAAGCTGACCGGCGAGTTTACCTCACTGGAAGAGCCTTCTGATGATTTCGACATTGCTACTGTCTCGGGTTCACTTGCCGACGAACCCGTTTTTGTCGGGTCTGAAAGGCGAATCGAACCTAGTGATCCGACGCGAAAGTTTAGACTTCCGATCATCAAATCCATATCTTGATCCATACTCTCAAATACTTGCGTGAAACTTGACTGGTGAGGTTGAAAATCGACGGTTCCGAAGGGTATCTGAATTTCGCCGACTTGTGGATTGCTGTTGGCTAAAAGCGAAAAAGCCGTCGAATTCATGATTCCAACGCCCAGAGTCCCCACGGTCGGCGCCAATTGATGAGGGGTTAACTCGACAAATGTCCTAGATGAAGGACTTAGGATCGGGGAGACAGGGCATCGGATGAACTCGAAGGTAAACTCAGTCAAACAAGGTGGCTATGAAAGTAAACGTGGGTCTAGAACCTGGCTTGCTTTCAATCTGTCCCACACCGTCCCCTCCTGGCCCCTATATATAGCCGGCCAAGTCTCGAGGATCGGGTAGGGTCCGATACAGGTTACAATATCGACATATGATAAGAACTCGTATTTCGACTAGTATTACAATTGGGCCTAGCTTAACGGGCCTCAGGGGTACTCAACTGACGGGCTCTATTATCTATACCCTTGTCACTAGGGAAGGGGGAACTCATTTTATTTGCTCCAAGAGAACCATGATCAATCACACATGACCATCTCCCAACTCCTCGGCAGTACCCATCGAGTACTCCGAACCACACCCGTGCCACGGCAGTACTCTCTGAGTACTCTATCCGGCACATCCTCCATTAGTCTGAGAAACAATTTTATAAAACCAAAACTTGACATTGGGTTAGGCAACAGCTAGTTCAACCATCCATGACCGAGTACTCGGCTATTTGAATAGATTTACACTCTATAGAGGTTGTACACTTTACCCACAAGATTCGATAAATCCGCCGGGATTCCACCATGGACCGTCATACACAAGTATGCGGGGTTCATATAATCAAACAGAGTCTTCCATCTGTCTACTTTAGTACGGGTGTCTACCCTATGGAGTCTACCTCCCCGGCACGCCCTGGCAGTACCTCCTCCAGAGCATAACTCCGGCGCCACAGCGGGAGAGCCCAAGTGTCTTCCGGTGGCTCGGGATATGTCGTGATATGTGTTAACCCTCATTTGGCGTCAACCTGGATTCAGGGGTGTCACGTACCTATTTACGGGCACCGCGAATCCTTATATAGTTATGAGACTCCCCGCACTAAAACAGACAAACTTTGGACTAAGTCTTGTCCCATACCGGGGTAATGTGGTTGCATGGGTTAATTGCCCCAGGTGAATACATAATCACCAATGTCCTTTTTAGAGAAAACTCCTGCCTCCAACTTTCGGGATATTCATCCCCTATCTCATTTTAAAAACTCATTTTTGTAATCCTTCAATGAAATAGCTTCCCATTCCAAGGTTTTCGAAATCATTTTCAAAATCCTTTGAGTGTCCCAATCCTAGAGTTTTTGCTCCACTACAAGGTTTTTCAAAGGCTACGATGCTAACAATCATGCCAATAAATCAAAGAGGTGTATAGGTATAGATAAAGGTGTCATCCCATGAGGATGATAGTATATGACCCATGGAGCCGGGTCGCCAACAATTGCTATCACGGAGTAATATCAATAATAAAAGCATGCATTTGAATAGACTTTTAAGAAACATGCAAGTGAGTAAATAGGTTCAGATATGCATCAAGAATAGATGGCTTGCCTTGAGTGGCTTGTCCCTGGTCCTCCTCCTATTGATACTCGAAGACCTCCCCTTCCTCAGCACAATTGTCGTTCGATTCTATTGCCAGAAAAATAATAACACACAATAAGCACACACGAATACATAGTCCACACACATACCATGCAATAGCACATTTGAATCAACAAGTATCAGAAACAAACAAGTTTAGATTCTGAACCAAGATTTCAACTTATAAAAGTAAAGTCACTTTATTAGTAGGGAAACAATTTCTAATAGTAAACAACCCTATACTCAACACAAACATCTTACAGGCATCAAACTTGATCAAAACACAACAACCATCATAGCACCAGATAGCTAACAAGTTTATAAAGTCAACCCAATTGGAATCATACCAAAATAGGTTAGGGTTGATTTATAAATATTTTCTTAGTCTCAAATATCACTAGAAGTGCAAAATAAATCCTAAAAACTTTCTGCAGCTCCTAAAATTCTACCAGAGGTCAAGTTGGAAAGCTACAGTAATGCATGACACAGAGGAGTTTGAATCACTCCAAAATATTATTCCTAATAGGCACAATAAATCAAACATTGCTATTTTTCAATATCACCAAAATAATTACTGCAGGCAAAATAATACTCCTAAAATAGTAAAACAAGCTTCTCAAGTCTCACAGTACAACAGAGCATCACTGGAAATTGAAATCACTCAATTTCATCATACCAAACTCCTGATTTGGATTTATGGGTGAAAACCACTAGATCTACACATTTTAATTCTTAGAAATTATCCAGAGACCTAAAAATCAAGCATATAGACAAATGGATAGGTAACAGGTCAAGGATCACATAGAAATTTGAAATACTAATTTAGGATGCATAGATTAATTTCTATGAAAGTTTGAAACTACCAGAGAATAATTAAAAGATTAATGTTTCACTGAAGAAAAAACGGAATCGGGCTGAGGCAGCCAATCATAGCCAGACCGGCCTAGATCCGGCGGCCTGCTTGGGGCTTGGCTGGGCAAAGCGGTATGCCACCGTCGGATCCAGATCCAACAGCGTGGCTGGCTTCTTCTCCGCTAGAACATGCACGCGGGTGAACCCCTGGCTCGCTAGCTAGGGTTTTGAGGGGTGGCGCTCACCGGGGGTGCTCTGGCGATCGGCAAGGGCTAGATCGGCAGCGGAGGTGGTCAGGAAGAGGTTCTCGTCCAGGGGGCTTGCATGCAGAAGCTACAGCGATGAGGCGAATGTCGAGCTTATCGGAATCCTTCCCAGCAACAGCGGCGATGGCCTCAACTTTTGATCGATCTGGTAAAGGAAAAGAGCAGGGTGAGCTCGAGAAAGGCAAGGGGAACATGAGGGTGCAGAGAAGAAGGCAAGAGGGAGCTCACGGTGATGTCAACCTTAACCTCTGCCTTGGACTCCGGCGATCTCATTCGCTCTCAATAGAGGGAGAGAGGTAGCGGGATCAAGGGCATTGCGCTCTCGGAGGCAAGGAGAAGTGGATGGGAGAGAATGGCAGTAAGAGGGGGCTCGAGAAGGGGGGTCTCGGGTTTTATACTGTCACGTGGTCACGGTGTAGGGTGGAATTCGTCGGACGCCATTGGGCGGCATGGGCGGTGTTCTGGGGCAGCACGGTGGACTGATTCCAGCTACACAAACGGTGGTGTCGGTGGCGCCTTGGTTCAGTTGGGACGCGCATGGTTTCAGTGCAGGAGTGGGTATAACCGTGCATGTCTAGGTCGCCTCGGTCGGCCAGAGGGCAGGGCATGGGTGGCGAGGTGTTGTGCACTCGATGCCGTACACGGTCGTGCGCGGCACGAGACTGGCACGTGCGTGCGTGCACGGGAATGCGAGTGGCACTCTCGGCGTCCATGAGCGTGCAGCGCACGGCCAGAACAAGGGTCGGGGTGTGGCCTATAGGGGCTCTAGACGGCGGGCGATGGTTGGGTGGCGAGGGCGATGGGGTGAGGGGCTCGATGGCGAGGGGGCTGCCTCTGGCTTCCTCCCTACGCCTCAGTCCAAACGGGCATGCTCGGGTGGCATTAGAAAGAGAGAGAGAGAGAGGGAGAGATGGTGAGGTAGGGTGGCAAGTCTCTGCAGGGTGGGGTTCAGGTGAGTGAGGAGTGGTGGTGCTAGTCACTGGTTGGGGGTAGAGGGTGGTGGAGAGGGAGAAGAGAGGGGAGGGAGCAATCTAGGCAAGATTTGCCTCAGGCTCCCCTCCTTCCTTGTGTCCAACCGCATAGAGACAAGGAGACAAGAGAGAGGGAGTGGAGAGGGGGCAGAGGGAGAGGGGTGGCCAGCTAGGGCTTTGCCCTTGGTTGGTTTGCATGGAAGAGAGAAGGAAAGGAGAAGAGGAGTGGGGAGTGCTAGGGTGGTTAGGCCGGATTTCAAATGAAATTTTGAAATTTTCGAAAATTGGTCCAATGGTGGTTGAGAGTAGCTCAGAGGTGGTTAGAAGGTTCAAATAAACATATTGCCAAGTTTTTGGAATTTTTGAGATAGTAGGACTAGGGTTTTGGAGGAGTTCATAATTTCTAAATAAAAGAGCAAAAGAAAAAGAAACATCTATTTGAAAACTAGAGGGTTCAAGCATATGTAGAGAGGTCTCTAGGGGTGTGGGCTTAATACACACCCACAACAAGATAAAAACAGATGCATGAAATCATAGCACTCAATCATGAATTCATACAGCAGGATTTTGAAAAGATTTGAAATCAACTGGAAAATAACACAAACCACACAATTCTTAGGTCAAGGCATCAAATTCACCTCAACAACATTTATGCACCCATGCACTCTCAAAAGTTTTATTTCCCCCTAAATTTTGACATAAAGTTTTGGGTCCAGAAATCAGGTGCACAAGAAGTAGGGTGTTACAGACTGACCCATCAGGACGCACGATTTTAAACTGGTCCGACCGGACCGGTGTGTGGATTGTGCTCTCTCCAGCGGGGCGACCTAACAGGATCGACGCGTCCGGTCCGATCCATCTTTGGCCTAAATTTAGGCCAAGTTCGCGTCGACGCGGACGCTACCGGACGGCGCTCGCGTCTTATCCTCGTTTACCGTGGGCCCACTTGGCAGTGACACATTAGTAGGGTATAATACTGATATAGTTCACTGCAAGTTGATATGCCCATCACAAAAAGGGCCTACAAAATAAAAAATGCCTATCCTATAGGCCATTGGTTAGTCTCCGCCACCAACGCAACTGTCCTGGCGTGGGAAGTCGTGGCTACGTAGCTGCCGCCGCCGCTGTCTCCATACGGCAGAGCGACTCCGTCGCCATTGCCGAATGGCCCGACGGCGTCGATCGCCGCCATTGCGGCGCGGATAGTGGCGTCCTGGCGGTGTGGAGTCCGACGCCGCTCAAGGCGGTGCTCAGTCTGGGCGCGGTGGCCAGCCTCCCTCCGATCGATGTCCCTCCTATAGGCGAGGGCCTTGTCCATCTCGGCCGCCCAGTAGGCGACCTGCTCTGCCGCCTCGCGCTCTGCAGCCTTTGTCGCGGCGATGCGTTGCACCTCCGCCGTGGTGACGTGCTCGGCCTCCGCCACAATGAGGACCGCCTCCACCTTGTCGCGCGACTCAGCGAGGTCCTCCACACAGCGACGCTCGTAGTGCTCCTTCGATGCGCATGCTGCATCTCGGCGTCGCGATGAGCTGCTGGCTCGCGGATGGCCGTGTCTGCAGCACGCAGCTCGACATCGCGCTTCGCCTCGGCCGTGGCCTCTGCCTCCTTGTCCTCGTCGTCATCCTCCACCTTCGTCTTGTTGCTGTCGATGAGCAACCACACAGAGGACCTCCCGGTCGCCACCACGGCGGCAGTCGCGATGCGTGTCTCCCCGCCCGCGGCATCGTCGATGTGCATCTGCGCCTTGGCCTCGGCGTTGCGCGCAACAACGCCTTCAAGCAGCTCGCGAATGGCGACCTTAGCGGCCTCCTTGGCCACCGCCTCCAGCGAGACCATGGCCGCGTCATTGTGGATCACGCGCAGGGCCGTCATGGCGGCCTCCATCGCCACCGCCTCCACCGCCTTCCTGGACACGGCGGCATGCATCTTGCCGATGGCAACGTCGGCAGCCACCGTGGCCGCCTCCACCATCACCACCTCCATCGCCTCCTGGGTCACCTCACCTTCGCGCTCGAAGACTACCACCTCCTCCTCCACATGCTGCCGAGCCAGCTCCATAGCCTGCACCTCCACCTCCTCTGCCATTTTATCGGTGAAGCACTGCCCGTACATATTGTAGATCATCGTCCAGTTGGCGGTCTTGCGGCGAGACATGGCTAGGGTGGGTCTTGGGTGGTGCTTTCTCCTTGGCTAGGGTTTTGGTGGGTTCTCATTATCGCCGGCAGTGCCTGCTTATATAGATGGCGCGTGGCAGGAAATGGCACTGGTCGTGGGATAATTTCCGGCCACAGGCGAGGATGGGAAACAATCTCCGGCCGCGCGCGCGGGGGAAACATGAGGCAGCGCCGATGGGAGAATTTCCACTGTGCGGGAAGCCACCGGTGGTCATTGGCTATGTCCCATCGCCATTAGCATGTTGGGGTTCGGTGCAAATAACAAAAAATTTATTCCTTACGGAATCCTGAATTGCCTAGATCTATCAATCTAGTAATACTGTAATTATTAACAGAGACTCGGACACGTACCCTCGTAGACCGAACGCGTGGATTACTCCCCCGCACAGGCGTTGATGATGAAGCCGACGTACCCGACCTCAAGGTCGTGAAGAACTCGACCCCACAACACCTCGGCGCCCCGGCGCCACGACGCCAGTTCGACAGCACCGACACATTGACATAGTGCCGCACTGATGGGTTCGTAGCATGGAAAACAAAAAAAAATTCCTACGCATGAACACAAACTATCCAAGATCATCTACGAGATGTAAGCAACGATTAACTAACCCTCGAAGATCGGAAGCGGGGTTTACGTTCCCGCACAAATGTTGCCGATGAAGATTTGATGAATATGCATGTTGTTGACATAGTCATTCACTTGACGATCTCAAGATCGTGTACAAGGCGCCACAACCGGTGGCGCCCCCATACTCGGTCACACGTAGAGCTTATCGTCGTCTTCTCCACGCCCTCGGTTTAGCGGGGCAGTGGAAGAAGGAATCCGCCGGACACTTCAACACACACTTCTACAAGTGTATGAACTACAAACTACAATTCCGGGAGAGCTTTGCTAAGCTAAGACAGAGGTGGAATTGCAACTATGCGTGGAAGTGAGGATCAAGAAGATGTGAAGAGGGATGAGAGGGGCACCTTTAATAGGAGAGGAGGGGGCAGCCCCAAGGGGGGGTGCGTCGGCCCCTAGGAGGAGCCTCTCCTCCTCTTCGTGGTGGTAACCCCCTCATCACTATTAGGTAACCCCCATTCAATATTGCATGACATTCATGCTAATTAAAATTCACACTAATTGAATTAATAAAACATTTTTATTTCTTTAGTATTTGTTAATTCAATCTGAAAGGACACAGATGTCGCCTAGAGGGGGGGTGAATAGGCGATATCAAATTTTACGAATGGCTTGAACAAAAGCGGAATTAAACTGGCGTTTATTTTGTCAAGCACACAAAACCTAAATAAACTAGGCTCACCTATGTGCACCAACAACTTATGCTAAGCAATACAAGTAACAAGGTGATAGCAAGATATATGACTTCAAGCATGAAGGCTATCACAATGTAAACTGCATAAGTAAAGAGCTCGGGTATAGGAATAACCAAGGCACGCGGAGACGATGTTGTATTCCCGAGTTCCTCCCTTGAAAGGGAGTAAGTCTCGATGGAGGGGTGTGGTATCGCCACAAAGGCATAACCAACGCCACAAAGGCCTCACCCTATTCTATGGTGTGAGCTTGCGCCACAAAGAACTAGCTCACTCTTCCACTAAGGGGTTCCTCAAGGCGGAACCAGGCCTTTACACAAAGCTTGGGGCACGGATCCATAACTTAATTGGAGGCTCCCAAGAATAGCCACAAAGGCACCACAAAGCCACAAAGCCATCTAGGGTTCCAAGAACCCAAGAGTAATAAGCTCACGAACTTTCACTTACTCGAATCTCCGGGGAGAACTCAAACCGATGCAACCTATGCAATGGCAAGAGCACACAAAGTGCTCAAATACTTCTCACCCAAATCTCACCAAAGCAACTAATGTTATGGAGAGATATGAGAAGAAGAACAAAGGAAATCCACAAATAACTCCAAGATCAAGATCCAATAGGTGGGAACACTTAGAGGAGAAAGTGATTGGTGGAAATGTAGATCTAGATCTCCTCTCTCTTTTCCCTAAAAAAGATGCAAGAATCATGGGAGGAATGTAGAGAGGGGCAAGCTTTCCTAGGTCAACAATGGTGGGAGAGAGAGAGGGGGAAAAACAAGCTAACCATCCCAAGGAGGAAAAAGGGGGCCTTTTATAAGCCACCCCACAAAATCTAACCGTTACAGCCATTTAGACCGGCTAAAGCCGGACTTAAGACCGGCTAAAGTCTGCCAAACCGGCTATTTCCGGACAAAAATCTGGACTGAAACAGAGAGGCAATCGTTCGCGTCGGTCCGGGTATTTCCGGCCCCCGTGAAACTGGCAGAAACACCAAAACGAAAACGGTAATAACTTCAGCATCCGGACTCTATTTTTGATGATCTTGGGCTAGTTGGAATCACAACAACAAGCTCTACAACTTTATGTAGAGAAACATCATAGTCCAACCAAGGAGGATAAACCCAAATGATGAAATGTTTGACCTCTCTTCGAAGACAAACTGGTAAAACCTCCAAACACCAAAAATGCAAGTGTTCCATATGAATTATGTTTTTGATGAGCTAGAGCTTGTCATGGAAAAAACCACAAGCTCTAGAACCTCACATGGATAAAACCCAAATAATTACCAAGAAAGATGATGCCAAATATGCAAAGGTTTGAGCTCTCTCCGAACGATACGATTAAGTTACTCACTCGAGAGCCCCTCTTCATAGAACGGCTACCGATCCTATAACCCAGTCTCACAACTAATACCATGAGACTGGTAAGAAAGAAACCCTATCAATATCATACCTTTGCCTTGAGCATTCCACTTGAGGTGGATAATGACAATCTTGATCTTCTCAAGTTGGACCACCTTTCTTTATTGAGCTTGCTTGGTGAAGTCTTGCGGATTGCTACCCCATACTCCACTATGGGAGAGACTCTCATTAAGCATATCTTCACATATCCATGGTCACAATGTAGATGGCAAAGTTCAAGCATATGTTCGCTTCTAGTTGCTCATCTTGAACTTGCGCTTTGACTTGATCAATCCTCGAGCCAATTCTTCTTCCTCTATAATGACGGTGTCTTGAAGATACACATGAGAGCTCACTCGATCTTATTCTTGAAGACACAGTCGATATAGGCTCAACTCCCTAATGACCAATCTTTGGATCACTCCATGAGTAACATTTTGGTCATCACATAATATTCTTCATTGTCTTCTTCTTACAACCTTGAAACCAACATATGGTTCAAGCAATGACTATGGACAAGTCCTACACATATATCTCAATGCAACCATTAGTCCACAGGGATTGTCACTAATTACCAAAACCACACATGGGGCTTCATATTTTCAATCTCCCCCATTTTGGTAATTGATGACAATCTCTTTGAGAGGGTTTATATAAGGAATTTTTAAAGAACCAAAATGGTTGCACTAACATCAAATACTACAAAAGTATGTGATGTTAATAGAACCACCACATATAGAGCAAACCCCCCTCCCCACACAATCTATGCACGTGTGAATGATCTTGATTTCGTTGCCTATATTGCCAACCAAGGTTGTTGGTAGATTTTCCTCTATATACTCAACCATGCAAAGCAAGACACAATAATGCAAAGTATGAAAGGCAAATGCTTAAGAACAAAACCAAAGCATAACACCCAATTCCCTTAAAACCCTTGAAACTTTTCCCCCATTGGCATCCATTGCCAAAATGGGTGAAAAACTTAGAAGACCAATATAGTGGGAGTTCCTCCACATTGGTGTGCATTAAAAAATGAGTGAAACACATGTACATATCCAAAGGAAAATACTCAGAGGGAACCAAACTATATTGAGGATCAAAGATTGCAAACAAAATAAGATAACATGGTGAAGAAACTTTCAACGAATGAAGAGACCAGTCAAATGATCCAAAGAACAAACTGAGTAATGATATTAAGATAAGACCAAAAGGGTGCTCTAAATAATATGAGGAAGCTCCCCAAGGTTTGTGCACAAAATATTCTATTTGGATTAAAGTATAAGGTGCACAAACATTGAGTAATCACCCCCTCAATATTATTCAAAAAAATGATACCAAAAGAAGTCAAATACTATGATAACCGCAAAATGGTAATTTAAATGAAATGAAGAAGCTCCCCAAGGTACTTGCAAAAATTGGAATATTTGCATTTGAATACAATTTGCACAACATGGAATCCTAACTCCCTCAATAACATTTAAAATGCAACCATTAGTCCATAGGGATTGTCACTAATTACCAAAAGCACACATGGGGCTCCATATTTCCAATCTCCCCCATTTTGGTAATTGATGACAATCTCTTTGAGAGGGTTTATATAAGGAATTTTTAAAGAACCAAAATGGTTGCACTAACATCAAATACTACAAAAGTATGTGATGTTAATAGAACCACCACATATAGAGCAAACCCCCCCCCCCCCCCACACACACAATCTATGCACGTGTGAATGATCTTGATTTCGTTGCATATATTGCCAACCAAGGTTGTTGGTAGATTTTCCTCTATATACTCAACCATGCAAAGCAAGACACAATAATGCAAAGCATGAAAGGCAAATGCTTAAGAACAAAACCAAAGCATAACACCCAATTCCCTTAAAACCCTTGAAACTTTTCCCCCATTGGCATCCATTGCCAAAATGGGTGAAAAACTTAGAAGACCAATATAGTGGGAGTTCCTCCACATTGGTGTGCATTAAAAATGAGTGAAACACATGTACATATCCAAAGGAAAATACTCGGAGGGAACCAAACTATATTGAGGATCAAAGATTGCAAACAAAATAAGATAACATGGTGAAGAAACTTTCAACGAATGAAGAGACCAGTCAAATGATCCAAAGAACAAACTGAGTAATGATATTAAGATAAGACCAAAAGGGTGCTCTAAATAATATGAGGAAGCTCCCCAAGGTTTGTGCACAAAATATTCTATTTGGATTAAAGTATAAGGTGCACAAACATTGAATAATCACCCCCTCAATATTATTCAAAAAAAAAGATACCAAGTGAAGTCAAATACTATGATAACCGCAAAATGGTAATTTAAATGAAATGAAGAAGCTCCCCAAGGTACCTGCAAAAATTGGAATATTTGCATTTGAATACAATTTGCACAACATGGAATCCTAACTCCCTCAAGAACATTTAAAATGCAACCATTTGCAAGAAATCATAGAAAATAAATTAAGCTTAACACTTGCATAAAAAATAGTTGAGCAACAAGTAAGGGACGACATATTAAAAGGCTCAACCAAAGGAATGTGTGAGAGAGATGACAAAGCATATTATAAGACTAATACAAGGGTGAACATAGAGCATCCACATAGTCTTCAATGAATAATATTGCTTAGCATTCCATCCCAACACACAAGGTTCAAAAAGAATATCAAATAAGGAGATATCATCTCTTAGTTGTATAAGTTTCTAAGTACACAACATCATGAAGATAATTATCACAAAGAAAAATGTACACACAAAATAGATACTAAGAATAGAATATGATATCCAATATGAAGTCATGCAATATACCAATGAGATTTTTGCTTTTAAAGCAAGGCCAAAGCCTCATATTTTCTTACTGTATATTGATGAACTTCAACCACAAACATGTCAAAGACATCACAAATATCAACAAGGAAAAGTAGATAGTTGGGACGCTTTGAGAATAGCAACAAGTATCACAAACAAGGATACCAAAATAAAGACATAAATTTGCAATTTCATAAATATTACACATATGAGCTTATTGAGGAATTGATATGCAATATGGTTGCTAAATTGACATGTATGGGATAGGAGAATCATGAGCATGATTTTATACGTTCCCAATAATATGCACTCATCTCAACTTACTCACATTTTTAATAAAGAGGTTTCATTAAGACCTTTGCAAGAAGCACAACATTTGCAAATAAAGACTTTCCATGCCATGTGACGAGGGGTTAACTCGACAAATCTCCTAGATGAAGGACTTAGGATCGGGGAGACAGGGCGTCGGATGAAAACTCAGTCAAACAAGGTGGCTATGAAAGTAAACGTGGGTGTAGAACCTGGCTTGCTTTCAATCTGTCCCACACCGTCCCCTCCCGGCCCCTATATATAGGCGGCCAGGCCTCGAAGATCGAGTAGGGTCCGATACAGGTTACAATATCGACATACGGTAAGAACTCATATTTCGACTAGTATTACAATTGGGCCTAGCTTAACGGGCCTCAGGGGTACTCAACTGACGGGCTCTATTATCTATACCCTTGTCAGTAGCCCCTGAGATTCTACCAGAATTGCAGATTTGGGTTGAATCTCTAATCTTAAAATCCTCGACTTGATCATTTCTTCGACTTCTTCATATCTTCAAATCTTCGAATTGGTCTTTTGACTTATTCTCATTATGATATCTTGCAAGGGGTTTTGATGAACAAGCCTGACAACTCTGACGGATCAAGAGGTCAGTTAACTGCTGGAACAGATAATTGTCACCTACTTCAAATTCAATCCCCTTGGACTTGAATTCGGGAAACCGGTCAAATCCATTCTTTTGCCGCATTTAGGACTTACAAAGAATGAATCCCAGTGGTTCTCAGGGTACCCAGTGCGTCCACCAGGATTTTTCTTCGCATCGTAGACACGGATACATACCAGCAGAGCGCATCCCTGTGCATATACCAGGCCACACAGGATGGATCTCGGGGTCTTATCTTCGTGATAAATCACGGCATTTGAGTTTTGCCGTGATGACGCAACTCGAGAATCATATGTCGCAGCCTTGTTTGACTGATCTAGTTCACAAAATATTCGGGTTATATAACCATGAATTTAATAAAAACTCGCTCCCGATGGGAGTAATGACGTTCACCAAATCTTCCATCACCTTCCTTGCTCCAGTATTCATGAATAAACATCGCCGGGTGCGCGCCCAGTGCTCCCGATGGGAGTAGCCCCCGAGGCTATAGTCGAAGAATTCTTTTTTTCGAGTATAGGCTCAAATATAATGTGCTCAATCTTTAACCTTCAATTTGAAACAATTTTGATGATAATATCGTCGGGGGCGCCCTCAATGCTCTCGATGGTAGTAGCCCCCGAGGCTATAGTCGAATATTTTCGGGTATAGTCTCCAAAACTGATTCCTGTATTGTCGGCGCCAATCTTTTGTCAACTTCCTTGTCGTTCTTTATCCGCGGATCATCATACTCAATATTTGTTGAATATACGCATCTATCAAGTTTTATCTTTGGTCTTGTAACTTCTTCATGACGTCAGTGGCCAAATTTCTCTATACGTCACTTTGACTGAGCGCGAACCGTTTCGTGGGCAGCGCGGTAATTTTGTATTTTCCCCGCCCGTTAGTGGGCTGCCGTTTCTTCTCCTTGTGCCATGTCTTAGCCCATGTTCCTCCACCTGGGAAGGTATATTAGGGGAAAGTGGGGATTTGTACTATTTACCAGCTCCTTGTCTCCGCCGCCGCTACCATTGTTGCAATCTCTGCGTCCTGCTATTCTCCTACATAGCCCCCGAGCGCAAATCATAGATGCGTGTGAAACATTTAGCGACGAAAAACAAAATGGCCAAGGGGAAGGCGACGAATGCCGCTACGAGCTGGGTACCCTCTGCTTTCACGCAGAAGGAGTTGGATAAGGCCAAGGCGGACGGTCTCATCTCCAACAATGACTCCATCATCTTCCCCGGCACCGAGCGGATTCCCAAGCCCAAGAGCGGCTATCGGGTGATGTTTCTCGCCTTTCTTCTCCGCGGACTATCTCTTCCTACCCACAAGTTCCTTTGTGGGCTCCTTTATGTTTACGATGTGCAGCTTCACCAGCTCACACCAAATTCCCTCCTTCATATCGCCTGTTTTGTGACTCTTTGCGAGTCGTTTCTGGGAATCGAACCCCATTTTCTTCTTTGGAGGTCCCTCTTTCGGCTCCGCCCCAGTGTCTCTTTATCAAATAAGCCTGAACTAGGCGGGGCTGTCGTCTCCGTGCGTGCTAAAGCTCAATACTTGGAATTTTCCATGGCTGCATCAACACAAGGTTGGAGGACCAAATGGTTTTACATCAAAGACCGTAAGGCCTCCTCCGATGATGAGTACGGTCTGGCCCCTTTTGATGCCTCCAAGGAATTGAAGAAATTGACGTCATGGGATTCGCCTCCCACAGATGCTGAGATGGAGGAGATCGCACCACTGCTGACTCGCATCCAAACTCTGAAAGGAGGTAGAAGAGGTGCTCTATCAGGTACCCAACTCATGGTGTTTTTTGTGCAACGTCGAGTTCAACCCCTGCAGCATCGTCTTTCCAATCTTTGGAACTTCTCTGGCTTGGGAGATTCTTCTCGAGTCTTTGAAGATCTGATGGAGAAGCAGGACACCGACAGACAGGCCAGAGCTCTTACCAAGCTCACCAAGGATCATGCAGTTGCGGATTTGGCCGCTGATTATTCGACTCCGAGCACCCCTTGCCCAAGGTATGTCCTTTTTGTATATCGATTTTTGTCTTTTCCATCGTCTTCCTACTGTCTTTCTTCTTATCGTGATGATTTTACTAACTTACTGATTTGCAGGACCACCGGTTCTTTGTTTCACGCCCTCCCTTTCCAGAGGGGGGGCCTATTCCGGCGGATCTAGCTTCTGCTGTTTCCAGAGCCCCCAAGGCTGAAGAAAATCAGGACGGAGATGATACCGAAGGATCAGAAGAAGATACTAGCTCGACGTCGCCTCCTCCTGCACTTTCTGAAGATACTTGTGTGGACAAGAAGAGGAAACGTGTCGAAGAGCTTGCTTCTTCGAGCACCTCCATTCAGAGAACTGCGGCCGGTGAAGCCCCTGTTCAAGAAGAGGATCTAGAACTTTTCGACTTCATGGCCTCGTAAATGTTCTACGAACTCTATGATTTTGTTGTATTTGCTTTCTTCCCTTCGGGTTGTATAAAATCTGTTTCCTTTTGCTTTCTCTGCAGTGATGATGAGGACCCGAAGAGAGATGCTGCCACTGCTCCTTCTGCTAAAAATATAGCTGTTGATGAACCTCCTATGCAAGAGGCTGAGTCGGCCGTGAAGTCTCCGAAGGCTCCCAGAGCTCCTATCAAGAAAGTTCCTGTAGCCCGGAGCACCAAGCGGTTGATGAAATCGAAGGAAGCTGATGTTTCCCTTGAGGTCCACGATTCCACGAATTCCCCTGATGATGTGAGTAATTGACCTTTCTTATGTTTCTTGTGTGATCCTTATACTCACGTGGTTTTTGCCTTGATAGGTACTGATGAAGAAATTCGTCGCCTTGGGCACTGAGTGTGCCGAATACTTGAAAACTGCTAGGGCTTCCGAGGGTAATCTTCTTGTCTGTGCTATGTTTATCTCGAGTTCCTTTATTTGCTTCTTTATCATACTCACTCTTCCCCCTTTTTTTTCCCTGATTACAGAAGCCTTGGCGACAGCTAATGCCCGTATCTCATCCTTGGAAGCTGAACTCAATGCTTCGAGGAAAGCTTTTGACGCTGCCACTGCTGCCAAGGTCAGTGCTGAGAAGTCGACTAAATCAGCATTGACTGAGGCGAAAAAGGCGGAAAAAGCCTTGGCTGATGCTAACAAGGAGCACCTCCAGCGAGAACAGGCTGTGGCTGAGCGGCTGAATACGATGTCTGCCGCTGCTGGAGGTACGTACTATTTCCTACTGTTCATTTGCTTGCTTTCTTGTACTTGCTGATATATTCTTCTCTTGCTGCTTTCTGTTTCCTTGGTTCTGCAGAGTACACTAAGGTGTCTATGTCGACTTTGCAACCCGACAACGATCATCTCATGGCCACGGTTATGATAGGGCAAAGGTGTCCGATCTTTCGATGAGATCTTGATATGTCGATTTGGTGGGTGGAGTTCGTGCTTGACGATCCGACTACACGTGCGAAGCTCGTGCGCCAATGCAATCGCTAGGACAATCTCCGGGAGTTACTGATCTTGCGGATGCACGATCAGCCTGACCAACGAGGGTCTTAATTCCTACCTGAAATCGAGAACAAGTAAGAACTAATACAGCAATCAAGATATTGCGGATGAAAGATGTATGCTTTATTCAAAAGGTGGGATTCCGAATAGGCGGTCTTCTTCTGGGCGATTGGCCTCAAAAGTCAAGCTCGTAGTTGCAGCAATGGCTAACTTTTAGTCTAAACAAAATCTGAGTTCTAATGATGGCTACGGGGGATATTTGAGGAGGAAAAGGTAGGGGTGCGACCAGCCATGGGTATGGTGGTCGAACGGAACCCTAACAGGCCTTTTCTCCTCAAATTCAGACTCCTAAAAGTGGCTGTCTTATTTGCTGCGAAAATTACATGGGCCTGGCCCAAAAATAAAAGTGACGCAGCACCATATCTATCTAAGGACGAATTTATGAAGTAGTTCTTTGTATATTTCGTCCAAGTCTTCACCCTTCATTACGGTGGCTTCAAAGTTCTGAAATCTCCACTCGTGGCATCTTCTTCAATCCTCAAACGCTTGCTGCCATCTCCATGCACGATCATGCTCCAATGCTTTTCCCTCTCATCCATGCTAGGTCCATCATTCCTAAGAGTAACAAACATATCTGATTTAGGCAGCATCATATTCTCATGTATGTGAGAAAGAGTTCCAAGAAATGAAAGTACCTGATAGTTAAGTTGCTTGGCACGAGCTCGAGTGATGGGTCCTTGTATGTGTTCCGCTATAGGTGCAGCGGTTGTATCAATAGATGGGATGTCCTCATCATGCCCCCCTTCTTGAATTGAAGTCGTCCTCGACGCAACCTCATCTTCTTCACCGAAGTAAGGTTTTAAATCTGCAATGTTAAATGTAGGACTTACCGTACCAAAATCTGCAGGAAGCTCAAGTTTATATGCATTATCATTGATTTTCTCTATCACCTTAAACGGACCATCAGCACGTGGCATTAACTTAGACTTGCGCAAATCAGGAAAACGATCTTTGCGCAAATGCAACCAAACAAGATCACCTACCTCAAACACAACATGCTTTCGTCCCCTATCCCCAACAACTTTATACTTAACATTCATGCGTTCTATGTTGTCTTTAGTAGTTGCATGCAATTTTAAAATCAATTCAGCACATTGTGTAGCATCGAAATTATTTTGCACTGAAGATGGTAAAGGCAACAAATCAATAGGTGCACGTGGAACAAAACCATAGACAATCTGAAAAGGGCTCATCTTTGTGGTAGAATGCAGTGAACGATTATAAGCAAATTCAATATGAGGCAAACACTCTTCCCACAATTTTATGTTCTTCTTTAAAACAGCCCGCAACATGGTAGATAAAGTTCTATTAACTACTTTAGTTTGTCCATCAGTTTGGGGATGACATGTAGTACTAAACAGCAATTTAGTCCCCAACTTAGCCCATAAACATCTCCAAAAGTGGCTAAGAAATTTAGTATTACGGTCAGAAACAATAGTATTTGGCACACCATGCAAACGAACGATATCACGAAAAAACAATTCAGCAATGTGCGCAGCATCATCGGTCTTGTGACAAGGAATAAAGTGTGCCATCTTAGAAAACCGATCCACAACAACAAAAATACTATCCCTCCCCTTCTGTGTATGAGGTAATCCCAAAACAAAGTCCATCGAAATATCCTCCCAAGGAACACTAGGAACAGGAAGAGGCATATATAAACCATGTGGATTAAGGCGAGACTTAGCTTTTTGACAAGTAGTGCAGCGTGCCACGAATCTCTCAACATCTCGCCCCATGCGTGGCCAAAAGAAGTGTGTAGCAAGAACATCCTCCGTCTTCTTGACACCAAAGTGTCCCATTAATCCTCCTCCATGCGCCTCCTGTAACAACAAAAGACGAACGGAACCATCTGGGATGCATAGTTTGTTAGCACGGAACACAAATCCATCAGTAAGGACGAATTTGTTCCATGTTCTACCATCTCTACAATTTTGCAACACATCTTTAAATTCAGCATCATGCAAGTATTGTTCCTTTATAGTTTCCAACCCAAAAATTTTGAAGTCAAGCTGGGATAGCATAGTATAGCGGCGCGACAAAGCATCAGCAATAACATTATCTTTACCCTTTTTGTGTTTGATAACATAAGGAAAAGACTCAATAAATTCAACCCACTTTGCATGTCGACGATTCAGTTTTGCTTGACTACGAATATGCTTCAAAGATTCATGATCAGAATGTATAACAAATTCTTTAGGCCATAAATAATGTTGCCAAGTTTCTAATGTCCGAACCAGCGCATATAATTCTTTATCATAAGTAGAATAGTTCAGACTAGGCCCACTCATTTTTTCACTAAAATATGCTACAGGTTTGCCCTCTTGTAATAACACACCTCCCAAACCAATTCCCCTAGCATCACATTCAAGTTCAAATGTCTTATTAAAATCAGGAAGTTGGAGTAATGGAGCATGTGTTAACTTATCTTTCAGTATCATGAAGGCCTCTTGTTGTGCATTCAATGGCGCAGCAATAGAACCAAAATCTTTGACAAAGCGCCTATAAAACCCAGCGAGACCAAGAAAACTCGATGCAGACACAAATTCAACGATGCAAACTGAAAAGACAATGCAAAGGCTCGGATGGTTTATGGGACGAGATGATCTAAACCCTAACTGTATTTTTGGCTTTTTCGTGGTTTATAGGTATGAACACAGATGCAATCTAAACTACGAAAACAGTAAATCTCACCGAGCAACCTGAAATCTGATACCACTTGATAGGGCAAAGGTGTCCGATCTTTCGATGAGATCTTGATATGTCGATTTGGTGGGTGGAGTTCGTGCTTGACGATCCGACTACACGTGCGAAGCTCGTGCGCCAATGCAATCGCTAGGACAATCTCCGGGAGTTACTGATCTTGCGGATGCACGATCAGCCTGACCAGCGAGGGTCTTAATTCCTACCTAAAATCGAGAACAAGTAAGAACTAATACAGCAATCAAGATATTGCGGATGAAAGATGTATGCTTTATTCAAAAGGTGGGATTCCGAATAGGCGGTCTTCTTCTGGGCGATTGGCCTCAAAAGTCGAGCTCGTAGTTGCAGCAATGGCTAACTTTTAGTCTAAACAAAATCCGAGTTCTAATGACGGCTACGGGGGGTATTTGAGGAGGAAAAGGTAGGGGTGCGACCAGCCATGGGTATGGTGGTCGAACGGAACCCTAACAGGCCTTTTCTCCTCAAATTCAGACTCCTAAAAGTGGCTGTCTTATTTGCTGCAAAAATTACATGGGCCTGGCCCAAAAATAAAAGTGACGCAGCACCATATCTATCTAAGGACGAATTTATGAAGTAGTTCTTTGTATATTTCGTCCAAGTCTTCACCCTTCATTACGGTGGCTTCAAAGTTCTGAAATCTCCACTCGTGGCATCTTCTTCAATCCTCAAACGCTTGCTGCCATCTCCATGCATGATCATGCTCCAATGCTTGTCCCTCTCATCCATGCTAGGTCCATCATTCCTAAGAGTAACAAACATATCTGATTTAGGCAGCATCATATTCTCATGTATGTGAGAAAGAGTTCCAAGAAACGAAAGTACCTGATGGTTAAGTTGCTTGGCACGAGCTCGAGTGATGGGTCCTTGTATGTGTTCCGCTGTAGGTGCAGCGGTTGTATCAATAGATGGGATGTCCTCATCAGGTTAGCTTACTGGAAGCGAACTGGATATCCATCCGGGAAATCTTTGAGTTAGTTAACCGCATTCTTACGCGAATTTTTGTCCGGTTGTGGCCCAAACAAAAGGCGGAGGTGCCAGATAATGAAGTTAAGAAACTCGCCCAGGCCTTCGACACCACTGACGATCCCATCCTTCAGATGAAGGGCCTTTCTTTGAAGCGAGGTGCCGAGGGTCCATTGCATTTTCATATGCACATGGTGAGGAGATTGACTAGGAGAAGGTTGGCTCCTCCCATGGCTGCTCCCGTTCGGAGCTAAAGGCTTTCTTTGAGAAGGCGAAGAGATTTGCGCCCGCCATCGTGGCGATGATTTCTTTTTCAGAGGCTTCAGTGGCTTTTTCTACGCCGGTTTCTTCGACTCCAGGGATGAATGAATCCGTGCCTCCTCCAAATGCTGATGCTTCTTTTGCCATGCCTTCTTCTGCTGCGGATCATGAGGCCGAGGTGGCGTAGACTTGGCCTCCTTTTGTAATTTTCAGTTTTTGCTTTCGATGTAGTAAACTTTTAATCGTATGCAGCCCAAGAACCTAAGTCAGAGGGCTTATGCTTTTGTAAATATATCCTCTTTTGTGAAATTTCATGTTTGGTTTTAGCTTCTGAGATGTTCCTCTCTTCTTTTTCTTTTGCCTTCCAGCCTATGCGTGCTGGTGGATCGTCGGGTCGTGATCAGGCTCCATCCCCTGCCGATGCTTTCGACTCCAAATTTTCGTCGCCTTCTCATCGTTCTTGCCAATGCGCTGAGTATTCTTTGAGGATTTCAGATCTTGAGAGCCGCTTGACTTTGGCGAAACGCCAAGCACAGATGGCTATGGATAAAGCCAGCAAATCTTGCGGGTTTATGAAACAAATATCCATTCTGGAGGATAAGGTGTTGTGTCTGATGGCTAAAATCATTCATCTCGAAGAATGCGACTCCTTCCTTATCGATATTGTCGAGTCTGCTTGTGAGATGTTGCGATGTGAGATTCCTTGTGGCTTTCCCTTGTTTCCTTTTATTCCAATATTGCCGTTTGATCTCTTCTACTGTCTTAGGTACTTGTTTGCACTTTGCTGCTGAGGCACAGTCGGATTGCTGAGCGAAATACAGCTCTAGAGAAGGCATCAGAGGGGATCGATAGTTTGTGGTCCGATTCTCGATGCCGTCGTGCTGTTGTGTTGCTTCACGATCGTGCTCAGCATATCGGAGAGGCAGTTGATGGTTGTCGAAGATCTCTCATAACCATGCATTCTGTCATGCTTCCTCGCAATCCTCTGCTTGGAAGCTTTCCTTTGCTACTCGATACTTTCAGATCCAGCCAACGAATTCATCGGCTGATAGAGCTGAACTTGGTGGCTGGAGCCAATTTTGCTCTTGGGTGGATGCGTAAGTGGCATCCACGGCATAATTATAGTTCCATGTCACTGAGTTATCTTTCAGGTGGAGCTAGTTTGCGAGTTCACCTGGAGAATACCTTGCAGCCTGCCAGAAGGATTATAGCTAGGCTATTGCGAGAGGATGCCGCGTTTTTCCGCGAGCATCATTACTTGGATCCCATAGGGGTGGATGACTCTGATAACCCGATGCTATGATGTGATAAATATATACATATATTTTTGTGTGTATTATGCGAGAGTTTTTATTCTCAGAGCATTTTTACTTTGTACTTATATTGATGCGCTTGCCGCGACTTTTAAAGACACGTAGACTCAAATAAGAGGAACTTTTGTCTTTTTTATTTGTGCATGTAATGTAAGATACATGGGATGACCCAAGAGATCCGGCCGGTGACCTGTGTTCTGGACCTAGAGGGCATTGCCCTGGGGTAACTCGTGGCTTTTACAGCCTTATTTCCTACTCGACTAATTTTTTTATATCTTGTCTTCTATGTTGCTTTGAGTCTTTTCTTCTTCTCCTGTAATCTTCTCTTGTTCGGGTAGCTGTACTTGAGGTTTCTTGACTTCTGGTTCCTTGGGGTTTCCTTCAAGTTGCCGTATCGCTTCTGTAGTCGTGCCTTTTGCTTTGCAGTTGGGTTCTCTGTAGCTTGCCATCATACCGAAATTTTGGGCCATCTTATGAAACTCCTTGTCGCACAGATCTGATAACTCGAAGCTTCCCTTTACTGTAATAATTCCTTTGGGTCCTGGCATTTTCAGTACCAGGTAAGTGTAGTGAGGTACTGCCATGAATCGCGAAAACGCGGGTCGCCCGAGGATCACATGATATTGTGATGGCCAGTCCATGACTTTGAAGTTGAGTTTCTCCCTTCTATAATTTTGCCGATTTCCGAAGCAAACATTGAGTGCTATTCGACCAAGTGAATAGTTGGCGCTCCCTGGGACTATTCTGTGAAAGGAGCAATCTGTTGGCTCCAGGAACTCTAATGAAATGTGCATTGCCCATAGGGTTTTTGCGTAGATTAAGTTTATTCCACTTGCTGCGTCCATGAATATTCTGTCGACATTGTACGTCTCTATTTGAGCTTTGAGTACCAAGGGCGCGTTTCCTGGCCGAGGTACTGTTATTGGATGATCGTCTCTGCTGAATTCTATGGGTTGCTCTGACCAATGTAGATATTCTGTTGTTGCTGACGGTGAAGTTATTGCGAGGTTAACTTGTCGAGTTATGCTTTTCTCCTCTTTGTTCGACTTGGGCACTGGTTGTATCATTGCTATGATGTGCCCTTTAGATGGAACATATCCTTCATCGTTGTTGCGTCCCTGGTTTGATTGATCTTGGCCCTTGGGAGCTCCACTGTTTCCTTGTTGGGTTGCAGGTGTGTTGCTCGTGTTTCCTTCGTATCCCTACCGTTTTGCCCCGGCTTGCTTGTTAAGTGCTGCTTCTTGTAGTTTCAAGAACGTGGTGCAATCTTTCATTGCGTGTCTGGATACTCGCTTCCCATCGACGAACGCAGAGTGAATATGACATGGTCCGTTGAGCATATCTTCTGGTGATGGGTTGTACTCTCTGGATTCCCTTGGTGGAATTTTTTTGTAATTTTCTTTCCCATAGCTATGGTATCCCGAACTTTTACGGTCGTTGCCTTGGTAGCTGTTGTCTTTGTATCCCGCGGCTACTTGGCTGTGAGAGCCATAGTTGTCGTAGTTGCGGGATCTTCTGCGTTGACCTCCATATCTGTTTCCTCTGTCATCCTCTGGTGATCGCGTGCATTTATTGTTGCACGCATCTTCTCCATCTGCAAATCTGTTTGCTACATCCATTAGATCTGACACTGTTTTCGGCTTGATCCTGCCCATCTCTTCGACTAGGTCTCCTCATTGTAACCCGACTATGAATGCGTCTATTGCTCTTTCATCTGAGACTTCGACTACCGAGTTTTTGATTATACTCCACCTTTGGATGTATGCCCTTAACGTTTCCCCGCGTTGCTGCACGCAGGCTTTGACTTCTTCTATAGATGCTAGCCGCTTGTATGTCGATTTGAAGTTACTCGTGAATTGCTTTGTGAGCTCCTCCCAGCTTCCAATTGTTTCCTCTCCCAGTTTGCTTAACCATGACCTTGCTGCACCGGTGAGGTGTAACTGCAGACTTTGCATTGTTGTTTCCCTGGTTCCTCCTAATATTTTTACTGCTTGTAGGTAGTCTGAGAGCCACGACTGTGGTTCCTGAGATCCGTCGTATTTTTGCTGGTCATGAGGTAATTTGAAACCTTTGGGTACTGGCGTGATGCGAACCCTATGGCTAAAGCATGGTGCCCCCATCTCCTTTTCATCGTCTTCATAGTCGCGTGTTTTACTAGGAGTTCTGGATCGTCGGGTTCCTTTGTTCTTTGGACTGTTGTATCATCCTGGTGACGGCGTCCTAGATCGTCGACTTCCACTTCTATGCCGAGGACTGTTGTGACGGCGTGGTGACCTTGGTTTATGGGTTCCTTTGTTGCGATACGCCTCTTCCTCTTTTGCTGATAATTTGTTGCCTACCATCTTCAATGCATTTAGTGATGCGCGATGCATATGTTCCCTCGGGTCTCCTGGGTTTGGTCGTGTTGTATGCAGGTATGCTTGGGCTGCCACCAATGCTGCTTCAAGAGTTTTTGGTATAATATTTCCTTGATCGTCGGCCGATAGGAAGGACGAGTCGAGGTTTTTCGAGATACTTTGCCTTTCTGAATACCTGAGATTTTCATATCTCGATCCATGTCGATGACGCCTTCTATTTGTGTATGATGCATCACTACGTGCTCTGCGAGCAGCGTCGCTTGCTGCAATGGCTGAGTCCTTTCTTTTCTGTATTTCAATCCTTTCCTTTGCTAATAGCTTCGCCTGCTGCCTTAGGGCATAATGGTATCCTAAGAGCATGTTTTGGCTGGAATTTGTTGGTATTGGCGTGCCGTGATCCATGGCTGTGTTGATTGTTCTCCACGCACCTTCTGATAGTCCAACTTTTACCCTTCTTGCGAGGGAGTCAGCGGTTTCTCCTTCTGCTAAGTGGTTTGCCCCTTTGTTTATATTTGCTGGATTAAGCACTGGGTTGTTGTTGTCGTCGAGTTCTTCTGAGTTATCTCCTGTGATGGCGAGTATCTGATACCAATTGTCGAGCTTGCTGTTGTGACTTGAGAAGATCGAATTGTCATCTTTAGAAAGTTCTAGTCCCGTTTTCCAGGTGTCTGTTGATTGATCTGAGATGTCATCGTGGCAGATCACGAGATCTTCGAGTTGCACCTCTAAGTCAAAATTCTGCATGGTTTCGTCGCCTCCTGCGATTTTTCCTTCTTTTGATTCTACTAAGCTGACCGGCGAGTTTACCTCGCTGGAAGAGCCTTCTGATGATTCCAACATTGCTACTGTCTCGGGTTCACTTGCTGACGGACCCATTTTTGTCGGGTCTGAAAGGCGAATCGAACCTAGTGATCCGACGCGAAAGTTTAGACTTCCGATTGTCAAATCCATATCTTGATCCATACTCTCAAATACTTGCGTGAAACTTGACTGGTGAGGTTGAAAATCGACGGTTCCGAAGGGTATCTGAATTTCGCCGACTTGCGGATTGTTGTTGGCTGAAAGCGAAAAAAGCCGTCGAATTCATGATTCCAACGCCCAGAGTCCCCACGGTCGGCGCCAATTGACGAGGGGTTAACTCGACAAATGTCCTAGATGAAGGACTTAGGATCGGTGAGACAGGGCGTCGGATGAACTCAAAGGTAAACTCAGTCAAACAAGGTGGCTATGAAAGTAAACGTGGGTGTAGAACCTGGCTTGTTTTCAATCTGTCCCACACCGTCCCCTCCTGGCCCCTATATATAGGCGGCCAGGTCTCGAGGATCGGGTAGGGTCCGATATAGGTTACAATATCGACATACGGTAAGAACTCGTATTTCGACTAGTATTACAATTGGGCCTAGCTTAACGGGCCTCAGGGGTACTCAATTGACGGGCTCTATTATCTATACCCTTGTCACCATGAGACAAGCTACACAAGGTTGGATACTAGAAAAGTAAGAAGACACTTGTTACAGAGATATCAATGGTAGGATGTAGTAGATAGGAGTACTTCAGTAATCCTAGCTTGCCTCAAATTATCATTTAGCACCACTTCATCCTTATTGTTAAGACAAGCACCAAAATATCTCCATGTACCTAAAACATAGTTCAAGTACAAGATGGTCCCCAAACTCATTGGGTCCAAAGTAGTTAGAGGAACTATATCATATAGGACAAACTCCACATAAATATGTGCATATAGATATGAACTTGAATTTTATGCACATCTTAGCCGATTTAGGATTTCATGGAGTTTCCCCTATTTAATGGATCAATGAAAGCAAAGCATGCCATAGATTATACATTTAGTAAGAATGCATGCACAATACTTTCAAGAGCCAAAAGAGATACAATTTGGACAAAACCCCAAAAAGGCCAAGAAGTTACACAAAGGTGTGAAAAAATAAAAGTTGTCCAAATTATATCAAAGAGGCAAATCAACACAAGATTGACTCCAAAGTTCAACAAGTGAACAAAGAAAAAGCCAATGAGCATAAAGGATAACTAAAACACATATGCTCAAAGACTTATCTCATTTTAAGAGTAAGAAATAAATAACAAGGAATGAGATAACCAACTCCCAAAGAGAGCAAGGTTCCAAAAAAAACCAAACCATCCATACATTTTATGATGGCACACAAAGTACCGAAAAAATATTTGTCTTCCAACAACAACCGATACCAATTGAAATAAGCACAAAGAGTGTATTATAATGAATATAGGAGAGCTCCCCTAAGATTAGTGCATTATTTACGGTTTTGCATTTGAATACAAAATGCACACAAATGGTATCATCATCTCTATCTACATTAAAAATAACACTTAGCACGTTCAACAAAATCAAATGGAACCACAAGAGTCACAGAAGACAATGGGAGTTAAAAAATACATTTTGGCGAGAGATAAGGCAACTAAAAGCAATAGCCAATGTAAAGATGCTTAATATATATACCACATGATAGAGTACCAATTTTCCACAGACACAAGGTATTTTGAGTTATTTCTTGATGGTAGTTTACACATAGATCCAAGATCATCTTCACAACAAAGAAACATATGGAAAAGGATAAGAAATTATGCACCGCCCAAACAATGATATTCTTGATAGACTCAGATAGTTAAACGATCATGCAAAGCAATGATTAGGATAACTTGAAGCAAATAGTTTTCCAACTTTGATGTAGAAATCGACATTTTAGGAAAGCCCTACCAAGAAAGTATCTCGCAAACAAGAACAAAAAAGGAATAAAACCATTTGGCAAATTGCAACTTGTTTGAGCAAATATGCCACATAGACGCAAAATAATTTACAATATCAATACTATGTGACACCACCTCAAATATACACATTTTCATGGATTGTAATATGCACAAGGCATATTACTCCCCCATAATGTGATAAAGCATTTATTTTCACAAGAGGCACATAAAATCCAACACGAGATGATTAATGGACATTATAGAATTTGAATTTATCATGAGAATGACATACCACATAGCGACTAGATAATCTTTAAATATCAACACTAAGTGGTATTTCCCATGTACACACATTTTTAGGATTGTGAAGTGCAAAGCGTATCACTCCCCCAAAATGGGATGATCCATTAATCTCTCACAAGAGCCAACGTACATGGTGTGCAGACCAACATGCACATACTTGATTACTCAACAATTAAGCAAGTAGGAAGCACAACATATACAAACACATGCAAGATACAAAACCCAACACATGCAAAGGGGCGAGTAACTTTCAATGCAGATAAGTTGAATACATGTTACCGCAAGGAGGAGCATTGGATATATGATAGAAACAAGAGAATCCAATTGACTTGACTTGAGAAAATATAATTGATGAAGATCCCTTAATTCTTCATGATATAGCCAAGTATCCAATGCCCTCCAACAACAACTATTGTTCAAATAATGACTTGTTGGTCCCCAACCAGTTGGGTCCTAAGAAATTAGTAACAATAGGTTTGGCAACCCAAAGGGTTCTTTTCTTGACACCACTTTGAGTACCAATAAATTTGGCAAACACATTGCCAACCTTATCCTTGCAAAGTGAATAAACATCCTCAATTATGATAGAGTTGGATGAGTTACCACTAGTGCATGAAGAAGATAGGTGACCCTTCTCATGGCATATGTAGCAAGTTCTTTTCTTCACCTTCTTCTCACTTGATTTCTCCACAAGGGGAGCATTAGCTTGATTTTTCTTAGGAAGTGACCTTTCTTCAACTCGAGGTTGAGCATGGCCTTGAACTTGAGGCCGCTTCCCTTGTTGCTTCCCACTAAGTGCCTTTATCTTCAAAGAGCAAGATCTAACATGGTGCCCTTCAATTTTGCACATGAAGCAAACAATCTTGGCCAAATTCTTGACTTGTTATTGGCCCTTCTTCTTCTTGTATAATTTGGACTTCTTCTTGTTATTAGAGATAAATCCAAGTCCACTCTTGTCATTGGGGGATTTTTGCACACTCAAGATCGACTTCCCTTCATGACGATTTTCCAAGTTTTTCTTCAATGAAGTAACTTGGGCCTTTAGCTCTTTGATTTCCTCTACATGGTTAGTGGCAACACAAGTACTAGTGGAAGTAGAGGCTACAATGTTAAAGCAACGAGGCAAGGAGGGTAATTCATCACTAGATGTAGCAATAGTATGAGTGGATGAATTACTAGTACTAGCACATGGCAATATAGCATTTTGGGAAATAGTGCTAGTGCCCACATGAGGCTCACAATATGTTACCTTTGTAGATGTAGCCTCATGAGCTAACTTTAGGCGAGCATGGGACACTAGAAGATCCTCATTAGAGCTAGAAAGCTTTTCATGACTTTCTTCCAATTTCCCATACTTGCTAGTTAGCAATTCAAGTTGAGCCCTCAGCTCAATATTCTCCTTCAAAATAGATGCTTCACAAGAAGTAGAGTTAGTAGCACAAGCATCATTATCATGAGCAATAGGAGAAGACAACTTGGCAAGAGCAAGGTCACATTCTTTAGTGAGTTTAGATATTATTTCATTATGTGACTCTTTAATGGATTCGAGTTTCTCATCAAGAGAAACCCAAAGCTCTTGCTCTTCTTCAAGAGAATTTTCTAAGTAGCCAATATCATTAGCATACTCTCTTTCGAGCCTACATTTTTCTTCAATGATTTTTTGGCTCTCAATAGCACTAGACGCGATTTTAACAAGAAGAGAGCAAACCTTCATATCATTGGGATGAGCATTATAGATAATATCACCTTCCCTTCTTATGACATCCTCCTCTTCATATATATTTTCATCCTCTTGATCATCATTATCCTCATCCACATCAACACAAGAGGTATTGGGTTGCAAAGTAGGGGATACCTTTGAACCCCTGGCCATAAGGCATAGGTGGGTGACATGAGATCATAATGATGAATTACTTGAAGCTCCCTTCAAGATCTTGTCTTGACCCATAGAATCTTTGGTTTCCTCTACATTGTTAGACACACAATAGCTAGAGGAAATATAAGTATTTAGATTATGGCAACTAGACAAAGCAAGCATATCATCATGAGATTTATTCAAGAAACTTACACATGATATGCAAGGACTATCAACACAAGCATGTAAGACATTTATGGGGCTACAAGTGTTTAAGTCCAAAGATGAAGCATTGCAATGAGATAGAGATGAAGGATCATCAAAAGTAAGCATACTATCACCATTGCAAGTTTCATCACCACTCACCATATCATTACCTTGTGTCTTGCCACACTTTGGTGAAGTGGATGAAAGTTCATCGCGGTCGGAAGTGGAAGGAATGCAATCATCCTCTATACTCTTGGACACATCATATTTTTCTTGAAAGTTTGTCCATACCTCATGAGCGCTCTGAAAAGGCATGATAGAGAAGATAACTACATCGCTTAAAGCATTAACAATCACATGAGTAGCTTGAGCATTGAGAAACAAGTTTTTCTCGTCCTCTAAAGATAGATTTTGAGTATCCTTTGGAGGAGAAAAACCTGTATCTACAATTCGCTCCATAGTTGGGTTCATGACCCGAAAATAATTAAGCATGTGAATTTTCCAAGTATCATAATTTGTGCCATTGAATATAAAATTGTCATTGTGCACTAATCCCTTAGTTGACACCTTGCTCTCAAGGCGGTGAAGCCTAGAATGAGAGACCGGGCTCTGATACCAATTAAAAGGACACATATGTCGCTAGATGGGGGTGAATAGTGATGCTTCTGCTAGGTTGAGACTCCAAGAGTAGAGTGTTGAGCATAGGGAAGCACAATTTTCCCCACGAAGGTGACTCGAGGGTTTATATCGAACTCTTGGGGAACTGTGTGTACAAGGATTCTTCCTGTCCCTCTTCTAACAACCTGCAAAGTAAATAAATTTGCTTTCTGTCCTCAACCTCACCAAGTGGTTGTCAGACACAAGGTGTGTAAGTGTACAAAACTGAAAGTATATATGCAAATGCAACGGCGCCAGAAAATATGCTTATGGCATGCGGGAATATGCAAACTAAATTAATATGCAATGCAATGATAAACAGTAAATGATATAGTTGTAGTGTTTTGGTTTGTGAAATGCAATAAAGGAAATGTTTTTGTATTTTCGAAATTAATTATGAATGAAAATAAAAACATCAGTAAAGTGAACAGAAAGGTATTTCTTATAATAAAAAGTGGACCGGGGTTCATGGGTTCACTAATGCACTCTCTCATAAAAGATATGGCAGACATAGGATCATACAATTAACATAAAAGATTACAACAAAAGTTCACATTCAGATGAATTCATATGGGCATCACATCATATATAGAGATGTTTTGGTTATTCATCTCTCTCATACTCCACCAAGATGGGAATTTAATCTAATCACCTTGGTATTAAGATAAACTCAGAACATAGCATTAAGTACAATGACATAAAGTTAAAATAAGAACATGATAGGTCTAGTCACGGATACTCTGCAAGGTCATGCTAGAGATACCCTTTAGCATGGTATTTTCATTATCCCTAGTGAGGCAACAAAGTAAGGTAAACACCCAAGTGACTCCAAAGGACTGTCGTCCCCAGAAAAATCACCCCCCGTTACTCCTACTAATGCACACGTTCCCCCACACGTGCTCTCTTAAACATGCTTGATCATAACAAGTAAATAAGAATGGGATACATAATATGCATCTACTCATACACTGAAATTAAAGAACAATTGCAATGCAGCTCATATGGTGCTAAAACAATGAAGAACAAGAGAGAGATACATATAGTGCCAAAAACCCGTAGTCCAGAGGTGGACTATCCCCCTTCATCATGGTGACGAAGGTGGAGTCGTTGGAGGGGATGGAGATCACACCGGCACGCCCTGCCGGAGTTTTCCGCTCCAATCCTCGATCTCCCAGGCTTCTGTTTCGTGTTTATATGTTTCGGCGGCGCTCCTTTTCGTGACCTACAAGGGGACCCTTTTTATAGAGGGTTTTAGGTCAAGACGCATCCAACGAGATGAAGATCGACAGCATCGGAGCAACGAAGGAGGAATGGGTAGGCCCCACGTGGCCAGGGAATCTGGCCGCCTGGGCCATGCCCGTTTGGCCCTCGTGGCTCCCCTGTTGCATCTCCTTCGCTCCGAAGTCTTGTTCCGTGGGAAAACTCGTTCCCCCAAAGTTTTAGGTAATTTGCACTCTGTTTGGGTCCCTGAAAGTCAAAAACATTGAAAAGGAGGTTTTCTGGTTTTCCCAGGTTAATCCGATAAAATTAAGGAACATGTGAATTATTCCCAATAATCATCAAAAATCATAAATATAACCAATATATGATGCTAATAAGGTGGAATATCAAGTGGTAAAGTGCGAAGATTATGTATGCATTTTACATGCATCAGCATCCCCAAGCTTAACCTGTACTCGTCCTCGAGTATAAAGGTGATAAAACTAACATGAGCTTTGTACTTTACTACTATCTAAGATATCAAAGAAGATTATTGCTGCTACACATAATTAAATGAGTCATTCTATAAATAAGTAGTAATATGCAAGATAGATTATCAAAAGATATCAACATTTCAATGTAAGGATGTCTAGTAATGATTCACAAAGTAAAACATAGAAGAAAGCACTATGGACCAAATGTATGCAAAGTGAAATAAAACAAAGTAAAGACATCCTATAATGGTCATAGAGTATTCTTCTTGAAACTGAATGTAAAGGTGGACACTAGAGATAAACAGATGATAAGCAGAGGTAAAACATGAGTAAAGTAATATCTAACTTCCAAATACTTCAACTTAAGCTTATGTTTGAGACATGGTATTCACTTGTTTCAGGCTCCCATTGCCCCTATCATTAGCATCTTGAAATGGTTCATGGTTAAAGTGAAAGCAAATATGAGTAGTGCCCTTGACAAAATATAAGTCGAATGCTTCATGCCCCTTGAAAATGAGTGCCTACACCAAATGTTACTTAACTCAGGATACAAAGCAAATTCTTGTCATTGTAAGTATAGTAGTATCATAGAGAATCTCAACCGGGGTACCTCTTGCCTGATGATATGGAAGCTTTCCCATACCAAAATGACAAGACAAACAGACAATGAACACATCGACATCTCTTTTATTTACCATTGGGTATAGCTTTTTATTATGAGATGCGTCGTCGAATGTTCACTATGGGATGCTGTAAATTTCCACCATTAATGATGCATGGTTTAGATTAGCGGCCCGAGAGTTTTCTCTAACCATTTATACAAACTCCATGAATAAACAATTTTTCCTCACTCTATTCACAAGTGATAAGCATCCAAAACCAAAAGAAACATGACATCAACTAGATAAAATCAAGTGCAATGTTGAAAGCATTCCCTATGACAGCATAGATGAGCCAACTCCCAACTCAGACTTTGTCAAGCTCACAACTTCATAATCTTAATCCCAGTGGTTCATGTTTATCAAGTGCAAGAAAAGTAAAGTGTGCATTCAAGTTTGTGGGAGCCTTTATACCACTTTTCTCATAACAAACATACTCATAAGCATTTTTAACATTTGGAAACTAAGTAAAACAATTAATAATGAGAAACATACTTGGAATAGCATCAAAGCTAATAGGTAGATATGGTGGACTCACTAGAATAACTTGGTTTGAAGGTGTTGGAAAAACAAGTTTTTGACTTGTTGGATTTTTTATTTTTGGGCTAGCAAGAGGGAGAAAGTTGACCAACTACATGCATGCATAAGTGTCCATAGAGATAAACAATCCATGTTAAACAATGTAAACAAGTATTAAGCATCAAAACAATGAATACAAGATAGCTCCTAATAAACTACATGCAGGTCAAAACTCATTCAAAGCATATGAAACATGTAACTATATGTATCTTAATAATCAACTCCTATATCTTAATCCTAAATATTTCAATGCATCCAAATCAAATCAAACCAAACCTCCAGTAGCTTTCTCTCAAAATAAATAAAAATGGTGGTCTCACCCAAATAAAAAGAAAACAAAGCAAAAAATAAACTATAAAAGACGCTCCAAGTTTACGCGATAAAACTGCGTTGATAGAAAAAGAAAAAGTAGACTTGTGCAAACCGAGAGTGTATGTAGTCCAGTGGGGTCTTGACATCCCCAAGCTTATGGTTTTCACAATTCTTGAATGTCTCTTGGTGCAGCTCCTCTAATTCCTCTGAAAAAACTTCAACACAAAGATATCTCCCATCTCTTTTTCTGTAGGGTGACATTAATAGGCATAAAAAGCATGATGCTTGCTGCATGTAATTCCCAAAAAAATTGCATAAAGAGTTTCCAGTAGGTATATACTGTTGTATTCCTTCTCATAAACTCAAACCAATCAAAAAGATTTAGCTTAAAAGCTCAAAGAATGCATAAAACAAAATAGGACAAAATTTGTCCAGATATATTGTAGCAGCAAAACATAATTAATTACCCAACTTAAACATGTCAAAAATTTTGTAAAATTTGGGCATATAGAGGATGAAAAGTTGCGCTTTCAGTTAAAAGGAGAGCACAATCGGAGCTACAGAGAATTTTTTTATTAAAAAGAGTTCGCGCAGGATTCCTGCTCCATAAGATTTTGGCAACTTTAACAATCCAAAATGAGTAAAACTTGGCCTTTATTAAGAACTCCAGTAGAAAAACCAAAAACAAAGTCTCTTGTTATAGCAAGAGGACACAAAGAAAATCAAAACAAAAAAAACTGGGTTGCCTCCCGTAAAGCGCTTTCTTTATAGCCATATAGCTAGTCTTACTTACTTGATAATTAAGATGGGTGAAGCTCATGAGGAAACTTGTACTTTGGCATGTCCCTCTTCCTTGGGAAGTGTTCCATGCACTTCTTGTGTAGAAACTGAAACTTCACATTGCCTTCCTTTGAATCAATGATAGCACCTGTAGTACAAAAAAAGGTCTACCAAGAATAATATGACTGGAGGTTTTATTCCCCATATCCATGATAATGAAATCAACAGGTACAAAAGTTATGTGCAGCTCTACCATACCATTACTAACCTTGCCTAAAGCATGTTTAATAGAATCATCAGCAAATAGCAAGTCAATAGAGCATTTTTCAATATTTTGTAACTCTAGCAATTCATATAACTCTTTTAGATAAAACAGAAACACTAGATCCAAGATCCAATATAGCATGATGTGTTTCTTTTCCAATAATTACTAGTACCTTTGGTGGTATCCTGGCCTCCTAGTTGTACCCAGCAATCTTTTCTTTCAAGACATGATTAGCAATATAAGAACCAAAACATGCTTGGTTAGCATTTATAGATGGATCACTTGCAAATTTTTGTAAGATAGACGTAAGTTCATGCAAGCTACACTTTTCCAAATCAAGCAAAGGATCTTTAGCTTCATGTAACGCCCCACCTTTGGATTAAGGTGGAACACATGTGTTAAGTGCTATTCCCTGGATCACTGATAGCACCATAGAACAAAATATAGTATTCATTGCAAAGTATCAAAGATTACAACGCAGATCCAGATACATAAGTCTTTAAACTTTACAAACTAGCTTAGTCACATGGACTAGCCCAACTGACAGAGTTCAACACAGCATAAACACAACGGAAACTAGGTAGCAATGAGCCTCCATCTTCACCATGCACCACAAGCAGTCATGTTGGAATGTAGACTCGAGATCCTATCAACTTACTCTTCCTCAGAATATCCTGCACATTTGAATATGCAGCCCCATGAATGGGGGTCAGTACAATGATGTACTGGCAAATGACACATATTTGGTGGCTGTTGTGAAAGAGCTATCTACATGATATTTGGCTGGTGGATCTCTTGGGCTAATTTACATAAAGCCAATTTTGTCCTACAATTCTTTCTCAAAACATTCTTTCAGAATTTTAGTCTTTAAGGGTCGAAATAACCCCAAATACTACATAGTTGCAAGTTATGTAGCACTGGGCGAAACTCAACAAAGTCGGAACAACAGAAACCACCACCCCTCGAAGTGAATGGTCCTGAGCCCCTATCCTAGGGGTTTCTAGACAAATTTTAATCATTCAGAAACGGTGATGAGATTCTTTCGTACATTCCATGTCTAGAGACTCAAATTGTCCATAACCAGGGACACGGCTAATCGATTAGTTTGACACCCTGCAGGGGTTGTGCACTTTCACCTTAAGACCCATTCTACCCAGAGAGAAGAATGAGACAAGACCTTTCAGAAGGAGAGAGCAACCATACTGGCAAGATCCGTTTCCACCTATAATTCTGCTACCACCCAATATCTTGCACACAAGTTGAACCCTCACATCTTAATCAGTCAAGACAGAGCCCATATTGTCATAAGGCTGCACTAGAAGTACTCCAAAGCATAGAAGACATTAATCTCTTTGTTCCTGGGTAGCCGTCCTGAGTGGCATTCTGAGTACACATCCTCTCGACGAGGCCTATGCCCTAGAAGTCACCTACATCGCACTCTTCTTATCAAACCAATCCACCCAGGTGTTTCATTTTAGTTGAAGTTCTTAATTTGTTCATAAAACAACTTTAACAAGTGATCAAAGTATGGCATCAATATTTTTCAAAGTATTTAGCATCCTAACAGGTGGGGTTTAAAGGATAGCTACACACTACTAGGATCTAAGCATTTTATAAAATAGTTGAATATTCCACCTATCATGCATACTACTGAAAACACTAATGCAGTAGTAAAAATAGGTAGGAGGTATGTGTGTCACTTGCCTTTTTGAAGTTCAAACCCTTTCACTTCTCTCAACAAGACACGTTCTCTCCTTTCGATCTATAGCAATAGGAGTAACACAACATAAACACACTGGTCCAAGACAAACAAGATCAAGCAATGCAAACAATTGAAATGGGTTGGTCCAAGACAAACAAGATCAAGCAATGCAAACAATTGAAATGGGTTGGTTCAACATATTAAATTTCTTATGATTTTTGTGATGAGAGAGATATGTCATGAACCTTGGCTTACAAGATAAGGATTGATTGTTTAGGTGGCAAGGTCTAATGATTAGCAAGCAATGATCTTTCAAGATATAATGTAATGATAACAATTTTGTTCTTGGCATAAGCAAAGATGGAGTTTAGAGATGACTCATGTGGTTACAATATGATCAAGTTGGCATGGGGTTGAATGAGTATGAATGTTATTTAGAAAGATGGTGGTTCCTTGGTCAAGATTTTCTTGGACAAAAGGATTAACTGGGACTAGGGTTTGATTATCAAGATTTGACCAAAACAATGTTTAAATTCTTCTTTGAAGAATTCAAACTAGTTTTGTTTATAGTTCAAGAATGGTATTTGATCTGAATGGTTTAAGATATGTGTGGCATGGGGTGGAGTGTACTACCACAAAAGCAAGGGGAACCCAATTGGTTAAACCACACATTACTCAATGGTCCACAAGAATAAGATGGCATGATATTGGGTGATGATCAAGATGAACCATGATAGGGTTAGATAGGTATGTTCATATGATTCACTTTTGTAAAAGGAATTATATTGAAAAGAATTATAGAATTAATTCTATAATGAAAATACTCAAATTCTCATAATTAAATTTGAATATTTGCAAGGTGTTTCAATAATTTTGGATAGTGATGCTACTGGATTGGAGACGGTAACACAAAGCTACTGCAAGTGGTTTCACTCCAAAAACTATTTTTGAATTCAAATGGTGCTCAAATTAGTGATTTGATTAAATTTGAAGGTAGCAAGTGTATGCACGATTCAATTTTGAAATTAACTAGTTCTAAAGTGTTCTACATGTTCTGAGGAATCCATAGACTACCAATTTGTTATTTTTGGATGATCTGAGCAAAAGATATGAATTAATTTGTGCTAATGTGAAATTTACACCATTTGAATTTCACTTCAATAATTTGTACAGTAACCATGTGATATTCTTGCATAATTGTGTTCTACACATTGCAAGGATTCCAGGGATATAAAATTTGCAAAATTTGGACCAGTAGATTACTTTCTATGGAATTTACAAGATCAGGACTGAAGCAACAATTTGTAATTTGAGTTTAAATTTAAATTTCAACCGGAGTTTTACTGGGGGTGACTAGGCTGTGACATGGCGTGTTGTCAGTCGTTGATACCAATTCGGTAATGGGACTGATGGAGGCCGTTGGATCTTCATAAAACAAACGGCTCAGATCCAGTTGACCAGGGGCTCACCGGACTTGACCGTTAGGTCGTTGGAGATGAAGCGGGAGGCAGCGCTGCGCCCAGATGGTCGTCAACGTCGATGCTCCGGAGGTCCACAGCGGCGAGGAGGCGGTCGACGAGGTGCGTCTTCGAGTGGTGAGTTCAGGGGCGTAGTCGAGGGTCTCGATCGTGACCTGTAGCAGAGAGGAAGGGCGGCTGGAGATGCTCCGCACGTCGGCAAGATGCAGACGTGCTTGCTCTCGACGCTCTGGTCACAGACGAAGACATGGAGTGGGTCACTGAGATGCACACCGATGAATGGAGGAGAGGGGTACCAATTAGGGGCGGCGGCTTGCCTCGAGGTGGTCGGAATCGTAGTCATACTGCGGCGGAAATGTGGAACTCCGGTGAGTTAATTCGTCTGCCAGGCGGCGATTTGAGCGGGGTAATGGAAGGGGAACTGGAGAGGGTGTGTGGGGGAATAGGGGGCGTCGATTGAGGAGGTCGTTCGGTGTCTAGAGGTTGCAGGGGGAAGTGGGGAACGAGGCGGTTTCGGTGCGGAAGAGGCGGGGTGGAGGTTGAGGATGAATCTGACAAAGCGGTCCCACCTGTCAGGGGAAGAGGGAGAAGAGAAGGGGTAACCGTTCAGGTTTGATGTTGGGCCGCTGAATTTGGATCGGGCTATGCTACACGGTCCGAATCCTTTTCTCTTCCTTTTTTTCTTCTTCTTTCTTTTATTCTTTTCTGTTTTCATAAATCTTTTGTAACTTTTGCATAAAAGCTTCAAATGCAGTCAAACCAATTTCTAAAATTTTGTAATATTCAACACCACAAAATAAAATAGTAAAGATATATTTTTGAGGATAAAACAAATGTTCCTCAAAACTTTATAAATTTTGGCCAAATTACTTTATTACAATAATGCAAAGCTGGGTTAGGGTTTTTAAAATAATTTATTTTATTTTCAGAGAATAAACTCTAATAAAATAACCTTTGAACCTTATTTTAAAACATACTTTTGGTAATGCAAACTTTAGTGGTAATAAACCTTTTGTAAATAATTCTCTTGCAAGACTGCTTGCATAGGATTTGAATATATTCAAAATAATATTTTGAAATTTTATTTTCTCAAAATAATCCCTGATGAAACAAAGGAAAGTTTGAAATAGTTTCTGTAATTCATTATTTTAAATAAACTCCAAAGTTTTCAATCCTTGTGAAAATTCAATCAATGCAAACAAAACAATTTTTTTAATCCAAAAATTGATAAAAACTAGGGATGTTACACTTCACTAAGCATTTTTACTTCTTCTACCTCTTTCTCCTTTTTAACCCAAACTTGTTTTTGAAGAGGAAGTTTCTTATAATGTTTAAAAGGTGCATCCTTTTCAAGAATATCGCTAATAAAAACCACTTTCTTTTCAACAATGTTGAGATGGTCCTTTCTTTCAAGGAATTCTCCTTCACATAATTGCAGTTTATCCATGATATCACCCAATTCCTCGTTTATTCTTGGAATAACTTTTTTAGAGTAAAGTGCTAAATGCTCAGAATCTTCCTTATTAGGTAGTTTACTCAATCTACTTTCAAGTTTATCAAGAGATAAAGCAAGTTGAACCGAGATATCTTGCATTTTTTCTTTCTTCCAACTAAGCTACCAAAAAATTCTTCTTAATGTCATGGCTACGCAAGAAGGTGTTGACAAGACAAAACTTCCACCAGTTGCCCCATCTAAAGCATTTTGATAAAATGGGTCCAGTCCATAATAAAAGTAAAGGTTTAATTTCTCATCCTCACATGGAGTCGATTCCTCATCATGTATCTTATTAATTCTAGCCCAAGCATCTTTTACCGCTTCTCATGGTTGTTGCTTAAAAGTGGAGGTGGAACTCACCGAAGGACTCACCTCAAGTTTGTTTTCAAGACTCATGATAATGGCTAAACTAATTTTTATGGGTTTTTAGTTTTTGAATGAAAACTGAAAGTAAAATGATACTACAACTAATGCAACCAAAATAAAAAATAGTAGAGAAAATGTAAAAAATAAAATAAAAATGAAAACCGATATAAAAAGTAATGCAAAACTAAAAATAAAAGAACGATAATATGCAAGACAACAACAAAACAAAAATAAAGTACTTTGCAAATCTAAAAGGACAAGATGATACTTACGTAGGTGCAACCTCCCCAAGCTTAGGCGTTTGCATAAGTTGGTGATGAAGACTTTCCTGTAAGCAATCCTTCTACTAGTTCCCCGGCAACAGCGCCAGAAAATATGCTTGATGCTTCTGCTAGGTTGAGACCCCAAGAGTAGAGTGTTGAGCACAAGGAAGCGCAATTTTTGCCACGAAGGTGACTCAAGGGTTTATATCGAACTATCGGGGAACTGTGTGTACAAGGATTCTTCCTGTCCCTCTTCTAACAACCTGCAAAGTAAATAAATTTGCTTTCTGTCCTCAACCTCACCAAGTGGTTGTCAGACACAAGGTGTGTAAGTATACAAAACTAAAAGTAAATATGCAAATGCAACGGCGCCAGAAAATATGCTTATGGCACGCGGGAATATGCAAACTAAATTAATATGCAATGCAATGATAAACAATAAAAGATATAGTTGTAGTGTTTTGGTTTGTGAAATGCAATAAAGGAAATGTTTTTGTATTTTCGAAATTAATTATGAATTAAAATAAAAACAGCGGTAAAGTGAACAGAAAGGTGTTTCTTATAATAAAAAGTGGACCCGCGTTCATGGGTTCACTAATGCACTCTCTCATAAAAGATATGGCGGACATAGGATCTTACAATTAACATAAAAGATTGCAACAAAAGTTCACATTCAGATGAATTCATATGGGCATCACGTCCTATATAAAGATGTTTTGGTTATTCATCTCTCTCATACTCCACCAAGATGGGAATTTAATCTAATCACCTTGGTATTAAGATAAAACTCAGAGCATAGCATTAAGCACAATGACATGAAGTTAAAATAAGAACATGCTAGATCTAGTTGCGGATACTCAGCAATGTCACACTAGAGATACCCTATAGCATGGTATTTTATTTATCCTTAGTGAGGCAACAAAGTAAGGTAAACACCCAAGTGACTCCAAAGGACTATCCTCCCCGGAAAAATCACCCCCGTTACTCCAACTAAGGCACACATTCCCCCACACGTTCTCATAAACATGCTTCATCATAACAAGTAAGTAAGAACGGGGTACATAATATACATCTACTCATACACTGAAATTAAAGAACAATTGCAATCTTATATATTACTCATAGAAAGATCCACCACAAAAGTGATACAAAGATGGCCATAATCATGTTATGTGGCTCATATGGCGCTAAAACGATGATGAACAAGAGAGAGATACATATAGCTACTGCCACAAACCCGTAGTACAGAGGTGGACTACTCCCCCTTCATCATGGTGATGAAGGTGGAGTCATTGGAGGGGATGGAGATCACACTGGTAGCACCCCGCCGGAGTTTCCCCTCCAATCTTCGATCTCCTAGGCTTCTGTTTCTTGTTTTTGTGTTTTGGTGGCGCTTCTTTTTGCGACCCGCAGGGGGACCCTTTTTATAGATGGTTTTAGATCATGATGCATCCAACGAGACAAAGATCGATGGCATCAAAGCAACGAGGGAGGAACGGGTAGGCCCCATGCGACCAGGGAATCTGGCCACGTGGGCCATGCCTGTTTGGCCCTCGTGGCTCCCCTGTGGCATCTCCTTTGCTCCAAAGTCTTGTTCCATGGAAAAACTCATTCCCCCAAAGTTTCCCGAAAGTCAAAAACATTGAAAAAGAGGTTTTCTGGTTTCCCCAGGTTAATCCGATAAAATTAGGGAACATGTGAATTATTCCTAATAATCATCAAAAAGCATGAATATAACCAATATATCATGCAAATAGGGTGGAATATCAAGTGGTAAAGTGCAAAGATCATGTATGCATTTTACATGCATCAAATAGGCAATATCAAATTTTACGAATGGCTTGAACAAAAGCGAAATTAAACTAGCGTTTATTTTGTCAAGCACACAAAACCTAAATAAACTAGGCTCACCTATGTGCACCAACAACTTATGCTAAGAAATACAAGTAACAAGGTGATAGCAAGATATATAACTTCAAGCACGAAGGGTATCACAAATGTAAAGTGCATAAGTAAAGAGCTCAGGTATAGGAATAAGCGAGGCACGCGGAGACGATGATATATTCCCGAGTTCCTCCCTTGAAAGCGAGTACGTCTCGTTGGAGGGGTGTTGTATCACCACAAAGGCTTCACCCTATTCTCTGGTGCGAGTTTGCGCAAAAAAAGCCTTGCTCACTCTTCCACTAAGGCTTGGGGCACGCATCCACAACTTAACTGGAGGCTCCCAAGAATAGCCACAAAGGCACCACAAAGCCACAAAGACGTCTAGGGTTGTAAGAACCCAAGAGTAATAAGCTCAAAAATTTCACTTACTCGAATTTCCGGGGAGAACTCAAACTGATGCAACCTATGCAATGGCAAGAGCACACAAAGTGCTCAAATCCTTCTCACCAAAGCAACTAATGCTATGGAGAGATATGATAAGAAGAACAAAGGAAATTAACAAAGAACTCCAAGATCAATAGGTTCCCCTCACTTAGAGGAGAAAGTGATTGGTGGAAATGTAGATCTAGATCTGCTCTCTCTTTTCCCTCAAAAAGATGCAAGAATCATGGTAGGAATGGAGAGAGGGGCAAGCTTTCCAAGGTCAACAGTGGTGGGAGAGAGAGAGAGTGGGGGGGGGGGGGGGAAACAAGCTAACCAGCCCAAGGTGGATGAAGGGGGCCTTTTATAGGTCCCCCCATGAAATCTGACCGTTACAACCATTTAGACAGGCTAAAGCCGGACTTAAGACCGGCTAAAGCCGGCCAGACCGGCTATTTTTGGACAAAAATCTGGGCTGAAACAGAGAGGCAATTGTTTGTGCCAGTCCGGCTATTTCCGGCCCTGGTTCGGCTAAAGCCTCCCCCCGTGAAACTGGCAGAAACACCAAAACGAAAATGGCAATAACTTGAGCATCCAGACTCCGTTTTCAATGATCTTGGGCTCATTGGAATCACAAAAACAAGCTCTAAAACTTTATTCAGAGAAACGTCATAGTCCAACCAAGGAGGATAAACTAAAATGATGAAATGTTTGACCTCTCTTCAAAGACAAACCGGTAAAACCTCCAAATACCAAAAACACAAGAAGTGTTCCATAAGAATTTTGTTTTTGATGAGACAAAGCTTGTCATGGAAACAACCACAAGCTCTAGAACCTCACATGGATAAAACCCAAATAAGAGCCAAGAAAGATGATGCCAAGTATGCAAAGGTTTGAGCTCTCTCTGAACGATACAATTAAGTTACTTACTCGAGAGCACCTCTAGATAGAACGGCTACCGATCCTATAACCCGGTCTCACAACTATCACCATGAGACCGGTAAGAAAGAAACCCTATCAATATCAAACCTTTGCCTTGAGCATTCCACTTGAGGTGGATAATGACAATCTTGATCTACTCAAGTTGGACCACCTTTCTTAATTGAGCTTGCTCGGTGAAGTCTTGCAGATTGCTCCCCATACTCCACTATGGGAGAGACTCTCTTTAAGCATATATTCACATATCCATGGTCACAGTATAGATGGCAAGCTTCAAGCATATGGTCTCTTCTAGTTGCTCATCTTGAACTTGCGCTTTGACTTGATCAATCCTCGAGCCAATTCTTCTTCCTCTATAATGACAGTGTCTTGAAGATACACATGAGAGCACACTCGATATTATTCTTGAAGACACAGTCGATATAGGCTCAACTCCCTAATGACCAATCTTTGGATCACTCCATGAATAACATCTTGGTCATCACATAATGTTCTTCATTGTCTTCTTCTTACATCCTTGAAACCAACATATGGTTCAAGCAATGACTATGGACAAGTCCTACACATATAACTCAACGCAACCATTAGTCCATAGGGATTGTCATTAATTACCAAAACCACACATGAAGCTCCATATCTTCTTTCACAATCAATTAACAAACATTAACAAATACTGATAAGGATCACGCCGGTGATCCTATGAGTTTTGTCCCGATCTTTCACAGCGAGTCTACCCGGATAGAAATATTCCAATAACGTAAAGAATGTCACCTGAAGAAGAGGAACGAATCCAGCAAGCAACGTGATGAAGATCACCACGCCTCAAACCACAGCTCGATAATCCTTGATGAACACAAGAACCTTCACAGCAATATATTTGATAAACACGGCAGCGCCGTTTCCCCGGAGGGATGATACACGGTGGAGCACACGATAGTTTTCGACTAAACAACTAAACTCCCCTAAACCCTAGAATACTGGCCTCCTTATATAGATGGCCAGAAAACTGTTGGGCTTGGACAGGCCCAAACCAAAAACACAAATAAACCTAAGTGGCCCATAACATGACCTGACACACGAAATAACATAAACAAATATATAAATTGCTGACACAACCTTAGACTAAATTATCTCATATTTTAGGTCATCCTGGCGTGCTAATCTGCAATGAGCTTCCCTCATCTTGGTGGAGTCCTGAAATTGGGCTTCACCTCCTCCTTCGTGCCCATATCATCCTCCCCCCTTCAAAAAGCGGTGTCCCCAACACGTGAGGGTCTGCTCGAAAGGGTGGCGGAATATCAACAATAGCACCACGCATATTCGCCATCTTCAAGTCTTGCTTGCCTACCTCACCACATCCTCCCTCTTGGCCTGCTCGACTTGATACAGCCCTGGGTGGTTGCACCTCTTTTCTTCGCCAAATGAACTTGTACTTGGGCGCCTCCACCTTCTTCTTCTTCTCAATCCTTGCTGGAACGTTGCATTGCTGAACATGAACTTGCTTAGCACGACCCTACAAAGTAGTTATGCCTGGGCCACACAACTGATGAACACGTCCATCCTTGCCTTTGTGCACACGTACTGCTGCTCCAACAAAACATTTCCGAGGTGTTCTCACAAAACTGTGGCTGACTACCCGTGGCACCATATGCACCGGAACAAGATCAGCACCACCGTCATCGGTCTGAACACCCATGTCAACACGAACTGGAAATGGAACACATGGAACACATGCTGACATATCCTTCCCTTCATCAATAAGAGGCTTGACTTCAACCGGCTTGTCACTAACAAGAACAACTGGCTTGTCATCTACAGGCATGGCTGAAACATTATCACCGTCGATGCTTTTCGCATCATGCTCCTCATGCTGCACCTTAGCTAGCCTTGGTTGTGGCTTAGCTTTATGCAACTTCTCCTTGCGAACCACCAACACAACATCGGACTTGATTTGATCATCTCTCATAGGCTTCAAAGTCCGCTGTTTGCCATCATGCACAAAAGAATATGTATTTGCTCTCCCAGCATGCATAGCATTGCGATCATACTGCCAGGGACGTCCAAGTAACAACCCACATACCTCCAATGGCAACACATCGCATTCCACCTCATCAACATAGTCATCAACTGTAAATGGCACACGCACCTTGTGAGTAATCTTCAGCATACCGCAGCTATTAACCCACTCAACATGCCTCGGTTCTGGAAGACGCCATGTGGATAAACCCAAAGCCTCCACAACCGCCTTGCTAATGCCATTACAGTAACTACCACTATCAATTATCAACTTGCATGCTTTGCCTTTGATTATGCACTGCGCCTGAAATAAATTCCATCGCTGGCCTGTATCCGCTGCCATACAAGTCTCATCATGTACCCTTTTGAGTTGCATATTCAGCCCACTCAATGGTACAACCTCCTCCACGACATCCTTGAGAATATCAGCCTTGACAATATCAACTGCTAACAATTCAAAAATCGTGGCTGCCACCTTGCTAATTGTCGGCAATGGAACAACTGTCAACTTCTCATGAGTAGTCACAGCTGTCGCGACCTTCGGTATAGGAGCTATGCTCTTGCCAACATCCTCTATCCCATGCACAACCTTGGGTGGCTGTTGAATCACTTCTACGGTTACCATGGGCTTTCGAGAAGGAATCACGGTGCTAGAAGGGATAAAGCACTCTCGCAGAAATTTCCTGAAATTCGCCCAAGTTGCAGAGGTAAAGCGCTTCTCCCACAATGCTTTTTGCCACCAATTGTGTAGCTTTATTGTTGGAATTATGCCCTAGAGGCAATAATAAAGATGTTATTATTATAATTCTTGTTCATGATAATGTTTATATTCCATGCTAGAATTGTATTAAGCGGAAACTTTAATACTTGTGTGGTTTATGAACAACACCGTGTCCCTAGTACGCCTCTATGGACTAGCTCATTGATTAATGATGGTTAAGGTTTCCTAACCATAGACATGAGTTGTCAATTAATAATGAGATCATATCATTAGGAGAATGATGTGATGGACAGACCCAAATAAAGCAGAGCAATTAGATCGTGTCATCGTGTTCATCTTTGCGAAGCTTTTCTTATGTCAAGTATTGTATTCCTTAGACCATGAGATAATACAACTCCCTAGTATCGGAAGAAAGCTTTGAGGTCATCAAACGTCATCCTATGTGAGGGTGATAATAAAGGTGTCTCTCAGGTGATCGGAAAGTACTTGTTGGGCTGTATGTATCGAGATGGAATTTGTCCCTCCCAAGTCGGAGAGATATACTTCGGGCCCACTCGGTAATCGATATCAACACTGCTTGCAAGCATATGGTTAAGGAGTTAATCATTCAGTGATATCGGATTACGGAACGAGTAAAGTACTTGCTGTGAACGAGATTGAACTAGGTATGGCGATACCGACGATCAAATCTCGGGCGAGTAATATATCGTGTGACGAAGGGAATACATATACGGGATTATTTGAATCCTGACATCGTGGTTCATCCGATATGATCATCGATGAATATGTGGGAGTCAATATGGGTTTCCAGATCCCGCTGTTGATTATTGATAGAAGATCATGTCTGCATATTCTCGAACCCGTAGGGTCACACACTTAACATGCATCGACGCTAGGATAGAATGGATAATTGGTTTATGAGTTTTAGTTCGGAGTCTCGGATGAGATCCAGGACATCACGAGAGGTTCCGGAATGGTCCGGAGAATAAAATTCATATAAAGGAAAGCAGTTTTTGGATTCCGGAAAAGTTTCGGAGTTTATCGGTATTGTACCGGAAGGTTCTAGAAGGTTCCGGAGTGGGACCAACGTGGGCCCACTTGTCGGAGGCCTGCGTGGGCCTAAGGGGAAGTGCCCTGGCCACTTTGGGCCAGGCGCACAAGGCCCCAAAGGCTCAGCCGGCCAGCCCTAGGGGAAACCCTAGGGGAACATTCTAGAGGGAAGGGGGAAGACTTGCCCCCCACTCCACCCCTTGGCCGCCGGCCCTAGGGCTTGGAGGAGGGGCCAAGCTGGCCGGCCAGCCCCCCCCATATAAGGGGGGGCAGGGGCGCAGCCTCCCCTTCAACCAAACCCTAGCCGCCGGCTGAACTGCTGCCCTCCACCTCTCTCTCTCTCTCGCGACTGTGCGTAGGCGAAGCCCTGCCGCAGAAACTCTCCACCATAAGCACCACGCCGTCGTGCTGCAGATCCAATCTATCTCTCCACCATACTTGCTGGACCAAGGAAGGAGGAGACGTTGCTGCACCGTACGTGTACATCTCTCGGACGCGCCGCCACTTGCGGCGTAGGATCGGATCGGATCGCGAGGAGGAGACGGCGAGTACGACTACGTCAACCACGTTCTGTTGAACGTTTCCGCTGTGCGATATCTTCAAGGGTATGAAGATCTCATCTACCTCTCTCGTTGATTACATCTCCTAGATTAGATCTTGGCTTTCTTGTTCGCATCCGTAGAAATTTTTTGATTTACTATGCTGCGAAACCCTTCAGTGGTATCAAAGCTAGATCTATGCGTAGATGTGTTTCACGAGTAGAACGCAACATGCTTGTTGCGGGCGTTGATGTTTTCTGTTGCAAACCTCTTGTTTTGTACTTCTTATGGCGCGGCATAGTGAGATCGAAGCGGTCCAGGCCAACTTTACGCGACCTCGTTCGCGAGACCGGCTCCGCACTTGACGTGTGGCTTGTTCCACACATGCGGCTGGTGGATGCCAGTTTCTCTCACTATAGTAGTCATGAGATTTACAACGGATGTTAGCAACCATAATATCACCGTTGTGGCTTTCCGTAGGTAAGAATCGTTCTTAACTTGTGACTCCCATAAGCCACGTAAAACATGCAACAACAAAGTAGAGGCGTCTAACTTGTTTTTGCAGGGAGTGTTTTGTGATATGGTATGGCCCAAGACATGATGTGTATGAATTGAGATGTATGCGATGATCATGTTTTGTAATCTTTCACGACTTGCATGTCGATGAGTTCACAACCGGCACGAGCCATATGGTTGTCTTTATAATTGTGTATGACATGCGTGTCAACTTCTTATACGCCATGTAATAGCTTTACTTTATCGCTAAGTAGTTAGCAATAGTTGTAGTTGCTATTCGTGGTGGAGGCAATCATGGTGGAGTGATGGAGATCATGCCGGCGCGCACAAGATGGAGATCATGGCGCGGAGATTGGCTATACCATGTCACATAAAATTATATGCATGTGATGTTTATCCTTTTATGTATCTTATTATGCTTAGATCGCGACGGTAGCATTATAAGATGATTCCTCACTTAAAGATCAAGATAAAATTGTGTTCTCCCCTCGTATGCGCCGTTGCGAAAGTTCGTCGTTTTCAAGCACCTCGTGATGATCGGGTGCTATAAACTCTACGTTCACATACAACGGGTGCAAGCCAGTTTTGCACACGCGGAGATACTTGGGTTTGACTTGACGAGCCTAGCATGTACAGACATGGCCTCGGAACACACGAACCGAAAGGTTAAACATGAGTCATATGAATGATATGATCGACACTTAATTGTCCACCATTGAAACCACATCTCTTCTCGTGAAGATCGGATTAGGTGTGGTGAATTTGGATCGTGTTCACTAAACAACTTGAGGGATGTTGAATTTAGTGGGAGTTCATCTAGTAATTTGATTAAGTTGAACTAATTATCTTGAACATAGTCTAAATTGTACTTGCAATGTTGTAGATCAAATGGCTAAGTCCAACTTCAACTTCAACGTTTTTGCTGAGAAAGAAAAGCTTAAGAACAATGGGTCTAACTTCACCAACTGGTTCCGCAATCTGAGAATCATTCTGGCTGGTGGACAAAAAGCCTATGTACTTGACAAAGCGTTAGGTGACACCCCTGCTGCAACAGCGAAAACTGAAGAACTTGCTGACTTCAATGCTCGCAGAGATGATTGTGATGCGATTATGAGTACCATGCTGTTTTCTATGGAACCGGAACTTCAAAATCGTTTTGAGAAGTACCGCGGGCCTTATGAGATACTTGAGGAACTGAAAACCATGTTTCAGACTCAAGCCCGTTCTGAGAGATATGAGATCTCTGAGAAGTTCTTTAACTGCAAGATGGAGGAAGGGAGTTCCGTTAGTGAGCACGCCATTAAGATGTCGGGCTACACTCAACGCCTTGAGCAACTGGACTGCAAGATTCCAGAGGAGCTCAAGATTGACAGAGTTCTGCAATCACTCCCTCCTAGCTACAAAGGCTTTGTAGTTACTCATAATCAAATTGGTTCCACTGATACGATCACTGAACTCTTCGCAAAGCTGAAAGCTGCGGAGGTGGATATCAAGAAAGACAATCATGTGTTGATGGTCAACAAGACCACTAGCTTTAAGAAAGCTAAGGGTGCAAAGGGATCCTTCAAGAAAGGCAGCGGCAAGCGCGTTGCCCCTGCTGAGAAGAAGCTCAAGTCTGGACCTAAGCCGGATACTGAGTGCTTCTATTGCAAGGTCAAGGGTCACTGGAAGCGCAACTGTCCGAAGTACTTAGCGGACAAGAAGGCTGGCACCATTAAAGGTATATTTGATATACATGTTATTGATGTTTACCTTACTAGCGCTCGTTGTAGTGCCTGGGTATATGATACTGGTTTAGTTGCTAATATTTGTAACTCGAAACAGGAGCTACGGAATAGACGGCGGCTAGCAAGGGATGAGGTGACGATGCGCGTTGGCAATGGATCAAAAGTTGATGTGATGGTCGTCGGCACGCTCTCCTTAGTTTTACCTTCGGGATTAGTTTTAAACCTTAATAAGTGTTATTATGTGCCTGCGTTGAGCATGAACATTATATCTGGATCGTGTTTATTGCAAGACGGTTATTCATTTAAATCTGAGAATAATGGTTGTTCTATTTATATGAATAACATCTTTTATGGTCATGCACCTGTTGTGAATGGTTTATTTCTTCTGAATCTCGAAAGCAATGAAACACACATCCATAACATTGAGGCTAAAAGATGCAAAGTAGATAGTGATAATCCAACTTATTTGTGGCACTGCCGTCTAGGTCATATTGGTGTAAAACGCATGAAGAAACTCCATTCTGATGGACTTTTGGAGTCTCTTGATTTTGAATCATTTGACACGTGCGAGCTGTGCCTCATGGGCAAGATGATCAAAACCCCGTTCTCCGGTATAATGGAGCGAGCAACGGACTTGTTGGAAATCATACATACCGATGTGTGCGGACCAATGAGTATTTCGACGCGCGGTGGATATCGCTATTTTCTCACTTTTACTGATGACTTAAGTAGATATGGGTATATCTATTTAATGAAACATAAATCTGAAACGTTTGAAAAGTTCAAAGAATTTCAGAACAAAGTGGAAAACCATCGTAACAGGAAAATTAAATTTCTGTGATCCGATCGTGGAGGTGAGTATTTGAGTTATGATTTTCTCACACATCTTAAAGCAAGCGGAATCGTTTCGCAACTCACGCCACCCGGAACACCACAGCGCAATGGTGTGTCTGAACGCCGGAATCGAACTCTATTAGATATGGTGCGATCGATGATGTCTCTTACAGATTTGCCGTTATCATTTTGGGGTTATGCATTAGAAACCGCTGCATTCACTTTAAATAGGGCACCATCTAAATCCGTTGAGATGACACCGTATGAACTATGGTTTGGTGCTAAACCTAAGTTGTCGTTTCTTAAAGTTTGGGGATGCGAAGCTTACGTCAAGAAGTTGATGCCGGACAAGCTCGAACCCAAAGCGGAGAAATGCGTCTTCATAGGATACCCTAAGGATACGATTGGGTATACCTTCTACCACAGATCCGAAGGCAAAGTGTTTGTTGCTAAGAACGGATCCTTTCTTGAGAAGGAGTTTCTCTCGAAAGAAGTGAGTGGGAGGAAGGTAGAGCTAGACGAGGTTATTGAACCTTCTCTCGAGTTGGAGAGTAGCGCAGCACCTGAAGTTGTTCCGGTGCCGTCTGCACCAACAAGAGAGGAAGCTAATGACGAGGATCATGACACTTTGAACGATGCTACTACTGAACTTCGCAGGTCGACAAGGTCACGTGCCACTCCTGAATGGTACGGCAACCCTGTCTTAACCGTCTTGTTGTTAGACAACAGTGAACCTGCGAACTATGAGGAAGCGATGATGAGCCCAGACTCTAAGAAATGGCTAGAGGCCATGAAATCCGAATTGGGATCCATGAGCGAAAACCAAGTGTGGACTTTGGTGGACCCTCCTAGCGACCGTAAGGCCGTTGAGTGCAAATGGATTTTCAAGAAGAAAACGGACGCGGATGGTAATGTTATTGTCTATAAAGCTCGGCTTGTCGCAAAAGGTTTTCGGCAAGTTCAAGGTGTTGACTACGATGAGACTTTCTCTCCCGTAGCGATGTTTAAGTCCATTCGGATTTTATTAGCAATTGCTGCGTTTCATGATTATGAAATATGGCAGATGGATGTCAAGACTGCGTTCCTCAATGGCAACATTGATGAAGAGTTGTATATGATGCAGCCCAAAGGTTTTGTCAATCCTAAGGATGCTAATAAGGTGTGCAAACTTCAGCGTTCCATTTATGGACTGAAGCAAGCATCTCGGAGTTGGAACCTTCGTTTTGATCAAGTGATCAAGAGTTTTGGATTTGTTCCAAATTGCTACGAAGCTTGTATCTACAAGAAAGTGAGTGGGAGCTCGGTGACATTTTTAGTACTATATGTGGATGACATATTGATTATTGGAAATGACATCGGTATGCTTAACGATGTGAAGAGTTATTTGAATAAATGTTTTTCAATGAAAGACCTAGGGGAAGCTGCTTATATATTAGGCATCAAAATCTATAGAGATAGAGAAAGACGCCTAATAGCTTTAAGCCAAAGTACATACCTAGACAAAGTTCTGAAAAGGTTCAGAATGGATAAAGCAAAGAAAGGTTCATTGCCCATGTTGTCAGGTAAGATATTGAGCAAGGCTCAGTGTCCAGCTACGGTAAAAGATAGAGATACTATGAGCAAAGTGCCATATGCCTCGGCCATAGGTTCTATCATGTATGCCATGCTGTGTACTAGACCGGATGTGTCCAATGCTCTTAGTTTGATGAGCAGATACCAAAGTGATCCAGGAGTGGAACACTGGACAGCCGTAAAGAACATCCTAAAGTATTTAAATAGGACTAAAGAAATGTTCTTAGTCTATGGAGGTGATGAGGAGCTCGTCGTAAAAGGTTACGTCGACGCAAGCTTCGACACCGACCCGGATGATTCTAAATCTTAGACAGGATACGTTTATATTTTGAATGGTGGAGCTGTGAGCTGGAGAAGCTGCAAGCAAAGCGTGATCGCGGGATCTACAACAGAAGCGGAATACATGGCTGCTTCAGAAGCATCAAGTGAAGGAGTTTGGATCAGAAACTTCATCACTGAGCTTGGTGTGGTTCCAAATGCCTTGGACCCACTGGAGATATTGTGCGACAACACTGGCGCCATAGCACTGGCTAAGGAACCAAGATATCATCCAAAAACCAAGCACATCAACCGCCGTTTCCATATAATTCGAGATTATATAGCAGATGGAGATCTGAAGATTAGCAAAGTACATACGGATCTGAATGTCGCAGATCCGTTGACTAAACCTCTTCCACGAGCAAAACATGATCAGCACCTTAATGCCATGGGTGTTAGATTGTTTCCAGATGTAAACTAGATTATTGACTCTAGTGCAAGTGGGAGACTGTTGGAATTATGCCCTAGAGGCAATAATAAAGATGTTATTATTATAATTCTTGTTCATGATAATGTTTATATTCCATGCTAGAATTGTATTAAGCGGAAACTTTAATACTTGTGTGGTTTATGAACAACACCGTGTCCCTAGTACGCCTCTATGGACTAGCTCATTGATTAATGATGGTTAAGGTTTCCTAACCATAGACATGAGTTGTCAATTAATAATGAGATCATATCATTAGGAGAATGATGTGATGGACAGACCCAAATAAAGCAGAGCAATTAGATCGTGTCATCGTGTTCATCTTTGCGAAGCTTTTCTTATGTCAAGTATTGTATTCCTTAGACCATGAGATAATACAACTCCCTAGTATCGGAAGAAAGCTTTGAGGTCATCAAACGTCATCCTATGTGAGGGTGATAATAAAGGTGTCTCTCAGGTGATCGGAAAGTACTTGTTGGGCTGTATGTATCGAGATGGAATTTGTCCCTCCCAAGTCGGAGAGATATACTTCGGGCCCACTCGGTAATCGATATCAACACTGCTTGCAAGCATATGGTTAAGGAGTTAATCATTCAGTGATATCGGATTACGGAACGAGTAAAGTACTTGCTGTGAACGAGATTGAACTAGGTATGGCGATACAGACGATCAAATCTCGGGCGAGTAATATATCGTGTGACGAAGGGAATACATATACGGGATTATTTGAATCCTGACATCGTGGTTCATCCGATATGATCATCGATGAATATGTGGGAGTCAATATGGGTTTCCAGATCCCGCTGTTGATTATTGATAGAAGATCATGTCTGCATATTCTCGAACCCGTAGGGTCACACACTTAACGTGCATCGACGCTAGGATAGAATGGATAATTGGTTTATGAGTTTTAGTTCAGAGTCTCGGATGAGATCCAGGACATCACGAGAGGTTCCGGAATGGTCCGCAGAATAAAATTCATATAAAGGAAAGCAGTTTTTGGATTCCAGAAAAGTTTTGGAGTTTATCGGTATTGTACCGGAAGGTTCTAGAAGGTTCCGGAGTGGGACCTACGTGGGCCCACTTGTCGGAGGCCTGCGTGGGCCTAAGGGGAAGTGCCCTGGCCACTTTGGGCCAGGCGCACAAGGCCCCAAAGGCCCAGCCGGCCAGCCCTAGGGGAAACCCTAGGGGAACATTCTAGAGGGAAGGGGGAAGACTTGCCCCCCACTCCACCCCTTGGCCGCCGGCCCTAGGGCTTGGAGGAGGGGCCAAGCTGGCCGGCTAGCCCCCCCATATAAGGGGGGGCAGGGGCGCAGCCTCCCCTTCAACCAAACCCTAGCCGCCGGCTGAACTGCTGCCCTCCACCTCTCTCTCTCTCTCGCGACTGTGCGTAGGCGAAGCCCTGCCGCAGAAACTCTCCACCATAAGCACCATGCCGTCGTGCTGCAGATCCAATCTATCTCTCCACCATACTTGCTGGACCAAGGAAGGAGGAGACATCGCTGCACCGTACGTGTGCATCTCTCGGAGGCGCCGCCACTTGCGGCGTAGGATCGGATCGGATCGCGAGGAGGAGACGGCGAGTACGACTACGTCAACCACGTTCTGTTGAACGTTTCCACTGTGCGATATCTTCAAGGGTATGAAGATCTCATCTACCTCTCTCGTTGATTACATCTCCTAGATTAGATCTTGGCTTTCTTGTTCGCATCCGTAGAAAAATTTTGATTTACTATGCTACGAAACCCTTCATTTATATCCACGCGTTAGTCTACAAGAATCAAACGTGTAGAATCGGCCATGTTGTGACTATAGGTAGCACATCTATAAAGACCTTGTAGCATATGACGTTCCCATGACTCAAATTCTGCAGCTGTTGCATTGTGGTTCAGTTGCCAATAGAGATCATCTTCAGCACATGCTACGCCATCTAATAGATCAAGATAGTCATTGAAAATGTCACCCAACTTCTTGCCACTACGACACCTTTCACCGTAATAATCTCCCGGAAAAGAATCCATCTTAATGTGCGCGGTCAAATGAACTCAACAGCAGGTCGCGTTAGAGAACTCCATAGGCACGGTGCAGCGGCAGAGCGACACAGAATTGCCGAGAAAACTTGACGCGGCAGGACGGTGTTGAACTGTATAACTGTAGGAGAAGAACCAACGCTCAGAACCAATCCGATTTGCTAAGTCAAAGAATTGCTGCAATCGCGTGTTTTTTGTTTTCAGTACCTACGCCAACCTGCCGCACGAGGAGAAAACCTCTGAGCTCCAAAACAAACACACGCAAATCACTGTCTGATTAGCACCGATCAATTCCAGCTCCTCTTTCCCGGCTATTTCCGAGCATCGAACTGACAAAATAAGCTAGGAGCGGGGTGAAGCAGGGCGCTCGACCACGGAGATGGTCTGAGGTCGAGCAAATCTAGGCGATTGCTCCAGACGTGCCTGAGCGAGCGGCGCGAGGCCAGATGGGCCGGCCCACTAGCGTGCGGGAGCCTAGCGAGAGCGCGGTGCGATATTCCTCGATGAGCTGGGCGGGCGGTCGCCAGGGAGCAGACACGCTCTGTGCCCAGGCGCAAGGGCGATGCGGTTTTTTTTAATGTCCGATCGGATCTGGCAGCCTGGAGATCGATAGGTGAAACAATCCTTGGGCGATCCTGATGCTTGCTGACTTCGATCGGCCCTGGAAACGGCGAATAGCCTGGACGAAAGCTGAGAGCGATCGGCACTTCGCAGAAATCGTGCCGCGCTTGGACTACAGGGAAATCGGGAGTGGAGCGCACGAGAAATCTTGCAATCGGTGGACTCTCCTTTTTCTCTTGACTTGGATCAGATCGATCGGAACGATCGGAAAGTGGAAACAATGAGGACTCGATTCCAATCCCGGCTGCCGACGATGGAAACGAACACCAAATCCACAACCACCGATACTCACCGATTTGAAAACTGCTCGAGGGATGAAGAAACAATCTGAAACCACTCTGCAACGAGATCGATCTCAACTCCGACGAACCAACTAGCCGATCTGAAAACTGCCTGAGGAAAGAACAATCCGCAGATCAATAGAAAACACTCGCGGTGATCAACCCAGTAATCTGATACCACATGATAAGGACCACGCCGGTGATCCTATGAGTTTTGTCCCGATCTTTCACAGCGAGTCTACCCGGATAGAAATCTTCCAATAACGCAAAGAATGTCACCTGAAGAAGAGGAACGAATCTAGCAAGCAACGTGATGAAGATCACCACGCCTCAAACCACAGCTCGATAATCCTTGATGAACACAAGAACCTTCACAGCAATATATTTGATAAACACGGCAGCGCCGTTTCCCCGGAGGGATGATACACGGTGGAGCACACGATAGTTTTCGACTAAACAACTGAACTCCCCTAAACCCTAGACTGCTGGCCTCCTTATATAGACGACCAGAAAACTGTTGGGCTTGGACAGGCCCAAACCCAAAACACAAATAAACCTAAGTGGCCCATAACATGACCTGACACACAAAATAACATAAACAGATATATAAATTGCTGACACAACCTTAGACTAAATTATCTCATATCGTAGGTCGTCCTGGCGTGCTAATCTGCAATGAGCTTCCCTCATCTTGGTGGAGTCCTGAAATTGGGCTTCACCTCCTCCTTCGTGCCCATATCATCCTCTAGGCCCGTTGGGGCCCAAATCAGAGCCCGCCCATACCGGCGTTGTTTCTCCTTGCCCCACTGTCGGAGCTTCCCTAGCCGCTGCACCCCGCATCACTTCCTCTCGCGCAGGCCAACGTGGACCGCCGCCACCTCTAGCGCTTATTACCTGAGCTTGTCGCAGAGCTCCAACTGTTCCCTACCTCGCCGCCATGGCCGACCGAGGAAACCAAAGGCTCAATGATGACTGCCTGGTACTGCGTCGGAGTACCATAGCATCAAAGCTCGATTTGGGATTATTCGAGGAGACGCCTAACTCAATCTCCATCGCTTGTCCACCTCCTTCCACAAGACGAACACCCTAATTAGGAACAGCCAGATTTGGCCCAAAAGATCTAACATACGACTCCAAGACTCCACTATAGGAAGAAAACCTAGACTACAACCTACTCTATTGAGACCGACACATCCCCTCTATCATCTCCGACCAGCATTTCCGGCGGGAGAGGCTTTGGTTCAGGCCGGAACGCATGAGATGCCTCTCAAACTACTGTAGCTTCACGTGAGAGCGGAGGGGCAAAATTATTTCTTTTTATTTTGAGTGATGGTTAATGAGTAAAGCAGATGAGAATGGTAAATGATGGCCATATTTGCTTTTAGGAATTCAACCAACAAATAAGAAGATTATAATAAGGAAAATGATTAATATTAGCCAGAGGCTGCCACGTATTTCATCCACATGATCGAGCGTGTGCCACACGTCCATGCTTCGGGTCTCACCATGTAATCATCGAGTGCATGTGCGCGAGCATTCTTATCTCTTTCGTTCGTTCTCATCAATCTCCTTCCCTATTTCTCGCTAGTAGAACATGCTCCCAGCGCTGATTTCTCTTCGCTATCACCATGCCATCATGCCACCGCCCAAGCTCCCCGTCTCAAGCTACCCTCCTTGATCTCCACCCCAAATCACATCTTTATCATGGCCTACCCACCACCATACATCTCCGCCGGGATCCCACTCACTGCTGAAGCGCATCGTCCTACAATTCGGCGCCACCGCATGTTGTGGTAGAACGACAAGCTGCAAGGGTCAAGGGCGGAACTACAAGGGTTAGGGGCCAAGATGCAAGTGGCGAGGGGCCAGATCTACAAGAAGCGGTGGCCGAAGATGCAACCTACAAGTCGTCTTTCCTAGTTGTGGCTCTGCAAAGGGCGTTCGTTGAAACTGCAGGGGGCAGATGTGAGAGCTACAATGGACATGCGATGATGCTGGAAGATGCAATTTGTTGTGTCCTCATTCCCTACAAAGGGCGGGTGTCAAAGTTGCAAGCCTCGATCACCGGAGATGCAAAGGATGAGAGCCAAAGCTGCAAGCCCCTAACGTCGGAGCTGCAAAGGGCGACCTGCGGAGCTGCAAGCCCTCATCGCTGGAGCTGCAAGCCCCTGTGTGGGAGCTGTAAAGGTGGTCGGTGAAGCTACAAGCCCTCGTCGCCGGAGCTGCAAAGGTTTAGGGTCGAAGCTTCAACCCCCTAACGTCGGAGCTACAAAAGGCGGCCGACAGAGCTTTGTATTCTCCGGTGACAACCGTGGCCGAAGGAGGAGCAACGCTGGTGTGCCGCAATGTGCAGCCACGAGGCAAACGACAGATCTGTTGGCGATGCTACAAGATTCTGGAGGCCAGTGTCTGTATTGCTAGCGTGGATGGATGTACTACCGTCGAGGGCAGGCGTGCTGCCGATGAGTGAGGTTCCGATACCGACATAGGAGGCGAGAGCATCTCTACCGTGAGAACAACACTGCCAAGATCATCTACCATAAGGACAACACTGCGAAGATCCCTCGTTCATATATTTTTCCTTTTTTCAAACGTGGGAGCGTTGAGCCAACTTCGTCTCAATCGAACGGCTAAGGACCCAAGGTCTGGAAAGTTTTTGTAACATCCCAAAATTTGAATAATTCAAAATTCCATGCATGCATTCATTCATCTTAGCATTGCACAAAAAACTTCTTAAGTTTGTTTTACTGTCTATTTGATCAAAACCCTTTCCCAATAAGTCTATGATGACAAGGGGAAAATTTTACAAACTTTGGTTTTGGTTTAAATCAATTCAGAGTTTATTTGCAAAATTTTCAAATAAAAACCAGAAAAGAAAATGGGAAAAGAAATAGAAAGAAGTACAAGGGCCCCAGGGCAGAATTCAGCCCGCAGCCAAAAATGGCCCACGGCCCAGCCTCCTTCTCTCCCGAAATGGTATCATCTTCTTCTCCTTTCCTCACTGACAGTGGGACCCACTTGACAGCGTCAACATCGCCTTCAACCTCCGTCTGAAACTCCCGCCCGGAGACTGCGCGATCTCCTCGATTTAATCCGGCGATTCTGTTCTGTTTTTGCCTCTCCCCTTGCGCCTATAAGACCCCCTCCCTCCCGCACGCATCTCCCTCCCAAAACCCTAGCGAATCCACTGCCAGGCTGCTCGGAATCAGAGCCGCCGCCCCACAGACACCGACGTCATTCATCGCCATTGCTGGTGAGCCTAGACTTCCTCGCACCCCTGGTCTGCACGAGTACCTCTCTTTCTCCCTCGCGCACCTCACTGACATGATCTTATCTCATTTCATGCTCTAGAGCGTCGTGTTCGTCCACGACCAGATCTTGCTGCCGCCAGACGAAACTTCGGCGAGGAATTGCCGAAGCTCCAGTACACCTCGACCTCGCAGATCTTGCCACCAAGGTCGCCTCGATCATCCGTTTCGCATGGTACGACCACCGTTTCCTAAAAACCCTCGGTAACCATTGTTCTCGCCGCACTCTCCATTTGTCTGACGCGCCGCTAACCTCCAGCCGCCCTCCATCACCGTTGCAGGAAAGCTCGAGCTCTCTGACCACGCCATCATCTTCGTCTGCTCACGCTGGACATCGTTGTACACCTTGTCGCCACCAAAGATCACCGGAGCTGCCTCGTCGTTGAACTACCGCCAGGACCTCACCGCCGACGCCCCACGGTGAGCCATCTCCCTTTCTTCTTATCAGCCGTTGGATCTAGATCTTTCGGGTAAGATTAGGTCACTTACCGAAAGGGTATCGTTAGATCTGGCACGCTCATTTTTAATTAGATCCAACGCTCCACATCGCAGATCCACCTGAATCGGTATCGACAAATCAGAGGCCGCCAAGTGTCTGTTTCTGGATAGCCTCGATCTGTTTTTTGTTTTAAATTTTTTGAATATGATTTAAACTTGTAAGTTTCATATCTTTAGTTCTACTGATTCAATTTTAGCAAACTTTGCGTCCCTGGATTCAGGAAAATGAGTAGAATCTATTTCCAGCATAAAACTTTACTTTTGAATCTGTTATAAACACTTTATTACTGCAAGCTTTATCCTTGTATTTTGGCTATTAAAAATAGTTGTAAAATTTATTTTTCAGTAACTCCTGTTGTTTTTTATCAAAATTTATCCTTGTATTTTGGCTATTAAAAATAGTTGTAAAATTTATTTTTCAGTAACTCCTGTTGTTTTTGATCAAAATAGAACCCCTCTGTACTGTAGCATGATGAGGAAGTTTTTAGCATCTTTTGTTTGGCTTTTGTAGATTTAACTTGTTTTATTACCCTTCTTGTGTGTTAAAAATGTTTTGAGCTTTATAAATAACTCTAAAATTTTGATCATGGCATCATGCATATAGCTATCAACCAGGGAACTTGCTAAGTGTCTTTGTGCTGTTTAAGTCACATACTGCATGCATGTTTCTTTTTATGAATGTTATGATTGCTTTGTGCTTATGTTTGAAAATTATATTTGTAGATTGTGCTGAGTGCAACCAGTGCCTTTGTGATGAGTGCACCAACTCCTCTCGTTACCAAGGCAAGTGTCACCATATTTCCTTGTCCTACTGTAAGTTTTGTCACTTGTAGCTTTTCTAGTAGAAGATGCATGTGTAGGTGGTTTTCTGAGTTTGTGTCTTTAGCTTGTTAGATTTTATGCCAAAGTCTTTTGTCTAGCTTTTGCCTAGCTTTTGCATCTCCTAGTAGAATTGCTGCTGCTATAGGTCTTTGTCTTACACCTGTTGTGGGTAGGGAAATTCACATGTTTTGGCTAAGTGTTGAAAACCAAGTTTTGGAAAATTAAGAAAACTACTAAGTTAATGAATCACCTGGGTGGAATTGGCTTTGATTGGTTTATGTTGAGTGGTTCCCTAGGGTCATGTCATCAAACCTCTAAATCAACAGGTGTATCTCACTTGTGGACGGCCATCCAGGAGCAAAGAGATTGGAGACGTTCAAGTCATGAAGCTTCCAGTGCAACCACAAGTCATATGGGCTCTGTCTTGACCGACTAAGCTGCAAGAACTCAAGCCAGACGGACAGAGGGTGGTAGATGTTGATAGGTTGGAACACGTCCGGGTTGGTCTGAGGGATTGCTTCTGAAAGGTCTCGTCTTAGTTTTCACTTGGCTATTTGAGGCAAAATGAGTCTCATGGCAAAATGGGTTAACTAAGTCTTGTGGGAAAAGTGCACCACCTTTGTAGAGTGTTAGAACTAAGTACTTAGCCGTGTCCCTAGTTACGGACAATTCTGAGTGACATGATATTGAAGTTGTTCGAGAATCTCCTCATCCCAATTTTCTTAAGTTAAAACTTTATGGGAAAACTTGGGTAGTAAAGAGTTCCTCTTGCCAAATTTTCGCTAAGGAAAAACTTGAGTTTTACAAAGATAGGAAGAAAGCTTGGTTTTGCAAAGTCCAACTCCACCTGTCTAGATAAGTATATAAGTGTAGGCGCCATTGAGTCCACCAAAGTGACATCTTGCCAATACATTCAAAGTATTGACCCTCCGTGGCTGCAACGTATCATGTTGCAGGTTACTACTATGAAGATTGAAGATTGCTGCGCTCCGGTCATGAGTCTTCGTCCAACACATCTGCCTGCGGTGCTATGAAGAAAGAAGACTTGTAGTTCATTTACTTTGTCATTTCTCGAGTTGTAATAAGTTGTGGCTTTGTGCTACTTGAGTTGTAAAAGTACTGTTTTATTCGTGGATCAAGCGTTGTAATAAAGACCTTTGTATTCTTGATATTTCATCTTGTAACTGTGTGTGCTAGCAGTTGATCCGGGACTAGCACAAATAAAGCATAGGTATGCTACAAATGGTATTAGAGCAAAGTGTTGCCCTTAGGTTTGTGACCCTAGGATTGGACGAAAACCCTTAGGAAAAATTTAGGAGTTGTTCTTGTTCTCCTTGTTTCTAACACTTAGAAAATTGTTTTGAACTCTCTAAGTTAGGAATCTCCCTACTTTTGTTCAGCACTTTTGTTAAGTTTTTCTTATTTCAGCTTACTAACTTGTCATGTTCCAACGTAAAGATGTCAACCTTCCGCATCACCAAGCCCGAGAGTTTCAAGGCCTTCAGCTTCGGAGATCGCCTCATCGGCATCGTCACTGCCTTGTCCCTGCCTACCCCGTGCATCAATGGGAGCAAGATGACAAAGTTTCACAAGAAGGGCGTCTGGGTCATCCACATCACGTAGCCAGGACGCGAGACTGAGCCAAAGACTGAAGAAATCAAGTTCAAGACCTTCCACACTGACAAGGATGCAAGCGCCCATCTCCTCATGCAAGAACTGATAGCACGCCTCTGCGGACGTCACTTCTCCGAGCTCCAGAACCACTACTCCCACCCCAACGGCCGACGTGATGAGAAGGGCATGGTCATCGAACTGTCTGACAGCGTCCAGGACCCCATGCGCATACACCTCGCCGAGTTAGAGTACCTCGTTAGGGACGTCGATGTTGAGAGGTACAATGAGTTGTTTAACAACGATGAGCTACGCGCCCAGCTTGCCGAGAAGGACAAACAACATCTGGAGCAGGAGCAGAGGATCAAGGAGATGGAGGCAAAGTTTGAGACTCAAGAGAAGTAGCAGAAGAACTAAGAAAAGAGGATCCAAGCCAGGAACAAGGAAGTTAGAGAGCTGAAGTAGAAGTTAGAGTGCAATGACTTTGAGCTTGAAGCAGACCACGATCTGATCGAGAAGCTGCGCGCTGACAAGAAGGAGCTTCAAGAGAAGATCGACACCCTAACTGAAGACCTGCAGGACTACAAGAGGCTACTCAAGGAGAATGGCTTCGATGTTGAGGAGGAGGAAGTCGCCATGGAAGAGTAGTTAGAGAGACTACCCCATTTTTATATATGAGTTGCGTTTATGCCCGTGACCATTTGTGGTATGGCATTAGACATTGTATCCCTTAAGACTTGAACATTTGCGTACCTTCAAACTATTTGTGAGTTGTTTATTGCATGCTTGGTTTCCTCCTATGCTTGTGTGTGCTTGTGTATGTGTTCTTTTAAGGATTGTTTATATGCATGTGTTGTGGGTAGGAAACTTTATTCCTTTAGACTCTATCTCTAAGTCTAACCTCACCGATTTCAAACCCAACAGATGCCTCCTCATCGCGCTCCTGCGGAACAGATGCAGCAGATGATGGAAGCCCAAGCTCAACTCATGCAAGTCATGACTCAGTTTCTTGCCCACACTCAGAACAACAACAATAACAACCCTCCACCACCACCACCACCCCCTCAGGTCGACATGCTTGCAAGGTTCTTAAGGCTTCGCCCTGCCAAGTTCTCACGTGCTGCTGAACCACTGGAGGCCATGGATTGGCTCCGTTCTGTTAACAAAGATTTGGTGACTACTGGTTGCACTGATGCTGAAAAGGTTAGGTTTGCAGCTCATCTGCTGGAAGGACCAGCAGCAAGCTGGTGGGACACACACCAGATCACTCATCCCATTGAAGGAGTGACTTGGGACTCGTTCGAGGAAGGATTTCGGGCTGCACACATTTCCTCTGGTGTGATAGGCCTGAAGAAGAAAGAGTTCCATGATCTTAGACAGAAGTACCGCAGCGTGTCTGAGTACATTGACGAGTTTACCAATCTGTCATGCTATGCACCGGACGACATTGACACTGATGCAAAAAGGAAGGAGAAGTTCCTAGAGGGCCTCAACAACAAATTGTTAATCCCTCTGTCTGTTGCCTACACTCCTACTTTTCAGTCTCTGCTTGATCAAGCTATAACTCTAGAAAGCAAGATGAAGCAGTCTGATAACAGAAAGAGGAAGCATCATGCTAGCAAGTATCAGGAACCTGTGCGTAAGCGAAGCTTCCATAGTGGCAGTGGGAGTTCTGGATTCCATAAGAATGGAGGGAACCATCACAATAATAATGGTGGAAATGGGCACCAGCACCACAAAGGAAATGGCCACCACCATAATGGCCATAAGAGTCACAACAATCACAACTCCACAAGGACAAATGGCCATAACAATGGCAACAACAATGGCAGAAACAACAATGTCCCCGAGAAGAGGGATATTAGTCAAGTGGAATGCTATAAGTGCCACAAGACTGGGCATTATGCAAATGATTGCCCATAGAAGAAGGATGAAGGAAACAAGCCCATTCCATTCCAAAATGGGCATGTAAACCACATCAATGTGGAGGAAATTTATGATGAGTCTGACGCCGTATATGGTATGTTTCTGCTCAATAAGTTTTCAACACTTGTTCTTTTCGACACTGGTGCATCCCATTCTTTCATTTCAAGAGCATTTGTGGTTAAGAACAAAATACCTACTGAGACAATAGGTTGTCCTATAAGGGTGAGTTCTCCAGGGGGAGAGTTGATAGTAAATGCCGGTTGTAGAGATCTAGTCCTGGAAATTGGAAAACACAAGTTTCCAGCTAACCTCATTGTCTTAGACTTGCAAGGACTAGATGTCATCCTAGGCATGGATTGGATGACCTCTTTTGAAGGAGTCATAGTTTGTGCAAACAAAACCATCACCCTCACAACCCCTGAAAAGAAACGTATCTATTTCAAATCTACCTTTGAGCTTAAGGGGTCCAAAGTTAACTCTCTTAAGGGGGTTAGCATAGATGAAGTGCCAGTTGTGAAGGAGTATCCCGATGTGTTCCCAGAAGAGTTGCTAGGAATGCCACCAGACAGAGACGTCAAGTTTATCATTGACTTGCTGCCTGGATCAGGACCCATAGCTAGGAGGCCATATAAGATGGATATAGAGGAACTAAAGGAGTTGAAGAAGCATCTCAAGGAACAGTTGGACAAAGGTTTTATCCAATAAAGTTCATCATCATGGGGAGCCCCTGTTTTGTTTGTGGAGAAGAAGGACTCCAGCAAGAGATTAGTTGTGGACTATCGTTCTATGAATGAATTGACAATCAAGAACAAGTACCCATTGCCCAACATCAATGACCTGTTCGACCAACTGAAAGGAGCAAAAGTATTCTCCAAGATTGATCTCTGATCAGGATATTTCCAACTAAAGATCCGAGAACAAGACATACCCAAGACAACTTTTACCACCAGGTATGGTCTATATGAGTATACCGTCATGTCCTTTGGACTAACAAATGCCCCGGCATACTTCATGACCATGATGAACAAGGTGTTCATGGAGTACTTGGATAAATTGGTAGTGGTGTTCATTGACGGGATCCTGATTTACTCCAAGGATGATAAGGAACATGAAAAGCACTTACGTTTAATCATGGAAAAGATCAGGTAGCATAAGCTATATGCAAAATTCAGCAAGTGTGAATTCTGGCTGAACAAGGTGGGATTTCTTGGACACATAGTTACCGCGGAAGGAGTCACGGTGGATCCAAGCAAGGTAGCATCCGTTACCGAATGGGAGTCACCCAAAAATGCGGGAGACATCCGGAGTTTCTTAGGCCTTGTGGGATACTATCGGAGATTCATTGAAAATTTCTCCAAGATCACAAAGCCAATGACTGAACTATTGAAGAAAGACAAGAAGTTTGAATGGACCGACTAATGTGAGGCCAGTTTCCAAGAACTGAAGAAACGACTAGTGAGTCCACCAGTTCTATGCCTGCAAGACATACAGAAAGATTTTCAAGTTTACTGTGACGCTTCTCGTCAAGGACTTGGTAGCATTCTAATGAAGAATGGAGAGGTGGTGAGTTATGCCTCGCGCCAGCTCAAACATCATGAGAGAAATTACCCCACACATGATTTGGAGCTAGCATCTGTTGTTCATGCTCTAAAAGTGTGGAGGCATTATTTGCTGGGTAAGCATTGTGATGTTTTCACCGATCACAAGAGCTTGAAGTATATATTCACCCAGAAGGAACTGAACATGAGACAAAGAAGATGGTTGAAACTCATAAAAGATTATGATATGAGCCTATAGTACCATCCGGGAAAGGCAAATGTTGTAGCTGACACCTTGAGCCGTAAGAGCAATGTAAATGGGCTTACAGCAGGAGAGTTGCCTGAAGATTTGTGTGAACAGTTCAAAGAGCTCAGATTGGAAATTGTGCCAGAAGGGTTTTTGGCATCGCTTGAAGTTCAACCTACACTGATGGACAAGATCAAGGAAGCTCAGAAAATAGACAAGGAGATAGATGAAATAAAGAGTAATATGAGTAAAGGAAAGGCGAAGGGATTTCGCGAAGATGAGCAAGGAATTGTATGGTTTGAGAAGCGTGTTTGCGTACCACAGGATCCTGAACTCAAAAAGTTGATTATGCAATAAGCCCATGATTCACCCTATTCCATTCATCCTAGAAACACCAAGATGTATATGGATTTGAAGGGTAGATTTTGGTGGAGCAATATGAAGAGGGATGTCGCTGAGTACATTGCTCTATGTGACGTGTGTAATAGAGTCAAGGCAGAGCACCAGAAGCCAGCTGGTTTATTGCAGCCTTTGCCTATACCAGAATGGAAATGGGATAACGTTGGCATGGATTTCATCACAGGATTACCAAGGACTAAGTCTGGATATGACTCCATCTGGGTAGTAGTTGACCGTTTAACTAAAGTGGCACACTTCATTCCTATGAAGAACACTTACACCTATGCTAGACTAGCCAAGATATACGTGAACCAAATAATGTGCTTACACGGAGTACCTAAGAGCATTGTGTCTGATAGAGATTTAGGGAAATTGGGCTAGATTGTTGTGCTGGTTGCTACTAGTCTCTATATTTTTATTTGTGGACAATGAATATCACTGCAGTTTTCTGATCTGCTGATATTTATTCACAGATGGACAACTCATAGAATGACGATATGGGCAATGAAGGATTTCTAGACATGATGAATATGGGATCTAGTGCCATGAATTGGGGTGGCACACCGGATTATAGCCCAATCGGGGAACAAGCTAGCTTTGCAAACACATGAGAATGTTGAAGAACATTTAGATCATTGTTAGACCCTGGTAAACCAAAAAACTCAAGAACTCCAGAAGTCAGCATCCGCATTGCTGCGGTTATCTTTTGCAATGGATGCAACCCAAGAACTCCAGAAGCACTTCTTTTTTGTGTAAAATATCCATCATAATCACGTTGAAGTATAGTTTTAGCTATGCGATTAAACAAATTACGGGACATCCTAAACCTGTGCGTAAATAAATAAATGAGACAATGAGGCAAAAAACATATGAAAACACAGTGTAATGTATTAATCACGAACCTTCGCCGAGAAAAAGTGTTCCGGATAGCGGGGATTTTCTCTAAAATAGTCATTCTAGAGAAGAATAAATCCAACATCTCTTCCTTGATCAATTGTCTCACGTCCATGCTTTGAACCTCCATGGCGTCGAGCATTCCTCTTCTCTTCCTCCTCGCGCTCTGCGAATGCTCCAAGAACGAGTTCATCATCATTAGATGAAGATGACGATGAATCCATGGCCATATCCAAAGTGGAAATGTGTCCGCTCATTGTGTTGTGTGAGATAGAATAAATGAATTCGGGAGAACGATAAGAGAAGGTGCAGCCAGAAATGCTGGATAAGAAGTGAGAGGGAGTGGTATATATAAACCTGAACAATATAGCTGTTGGAAAAGTATCTGTTTCAAATATGACCGTTGCAAATATAGCCGTTGAAAAAAAGATTGAAAGATAGTTATAAGATACTATTAAAATATAGGAGAGAGAATATACACCTACTGGATACATGTTCCACTAGAAAACACATGAGGTCTAAAAGCAAATCTTTTTACACGACCATCTATATAGAAATATACATGTCCAAATTTGCACCTTCCACTAGAGATGCTCTAATACCACAGTGGTAGCAGTGTAGCATAGCTTGTAATGTTGCCAATGGAGGAGGGTCGGCAGTTTATTACTTTGGTTAAAGTTGTGCAGGGCTAGCGAGCGAGCACGTAGGCGTAGGCACGTACTTACTAGTAGTAGCATAGGGCTGGTTTCTGTGCCTGGTTGCAGTGCTGCCGCTACAGCCACACACATGGGCGATTTAGACAAAAATAACCCAAACACGAAACGATTTCAAATAATAAACCATCGGCCAAACTATTTCAAAAAACTAACCTCTTTTAGCTTCGCCATTCACGGTGGCGAAGCAGCTGAGGGTGCGTCGCCACAGGCAGTGGCGAAGCAGTGATGTGCGTCGCCACTCACAGTGGCGAAGCAGGCGTTTTTGCGTCGCCACTCCGAGTGGCGAAGCACAATGGCCTGCTTCGCCACTCTCAGTGGCGAAGCACTTTAGGGTTAGGGTTTGGAGCCCAGCCCCGAGCTGGCCTCCTCACTCACTTCCTCCCTCATCTTTTCACAGCAAAGGCGGCTCTCTCTCCCCCTCCCAATCCTCCCACCCAAATCGAAGCTTTTCTCCGTGGATTTCTCCTTCCCGAAGTCTCCTAAGGTACTCTCCATCATTTCCCATTGATTTGACCCATTGGAATTTGCATATTTGGTTTTGAATCCCCAAATCTTGGAAACCCTAGAAATTTTGATTCATCCAAATTGTAATGTTGATTCTTGTTAATTTGGTCAATGTTGGCTTGTATGATGTGTATGAAGTATTTTAGTGTAGATTGGTAGGTTAGGGTAAGGGTTTGTGAGGTTAGGGTTTGTTGTTATGTTAGGGTTAGGGTTAGGATTTTCTTGTTATGTTAGGGTTAGGGTTAGGGTTTTATTGTTATGAAGTATGATGTGATGAGTAAATATTGGCATAGGTACTTATTAATTTTTTTACCTTATTGTTGATAAAAAAATTAGGTATGGCGAGAATTGTTCATGTTCATCATGTTGACAAGGAAGCATATTTGAAAGGCAATATAGAGCCCGACCCGGATGAGCTTGACTTGGTGTTCGAGCGTACTCCTACGTACGCCGAGGTCTTGGAACAAGTTAGAATAGAGTTGAATTGGATGGACCCTAGTGATGTTGTTGAGTTGGAAGGTAGGCACAACGCCGGATTTGGCATGCACTTCCGTTGGAAGATAGTGCGTATCAACTCCGAGCAACGTTGGGGTGCATATAAGGAGGTGGTGGCCGAATCTCTGGACAAGGCTCTTGAGTTATTTGCCACCAAAAAGGTTGGTGGTACTTTGCATGTGGACTTGAACCGGAGAGCCTCCCGGGTTGATGCTAGGAATTCTCCACCGAACCACCAAGAAGAAATGACGGATGGAAGGCCAATTTCAAAGGAGGACGAAGCATTGGAAGAGGAGGATGATGAGTGCGGGGATGATGACAATGATATTGAGCTTCATGACCACAATGTTGGAGATTTGGATATGTACTATACGCAAGAAAACATGGACCATGACATCCCGTACTCGCGATGCTATGCATCGGACTCGGATGACGATGGTCCCGAAGAAGAAGTTGATGAGGAAGGGTTCACGGCCAATGAGGCCGAAGTCCACGCGGAGGTATTGGGGCGAGATCATCGGATACCATTGTTCCGTGATCTTAGTCTCGCGGATGAAGCCACGGTTGACGGCGGCGAGGGTATAGTGCTTGGACCAAGGCCTACTTCTTACCGAGATGGCAGTCACGAGAGTAATGGTATATCAAAAGGCTTGATGTTCAAAACCTTGCTGGAATTTAAACAATGGATCAAGGACTTCTCAATTAAGTATCATCGTCCCTATACGGTGCTTCACTCAGACGTGAAGAAGCGTTACACTGTTAAGTGCGAGGAGGATCGATGTCCTTGGATTGTGCGTGCAAGACCATGGAAGGGAGGACCCGAGTGGCGCATAACAAGTTGTGTGCCAACTCACATGTGTCGCGGAAAGAGGGTGGATGGCAAAGCAGTAAAGCATGATCACCGACAACTCACCTCCGAGTTCATCGCATATAGACTTTCCAATCAAATCTCATCACTTCCAACAATGAGCATCAAAACAGTCATGGAGCTTGTGAAAGCTCTCTTTCACTATGAAGTGAAATACGGCAAGGCATGGAAAGCAAAGCAAGCTGCATTTAGGATGTTGTATGGTGATTGGGAAGAAGCATACAACCGAATTCCTCGGTTGTTGTTAGCAATGGCCGATGCAAACCCGGGCATGGTTCATGTGGTAGAGCCTTATGGACAGGAAACAAGGATTTACAATGGAAGAACTGTTCGAGTATTTGGCCGTGCATTTTGAGCTTTCCAGCAATGCGTGAATGCTTTCGAGCATTGTAGACCGGTAATCTCCGTTGATGGCACATTTCTGACCGGGCAATATAGGGGGACTCTCTTGGTTGCAATAGCAAATGATGCCAACAACCGTTTGGTTCCTTTGGCATTTGCTTTCGTTGAGGCGGAGAACAACAATAACTGGCAGTGGTTTTTTCACCTTTTGAGGACCAAGGTATTACCGCCACAAAGGGAAATTTGTGTCATCTCAGATCGACATCAAGGAATTCTCGCAGCTGTAAATATTGAAATTTCAGGGCATGCTCCTTTGCACCATAGATGGTGCATGAGGCATTTCTGTTCAAACTTCTATAGGGCATGTGGCAGCAAGGAGTTGACTGATGATCTTCAAGATTGTTGTCTCGCTTTCACTGACCGGCGTTTCGCAAACTTGTACATCAAATTGACCTCAAACAGAAAGCTTGATGCTAAGGGTCAAGCATTTCTCACTAGGCACATCCAAGATAGAACAAAGTGGGCAAGAGCCTACGATGAAAATGGTCGGAGGTACGGTCAAATGACAAGCAATATGGCAGAGTGCTTCAACAAGGTGCTCAAGGGTGTCCGTGCATTGCCCGTGACGGCAATTGTGCGATACACATTCGACAAGTTGAATGAGTATTTTTTGAAGTACTCATATGAAACGGAAAGGCAGATTGCGGGAGACAATACGCAAAACCACATATACGAGTACCCACCCAAAGTTGACGAGTGGAGGACATTTCAGTCTCGTAAGGCAGATTCTGAAGTTGCCACCGTTTATGATAACGAAGAGCTCATTTATCAAGTGAACGAGCCCGGAGGAACCACGGCCGACGGTGTTCAACACGGAGGCCGAGCTTTCAAGGTCTCGCTAAGGACTTGCGAGTGCACATGTGCGAGGCCATCTTTGGTCCATCTCGCTTGCTCGCATTTGCTAACGGCGGCTCGGGTGCGTCATTTGGACTACAATCACCCTCTCACCGTGAGAGAGTCAGAGTTCTCCATCACGACGACCAAGAAAACATGGGCTCCTAGATTTAACCCATACCTAGACCAATCACAGTGGCCTGAGTATCATGGAATCCAACTCTGGCCCCATCCGTCATGGAAGGTTGTTAAACGTGGAAGACGTCAGACAAAGCGTTTTAGGGGTGATATGGATGGATGGGGTCGTGGTGGTGCGAGAGAATCAGGAAATGACCAATTTCAAGAGCCATGTGATAGAGCTCGTTGTGGAAAGTGTAATGGTCATGGACACAATGCTAGGACATGTACCCAAAGGAAAAGAACAAAGAGAAATGACTCAAACGCAAGCCAACCCATGAGTAGTCAACAAGGTGGTTCAAGCCACCAAGATGTTCCAAGCCAACAAAGGAGTACCCAACAAAGTGGTCCAAGCCACCGAGATGTTCCAAGCCCAAGCCAACATAGGAGTACCCAACAAAGTGGTCCAAGCCAACAAGATGGTCCTAGCCTAAGCCAACAAAGGAGTAGCCAACATAGTGTTGCAAGCCAACAGAGTGGTCCTAGTCACCGAGGTGGTCGAAGCCACGGAGGTGGTCCAAGCTATCGTAATCCTAGGCAACAAAGAGGAAGACAACTAGGTCTTAGAGGAGTCCGTGGTGTAAATCGAACTAGTATGATAGGATATCTACAAGGACCATTTCCGTATGTACTTTTATTTTGTGCTCTACAATTTTTAAATTTGAGATAATATTTTACATATTGTGTTTACTAACATTTATCTCCACTCTTATTGTAGATATGGCGGGGAGTCAAGCCAACAAGGAGGGGGATCAGACCTTCAATGAGTCATGGAGGAAGGTGATGGAGATGGATGCGGCCGAGAGGAAGAAGAAAGAGGCAACACAAATGAGGATGGAAGAAGATCAACAATTGAGGATTCGTGAGGAAAGAATGAGAAGAGAAAGAGAAGAGCAACGTCAGAAGGAGCTTGCGGAGGGGGTAATAAAGAGCATTCGTGACTACGACGAGATAATGAAGAGAGCCTTCGATAAGATAAGCAACATGGAAGTAGAGATGGAGAGGGAGAGAAAGGTGAGTGGGACGGGACATAGCTCAACTCAAGGTCACAAGGAGGACGAAGATGTTCAAAATGAGGCTTTGAGGAGAGTGAAAGAACAAGATGAGGCCAAGAAAGTGGAAGAAAGAAAGAGGAAGCTGAAAGAGGAAGCTGAAAAAGAGGAAGCGGAGCAGAAAAGGTGGCAGCAAATGGAGTGGGAACGTATGATGTGGGAGGACAAGCAGCGCGCCAAAGCACTTAAAGAGAAGAGAGAACGAGAAGCACGTGAGTTGAAGCAGCGCCAGGCTGTTTGGACGGCGTACCTAGCAAGGAGGGAGAAGGAAGAAGAAGAGAAGAAGAGGGAGAAGAAGGAACTATTTGAGAGGGTGGCTGCCGAGGCGCGTGCCATTAGGGAGGAGAAGGAAGAAGAAGAGAAGAAGAGGAAGGCCATGGCGAAGGCGAAGGCAAAGGGACCATGTTTGAGCGAGTAGAGCATTCGTGTGAACCTTGTTTGATCCCTCTCATTTCGAACCTTGTGTGATCTCTTTCATTTCGAACCATGTCATTTAGAACTTATTGCTTCCATTTCGAAATATTGTGTGAACCTTGTGTGATCTCTTTCATTTCGATCTTTGTGTTATGATCAACAATTGAGGAATCTATGTTTGGCTTTTTTTTTCATAGTGATGATCAACAATTGTTATGATCAACAATTGAGGATTAACAATTGTTATGATCAACAATTGAGGATTCTATGTTTGGATTCTATGTTGATCTTTGTGTTATGATCAACAATTGTTATGATCAACAATTGAGGATCTTTGACACAAGTTGCTTCATTTTTTCATAGTTTTATAGCATTTTTTCGAGGTCCAGGCTTGCTTCGCCACTCCAAGTGGCGACGCAGTTTTGCTTCGCCACTCGCAGTGGCGACGCAGATGTGCTTCGCCACTCCCAGTGGCGACGCACCTTTGCTTCGCCACTCTCAGTGGCGACGCACCTTTGCCTGCTGCGCTCGACGCTGGCGCAGCTGCCTACGGTGCTTCGCCACTCACAGTGGCGACGCAAGCCTGCTTCGCCACTCCCAGTGGCGAAGCAAGCCTGGATGCTGAAAACAGCTCAAAATCGTGTATCAAATTATCATATATCATAAAATCTTATCAAAGAAGATCATATCCAAGATGATCATATCAAAGATGATCAAGCTCACAATATATCATATCAAAGATCATCATCATATATCATAGTTCAAAGAAGATCATCATATATCATATCAAAGAAGATCATATCATATATCATATCAAAGAAGATCATCATATATCATATCAAAGAAGATCATATCAAAGATGATCAAGCTCACAATATATCATATCAAAGATCATCATCATATATCATAGTTCAAAGAAGATCATCATATATCATATCAAAGAAGATCATATCAAAGATAATCAAGCTCACAATATCAAAGATGATCATCATATATCATATCAAAGAAGATCATCATATATCATCACAAAGAAGATCATATCAAAGATGATCAAGCTCACAATATCAAAGATGATCATCATATATCATATCAAAGAAGATCATCATATATCATCACAAAGAAGATCATATCAAAGATGATCAAGCTCACAATATTACATAGCCAAACATAGTGTCCGTCATACACAAGCACAAGTTCAAAGCGAGATTACTAAACATGACAAGTTCATATAGCTAGATAGGATAAAACCTAAACTTCTACTTTCTTCCACGCTTCCCTCCTCCCCTACGCGGAGCGATCTTCTTCCGTGCCTCCAACACGAAATTGTCATCGTCGGAATCGGAGACTTCTTCCGTGACCACCTTCTTCTTTGTCTTCTCCTTGAAATCATGTGGTGTGTACTTGTCCCTATGTACACCTTTGTTCTTCCTCTTCGATGGTAGGGGATCCTCTTGTTCCTCTTCATCCTCTTGTTCCGGCGTGGATTCATCATCCGCGGAGTCCGATATGGCATGAGACTGGGACGGCGACGGCGTTGATGCTATCTCAGGATCACGACAACCAAGAAGGTTTCCTAATCTCCGTAACTTCTGGCCCTGACGCTATAAGAAGAAAATAATTGTAGTACTTGGCATTTTAGCAATGGCTAGGCAATGGTCTTAAAGTTTCAAAAGAAACTAGCAATGGCTATCACAAATTTATAAGAACTCAAAAGCAAGGCATTTAGCAATGGCTAGGCAATGGCTAGTGCATTATCCAGCATTTCACCATTCATGAGTAGAATATGTTCTCCGGCAAATTCATACCTTCACAAATTCTCGCAATCTTGAATAGCCATCTTTGTGCTCCGGAATTTCCAAAGCCGCCTCGAATTCAGCACCTTGCTTCTGGATCTCCGAGCGCTAGCATGTATATGAATATGTAAAGACACAAGTGGCAAGTAGAGATAGTACTGAGATTCCAAAAAGAAGAACAAGCTTACCACAAAGTTAATCGATGAAGCAAAATCGACTTGGCGCCCCTCTCTGACAAGCTTATTGTAAGCAAGATTGCCTAGCTGGTCGAACAGCAAAGGTTCTTCCAAAATGTCATCCGTGTAGGCATCCGGAAGAAGCTGCAAACGAGTCCGAGGTTGAAACCAACGGAGATAGTTGTTGAAAGCCTCATCAGAATGGTCCGCTATATTTATTCCTTTTGCCCGCTTAGTCTCCGTCACACGTTGTTGAAACGTCTTGATATGCATCTTGTGAATATTGGGCCAATCTGTCTTCCTAGATTTTATCCTGTTATAGCTGCATAATAAGATAGCACACTGTCAACAAACAAGAATTACATTACACAATGGCCAACGGCGGAAAAAGGATTCATACCGGTGAAGCATACGATCGGTGTCCTCATACATCGGCGGGTACTCTTGATATAGCTCAAACTGACGCATAACCCGCTGCGTCAAGTGATGCTCAACAGCCCACATGCATATCAACGGGCAACGCATATGAAACAGAGCTCTTTCAGCCATGCAAGCAGGGTTAATCTCCCAGGCAGCGTCACCGTAAGAAGGCGGCCCGTAAGAATATCCTTTGCCGTATGGTTGCCATATCACCTACAACATGCCCAATAATGAAGATCCTAAATACCCGAGACGAGAGAGTGAGGGAATAGAGTTATTTTACCTGCTCAGGGGTTAGGTTGTCAAACTCGTTGGTGTATTGTCGATATGCATGTTCTGGGTCAGAAGTGAACTCAGAATGCTGGTCCCAATAGTAAGCAAACGTGGGATACCGGTGGCGGTCGTCAGCATCGTCCCAGTCTCTACGAGGACCAAGTTTAGGCCGTCCTACAGGGAAGCGTTCCCAACTCCACACCGAAAGAAGGAGGAGGGAACCAGCAATACAAGCTGCTGGCTCTGTCCTACAACAAGCATCGTCAAGCTGCAGAAGGTATGAAAGCAAACATCAATAACAAAGATGTAATCATTAGAATTTATAGAGCAACCTAATTTCTGAAGTAGCTGAATCTGAGATGCACATATAACAAGAATGTAGCCAATGTATGAAAACAACTCATTACCTGACGATACAACCAAGCCAATGCAGCAGTGCCCCAGCTCCACTTCTTATCCATGACGGTGAGCGCTTTCAACCAATGCCAGTGTGCGGTCTTCCCACTAGTGTCATTGAACAGAGACCGTGTGATAACATACCACACGTACACGCGGGCGTAGATCTTGACGAGATCCTCATCGGCATCCTCAGGGCACGTACCGAAGTTATCTGAGATCCATTTAAAAGTTGCCCCCGCGGGGACCCTCAACTTTACTCCATGTTGGTTGAGAGTATCCCCGGGGCACTTCCCAATGAGATCTAACATCTTCCCGTGCCAATCATCAGATGATGTATCGATGCAAAGAGGAGCCCCCTCGATGGGGAGCGCAAGTATCATCGCCATGTCCTCCAGCGTGATCGTCATCTCGCCGGTCCGGAGGTGGAAGGTGTGGGTCTCCGGCCTCCACCGGTCCACAAGCGCGGTGATCGCGGCAGGATTGACGTTGAGTGTCGTCCGGGTGACCATATGGATGAACGGTAGAAGCCCTAGATTGCGGATGTAGGGGGTGTACCGCTCATCGTAGTTCATCGCCGTTGATGTCATCTGGTTGTACCTCAGTCGCAAAGGTCCAAGAATCTGCACGGTGACAAACATACATGCATGGTGTCACATACCAATTCACGCTTACCAATATTAGATTTGAGTACTAGGTTTTTTAATTACCTTCTTCTTCTCCGACATCATATAGGCACGGTGACGAACATCAATTTCACCCTCGAGAAGGCTTTCATTACTAAAATCCTCCATCCTAAACATATCAAACAAGATCATATATCAAAGAAGATCGTATATCATATATCAAAGAAGATCAAGCTCACAATATCATATATCATATATCATATATCATATATGATCATATCAAAGAAGATCAAGCTCACAATATCATATATCATATATCATATATCATATATGATCATATCAAAGAAGATCAAGCTCACAATATCATATATCATATATCAAAGAAGATCATATCAAAGAAGATCAAGCTCACAATATCATATATCATATATCAAAGAAGATCATATCAAAGAAAGATCAAGCTCACAATATCATATATCATATATCATATATCAAAGAAGATCATATCAAAGAAAGTTCAAGCTCACAATATAATATATCATATATCATATATGATCATATCAAAGAAGATCAAGCTCACAATATCATATATCATAATACCTAAACTTGCTAGTTAAATTCTACCATATTCAAACAATTTGCTAGTTAAATAACAACCTACATAAAAACTCCACCATATTCAAACAAATTGCACATTACAACTAGGGTTCCCAAATTCTACCATATTCAAACAAATTGCACATTACAACTCCACCATACAAATTAATACAAATCCATCCATCACTAACTAGGGTTACCAAATCCATCCATCAATCCATGCATCAATCATACAAATCCATCCTCAAACAAGGGGATTAGAGAAGGGGAAGAGGGAGAAGAGCAAGGGGATTGGAGGGAGAGTACCTTGGTGAAGATCTTGAGCAAGGGGAAGAGGGAGAAGATCTTGTTCTTGGAGATTTAGAGAAGGGAGAAGCTTCAAGTGTCCCAGCCGCCGCCGCCGCAATGGAGAGGGAGAGGGAGGTGGGGAGGGAGAAGTGAGGGAGAGAGGGGCCGGTCGGGCGGGTGGGGAGTTTTGCTAACCCTATTCTGCGTCGCCACTGAGAGTGGCGACGCAAGCTTACCTGCTTCGCCACCATGAGTGGCGACGCACATTCTGCCTCGCCACTCACCCTGGCGACGCACGCTTACCTGCTTCGCCACCGTGAATGGCGAAGCAAAAAGAGGTTATTTTTTTGAAATAGTTTCACCGATGGTTTATTTTTTGAAATCGTTTCAAGTTTAGGTTATTTTTGTTTAAATCGTCACACACATGACACACCCGCACGGGACACCGCACGGCACTCTGCTTTCTCCTTGTCTATTATTGCTGGTGTCAGGAAGACAGCAAAGCAATTTGCTCCCTCCTTTCCCCTCTACTGTTTCCAAACCTTTTTCGGATTTTCATTCATCTATCTTTCCCACCCAAGCCCAGCCCGCTTCCAACATCTTCAAAACTGAGAGAGAACTCTTTTTTTAGCGCAAAAACTGAGAGAGAACTCTCGCTCTAAAAACAAGGGGACCAAACTGAAGAGAAACATATCAGGAAAAGAAGGAGGACGGCGAGGAAAAGATGGATCGCGCACAGTGGAGCAACAAATGAACAGCGAGTTCACCCAACGAAAGCCGGCCGGTGAGCACAGTAACAGACATGAATCGCCGTTCGCCAGCCAGCAGTACCACGACTAGTACCAGTCACCCTACCTAGAACCAGAAGGCGACAAGGCGGACCCGCTGCAGGCGATTCCCAGCTTTCCCCTCACCTCCCCGGCCCACACACGTGCGGCCACCAGGCTCGCTCCACAGGGGATGGATCGTCCGCGAACCCCTCACGCCGTTGCCCTTGGCCATTTGCCTGGGTTGATGGCACCGTCTCTCTCGCTGGCGGCCGGCGCGAAGAACGAGGGCACACGTGTGGAGGGCCGCACGTGGGCGCCGATATGATTTGGACCTCGTGGTGTGGGATGGGTCCTCCTCCCTGGCGCACGCGCGCCACGTATCTCTCATTTCGCTTAAGGAATTTTTAATGGGCTTTTTCTCACCGGCCCCTTCGTTTTGTTCCGTTGTTCCGCAGATTTGTTCCCGTGTGCATAGTTTTGTTCCCTTATTGATTTGGGCTCGCGCGCAGGTGCGCTGGCCTTTTTCAGATTCGGTGGGCTTGTTTAACTCTTGGTACAATGTTTCAGAAGGAATGGGCTTATAAACTGGTCAAAATTTTGATCATCTTCCGATGTGGGACTATTTCGTACGAAGAACCCGACGTTTCCTTCGTTCATTTGTTCCGCTGTTCCACAGAATTTGTTCCTCTGTGCATGGTTTTGTTCCCTTACTAATATTTGGCGGTTTCTTTCGTTTTTTGTTCCGTATGATTTGTTCCCTCAGCATAGTTTCGTTCCTTGCTAATTTTCGGAACAAAAATTATAAAAATATAGGAACGTAAATTTAAAAAATTCGGGAACAAAAATTACAAAAAATCCATGAACTAAAAAATACAAAAATCCGAGAACAAAAATTACAAAAATCTAGGAACAAAAAGTTACAAAAATCCGGGAACAAAACTTACAAAATCTGAGAAACAAAATTACAAAAATCTAGGAACAAAAGTAACATAATTTTCAAAAATATGGGAACAAAATCCAGGAACAAAACATTCTAAAAATCTAAGAACAAAATTTAAAAAATCTGAGAACAAAATCCAGGAACGAAAATTTCAAAAATTGATGAACAAAAATTTCAAAAATCTGGGAACAAAAATTTCAAAAATCTTGGAACAAAATCCAGGAACAAAAATCTAGGAACAAAAATCCAGAAACAAAAATCTGGGAACAAAAAATCTGAGTAAAAAATCTGGGAACAAAAATCTGAGAACAAAATCCAGGAACAAAAATCTCGGAACAAAATCCGGGAACAAAAATCCATGAACAAAAATTTCAAAAATCTAGGAACAAAAATTTCAAAAATCTGGGAACAAAAATCCATGAACAAAAATTTCAAAAATCTAGGAACAAAAATTACAAAAATCTGGGAACAAAATCCAGGAACAAAAATCTAGGAACAAAAATCCAGGAACAAAAATCTGAGAACAAAATCCAGGAACAAAAATTTGGGAACAAAATCCGGGAACAAAATTTTCAAAAATCTGGGAACAAAAATTACAAAAATCCGGGAACAAAAATTACAAAAATCCAGGAACAAAATAAGAAAATCCGGGAATAAAATCACAACAATTATAAATGAACACGATTTTTTAGACAAGTGGAGCAAAAATTACCACTCCTAAAAAGTAACTATAGGAAACTAAATGAAGGAAGAAAACTAATAAAAATAAACGAATAAAAATCATGGAACAAAAAGACTAAAAGATATAAACGAAAAAACGTGATGGAAAAAATAAAATTAAAAGGGAAGAAGAAAAAAGAAAGAGGAACAACGGAACAGACTTGCCAAAAGAAAAAAAAGAAACGGAATCATAGTTTCTCAACAACGCTAGCGATAAAGAAAAAAGAAGCATGGTTCGCGTCGTTCGGAACGAAAGGAAGCCAGGATACTTATTGGGCCTAGCCCACGACGGAACGCTTCAGTGAAACCAAGCTTCGGTAGCGCGCGCGCAGTTTCCTGTGGGATGGGATTGGCATTGGCATTGGCATCGGGGGAAATACGTATCAGGCTTCCAGGATTCGCTCTCTGCAACTATGGGCCCCGCGCTGCACTGATGGTTGCCTTTTTCTATCAAACAACCGGGCTGACCTGGCTGGGCTGGGCATGAAGCGGGCCTATGCATACCCGGTGCCCAAGCTTGGTCTAGTGGATCCAACGCTGAGAATTCATCTTCTCATACAATTCAACTAGGCATTACCATCTCAATCCTGTGTCTCTTCTGTTTGCGTGCTTTTCCTATCTATGAATCAAATAAGCTCTAAAATATGTCTACGTACATACATATTACCGACGACAAGTAATATATAGATCACTGTAGTATTAAATCAGTGAAACTTATTATAGATTGGAGGTACACTTTTACGCAGTAAACATAAATAAGGATTATTTTTTTGAAGTTGAATGAAGTAGCTCCTTTCTACTGTTGGAACAAATCTTGTTAGGTAGTAGTCCATTATGTTTATTTCGTTATGTTTTTCTCAGTCAGTTCAGGTAGCAGTAGCTGCGACAGTACATATGCAAAGAAGTGTTCACGTGTGCATACAAGCTAAGTGAGTTTAGTACTTCAGATAGCTGAACTAGTCTTGTGTAGAACGGATGCATGTGTGTGGGCATCGATAGGATAAGTAGCATGCATGTACGTGTGCTGTTGCTGACCGAGTTGCATGGCCGTTAGAGGGGATTAAGGTGTGACCGAGTGATTAGCACATAAGCGCGAGCTGTTACTCGTGGCCCTTCTACCGCACTAGTGGGACAGGGCCTCTAGTCTCGGCTCGTAAGGGGCTTTAGTCCCGGTTTGCCAACCGGGACTACAGAGGCGGGACTAAATCCTAAACCTTTAGTCCCGACCCCGTTACGAGCTGGGACTAAAGGGTCTCCACGTGGGCGCCTCGGAGCGCCCTCAGGGACATGCCTTTTAGTCCCGGTTTGTAACATGGATCGGGACTAAAGAGTATCTACATATTTTGTTTTGTTTTAGGGTTTTAGGGTTTAGGTGTTCGGGAGAATTATTTTTGTTGTATTTTATTTTATTTCTTTCTTCATTTTAAAAACACTTTTCATATAATTCTACGCATACATGTTAGTGCATATATATATAAGATAACTTATCTTACGATCGAGTATATATATATATACAATTATATGGAGATCACAATTACCGGGACTAGAGCCCGTCTATTCGGTTACATGGACCAACATTAGTAATAGCCCCTAGCTACACTAAATCTTTCTTTATCATCTACAGCTTCTGTCCTTAAAAAGACCGCTAGTTCCTCTGCAACAGCAATCACGCGTTGCTCTGGTAGGTACTTCTCCCGCATGGCCTCGAACTATATAAGAAAAGGAGATCAATATGAATGTCAATCATGATAACAAAGAATAACGGGTAAAAATAGAGGTGTGAATGTGTATTGCCTACGTCGTATGATACGGATCAACGTGATCCGATGGGGGTTTGGCCCAATCTTTCACGGTGATCAAACAAATAGCAAGATAGCGAAAGAGAACTCAATCTGAAATAGATCAAACTGATCTCTCTTCAATTCCTCGCGTTGAAACTGACCGGAATCAACTCCCACGCATGGCATAACATCAGATCTCGAAGATCAGCAATCAAACACACCGATATGCGCCCCCAAACATTGGGACTTTTCTGGTCTCTTTCTTAGCTCGAAAATAACAAGTCTGATCGATCCAAGGCGGCTGCCATAACCCTATATGGGTGACTCTAAACGCTACCTTGGCTGGGCTAGGCCCCATACCAAACTAAAAGCCCAAATGGCCAAAACACACTTGATTTTGGACAGGCCCAAAACCATCACACACAAATAAAACCAAACTGAAATAAAAACATGACGCGAACTTAATTAAAATAGAACAACTAAATATCTTTCGTTGCAGCGCCTTGGCGAACATGAAACTCCATTGGAGGTGTACGAAAGTTGGGCTTCACATCATCTTGTGGAGGCACTTCAAAGCAGAATTGTCCAAGCTTCAGAACATAAGGAGGTGGTAAAATAGTAGGAGTAGTAGCTATGCTCCCCTTATCATCCCCCCCAACTTGAAAGGAAACCGTCCTCGGTTTCGCCTGAATGTGTTGGACCTTTTTCTGAGCAGCAAGCACATCCACTTTGATATCCTTGTCGAGCATAGGCTGCAACACATGACGCTTCCCCTTATGCCACAAGGAATAAACATTGGACCTGCCTTCATGAGTGGAACGCCTATCAAATTGCCACGGTCTTCCTAGCAGCACATGACATGCATCCATAGGCAAAACATCACAGACCACTGTGTCTTCATAATTACCTACTGAAAATTTCAGGCGCACCTTATGTGTGACCTTCAGCTTCCCTGAATTATACAACCACTCAACACAATGTGGCTGCGGGTGCTTCCATGTAGGCAATGATAGAGAATCCACCAAACTCTTGCTAACAACATTTGTGTAGCTGCCACCATCAATAATCAGTTTGCAAGTGGTGTCCTTGACGATGCATTGGGTCTGAAATATATTCCAGCGCTGCCCTTGGTCGTGAATGCGATCTTCTGGTACGCGTTGCACCATTAGATTTTTTAAATTTGCAGCAAGTTCATACCCATCCACGATCACTTCAGGATTGTCCTCAGAGTCCTCACTTGATGACGCATCAGCTTTCTCATCATCACTAGCAGAAACATAGCCATCATATGTGAGCATCACCCTTTTTCTATTAGGGCAATCACGCTTCATGTGTCCTCGTCCTCCACAAGTAAAACACTCGATGTTTGCTGTGGACTGCGCAGATGCAGTTTTAGACACCCCAGATTTGGGTGCCACGCTATGAGAAACACTATTAGAGCGTGTAGAAGGTGTCGTCTGAACACTAGGACCAGCAGCCTCGGTAGGAGAATGATGCCATGATTTTGTAGGTGTTGCAGCTTGGCGTCGTTTGATTTGTTGCTCCGCACGCTCAGCTTGGTGCACGAGATCCTGAAGATCATGATAGTAAACCATCTCCACACGATCACGCACCTCAAAATTCAGTCCATTCAAAAACCGAGACATCGTGGCCTCTATGTCCTCCCTTGTCCCTGTACGTATCATCAACAACTCCATCTCTTTATAATACTCATCCACAGATTTAGTACCTTGAGTGAGCTGCTGCAACTTATTATACATGTCTCTCTTGTAGTGTTCACGAACAAAGCGATGGCGCATAAGATCTTTCATACCGGTCCATGATGTTGGGCGAGTACGCATACGCAGAATTTGGTTCCACCAAATCAGCACATAACCGGTGAATTCAACAGCAGCCAGTTGAAGTCTCTTCTCCTCAGTGTAATAATGAGTAGCAAAAATCTGATCCATGCGCAAGTTTCCCAGCAAAAATTGAACCTTAGTCTGGTGTGTAATGCTGAGGTTGTCACCGCCCCAGTGCAGCAGGTAAGGGTGTGAATGAAGCATTGTTGGCAGCTCTAACTTCTCCACCAACTCAAGACTTGCAGCATTGAACGGATTCTTGTAGTCGATTGTCAACGCACAAGCTCTGTCTCGTACATTCGCCTTGGTATGAAATAATCTGTCACCATAGCCTTCCTCCTCGAGCCAAAATCCAGTGGACACATAGGTCAATTCGCCCATTGTGTCAGTGACAAAAACTTAAGCAGAAAATTCAGACGGCAGGGAAATAGTAGTCGATAAATATGATGTGTTGTGCAGAACTAGGCAGAAAATCCTTTACCCAGAACAAATATTGGGATGGTACTGTAGCTACAGTAATTTCGTTGCTCCTACTTTAGTCCACAAACGAGTTATACCGTGCAGAAATTTGCTGACAGAAAACTGAGCCGAAATCGTGATCCAGCTGCAACAGATCGTAGCAGAGAGCAAGAGAAACCGGTACCCAATGAAATCAGACTGGAAACCGGCGACGTCCCGAGCGATCGATTTCAGAGCGAAGAGTCGGTCTGCTATGGTCCTGGGATCCTCGATCGATAAAGTCGGGAGGCCAAGCGATGCCACAGGCGGGGGCGAGACCAGCGACGCCCGACCCCAGACTATCTCCGTCCTGGGGCGAGCGACACGCCCTGCGCTGGCAGATCTTGGGCCGGCCCACGATGGCTACCCGAACGAAGAGCAGGCGCGTAGGCGAGGTGAGCGATCGTGGGCGACGCTGCCAGTCGTTGGCGATCGTGGGCGACGCTGGAAATGATCGGTCTGGCCGGAACACTATCGATCAGAGTAGATCAGATCTTCGACGAAACAATCCCACCGATCGCGTTTCCTTCCTTTGCCCTGTGATGAATCTGAAACCAATCGGAAACCAATCTGGTCTTCTAATCCTCTACAGCAGAAAACTCAGATCGGATCTCCACAGCAGAAAACTTCACGCCGCTTGGACGAACAAATACCGGTGTGTTTGCTTTGACGCCTCCGGCAGCAACTTCACCAGTAGAAGAAACTCAGCAGAAAAATGTCAGCAGAACAAATCAATCTCAACAACAAATTCCGCCGTGAGAAACCCGACGAATCTGATACCAAGATGATACGGATCAACGTGATCCGATGGGGGTTTGGCCCAATCTTTCACGGCGATCAAACAAATAGCAAGATAGCGAAAGAGAACTCAATCTGAAATAGATCAAACTGATCTCTCTTCAATTCCTCGCGTTGAAACTGACCGGAATCAACTCCCACGCATGGCATAACATCAGATCTCGAAGATCAGCAATCAAACACACCGATATGCGCCCCCAAACATTGGGACTTTTCTGGTCTCTTTCTTAGCTCGAAAATAACAAGTCTGATCGATCCAAGGCGGCTGCCATAACCCTATATGGGTGACTCTAAACGCTACCTTGGCTGGGCTAGGCCCCATACCAAACTAAAAGCCCAAATGGCCAAAACACACTTGATTTTGGACAGGCCCAAAACCATCACACACAAATAAAACCAAACTGAAATAAAAACATGACGCGAACTTAATTAAAATAGAACAACTAAATATCTTTCGCTGCAGCGCCTTGGCGAACATGAAACTCCATTGGAGGTGTACGAAAGTTGGGCTTCACATTATCTTGTGGAGGCACTTCAAAGCAGAATTGTCCAAGCTTCAGAACATAAGGAGGTGGTAAAATAGTAGGAGTAGTAGCTATGCTCCCCTTATCATCGTATGTGTAATCTTTGTGCTCAGAGGTAAACGTGCAAATGAACTCGCAAACGTAGTATCCACATAGATGCCTCCCTTGTGGCTGCTGGTCGCACTTTACGAGAATAGAATATAATCAAAATAATAATCTAGCATCATAAATGTATTGAAAATAGAAGTATCTCGTACTACATACCTGAACGGCCCTAAAGGTCAGCTTCTCATGAGAGATACCGTCAGTCACGCACTTAAACCGCTTCCAAACCCTGCCTGACAAGGAAAATGATTTGCTAAGTTTTTCATTACTTGATATCTCAGAAAATCATCGAAAGAGACCGATATAGCGCATTACCTTTAGAGCATGTCCTGCAGGCTTTGGAACTGTTCCATGTTTCTCGATAATGGGTCGAAGACATCAACTCTTCCCTTATCAATTTGAATTTCCAACAGAATCCAGTGGTAGTTGCACATGTATAATATGTCAGTAACTTATCAGTTACACTTATAAGTGAATGGACACAACAGAGTAAGACCCTCACTTGAAGTTGTATGGAAACAGTATGTGGTCAAAGAAATTTTGATCCGTTAGAAACCTTAGAAGGTTTTCCTCCGTCTCCTTGGGTTTATCAGTTAGCGTCTTTATATGTATTTTATCTGGTTAAATAAACCCAATATTTAAGATGTTCCTACTTTTACAGACCAGGATCTTCATTCTGCATAATAGAGTACAAAAGGATATAGTGAGGATAATTACATGCAATGAATTGAAATAACTGAACAAGTTATATGTAGACAACGAATTGAAAAACTTACGGACAATAGCAACTCATGAGAGATTTGTCGAGGGCGTCGCAATTGTACATCTGGAAGAGTTCGTCAAAGTTGACATGGATCTCTTCGGGTCGGCCGTAGTACTCTCGTGGGACACGCGCTACGATCATTATTCTCCCATTCTTTGCTTCATTCATGTACCATGCATGCAAGTAACGCATATTTATTGGGAGATCTTCCAACCTTTCTTTGCTGACCAATGGCCCCGCCATGAAAAATTTAGGCTTAGGGGCTACAACAGCCTTGGGAAACCTCTCGTCTTGGGAAGCCAGAACGTCTTCAAGACTCATACCCCATTCATCCGCCCACTTCTGTGCTATTTCCAAACTTTGCCCCTGCACCTGAGAGGGAACATTCTCGGATAACACCCTGAGGGGTGGGATCGATTGTTTGGCCTGTTGTCCAAGCTGAGGAACGTCTGATATTTTCTTGCTTGTACTTGTACTTGATTTGCTCCCACTTGCACTTGTACGTGATCTGCTCTTTTTCCCTTCCTTCTGCAATGTGCGTAGATAGTCATCAGGCTTATGGTGCAAGTCATACTGCGATGGAAGTGTCAGTAAGTATTTTGCATAGTCTTTTTGCTTCTGAGTGTATTCCGGGCGGGTGATACGTCCAAAACGTATCTACTTTCCCGAACACTTTTGCTATTGTTTCTCCTCTAATTTGTGTGTTTTGAATACAACTAACACGGACTAACGCTGTTTTCAGCAGAATTGCTCTGGTGTCTCGTTTTTGTGCAGAAATCCGACTTTTAGGAAAAATCCTGGAAAATATTGCAAAAATTCTATTTTGCTAGAAGACCCACGGAGCCAGAAGGAGAGTCGAAGAGGAGAAAGGACCTGGGATCACCACCAGGGGGCGCGGCCTAGGCCTGGTCGCGCCCACCTGTGGTGAGGCCGCCTCGGCCGTCGCCTCGACCCCTCCTTCTGCCTACATATACCTGATGACCTGAAAACAGCGGGGATTCGGCGTTTTTCCCAGATAGACTTCCGCTGCGCCGCCACCATCAGAAACCGCGATTTGGAACCAGAAACTTCATTCTGGCACCCTGCCGGGATGGGGATTTGGAGGATATCTTCATCACCATCATCACCGACGTCTCTCCATCAACCATCCATGACTCCCCCATCCATGTGTGAGTAATTCCCGCTGTAGGCGAAGGGGATGGTAGGGATTGGATGAGATCATTCATGTAATTTGCTATGAGATTGTTAGGGCATAGTGCCTAGTATCTTTTATTAGTGCTTATGACATTGTTGCAACTTGTTGTGCTTAATGCTTGTCACTTTGGGCCCGAGTGCCATGATTTCAGATATGAACTTGTTATTGTTTTATGATGATACTTGTTGTTTATGGTCTTACCTACAAGTTGTATACACATATTGTTGTCTGGAACCCGAGGCCCCAAAGTGACAGAAATTGGGATAACCGAAGGGGATGGCTATGATGTGAGGATCACATGTGTTCACCGAGTGTTAATGCTTTGCTCCGGTACTTTATTAAAAGGAGTACCTTAATTACCAGTAGTTTCCCTTGAGGCCCTGCTGCAACAGGCTGGTAGGACAAAAGATGTCGCGCAAGTTTCTCATTGCGAGAACGTACGACTATATACGGAACACATGCCTATGATTGTTAGTACTAGGATGCTTTATCATTATTTATCTGCAATGCCCATGTCTCACTGATTTCATGAATTATCTTATCCATGCAACACCCGTACATCCATCCCTATGTCTACAGTATTTCATCCTACTATTTACTATTGCTACTATTACCGCTTTTATTTTACTATTGCCGTTACCGTTTCACTACTATCACCACTATAAAACTATTGCTACTGATAAACCGCTGCGAGCAAGTCTATTTCCGGGTGCAGCTAAATTGACAACTCATCTGTTAAGGCTTATAAATATTTTTTGGCTCCCCTTGTGTCGAATCAATAAATTTGGGTTTTACTTCCCTCGAAGACTATTGCGATCCCCTATACTTGTGGGTCATCAAGACTATTTTCTGGCGCCGTTGCCGGGGAGCATAGCTTTATTTGTAAGTTTACTTGGGATTCATATTGTTCGCTGCAATCCTTTCATCATGGGTAAACCTCGTGATTGAAAAGTTCCTATATTGCCATCCACTACAAGAAGAGGTACGACTTTGAACACTTCTGTTGCTCTTGATTCACCATCTGTTATGAGTAAGTTGCTTACACCACCACACGCACACGCTACTGCTACTACTTCTGCTGAGTTTGAAAATGCCACTGATAATTTAGATGATGCTTCTACTGTGCTTGATGAGAGTGGTTCGCTAGGTTCCTTTTTAGATGCTACAATTGCTAGAGCTAAGATAGGAAACACCACTGTTACACCTATTAGTTCACCTGAGTCTAGGGAAGGTCCTAGTGATGATTTTGATGACGCTTATATTGAGCTTGACGATGATTTTATTGCTGAAGCTCGTGCTACTCATGATGCAAAAGCTGTTAAGGAACTTTTAGCGAGACGTGCTGTTAGATATAAATTGTCTCCTGATCCTAAGTTTGCTGCTTCTCCCATAAATATTAGAGACAAGGATTATGATCTCTTTAGATTTATCTTACATATCTATTGTCGAGAAAGAACCTTTTTGTGGTACTGAGAATGAAAGTGCTATGGAGCACATGAATGAGCTTTCTACTTTGAGTAATTTGTTTTCTGATGATATTAAGCTTCACACTTACTTTGTTGCTAAGATTTTTCCTTTCTCGTTGAAAGATGCAGCTAAAACTTGGTTTAATAGTTTGTCTCCTGGATCTATTCATAGTCTTATTGCTTTGGTTAATGCTTTCTTTTAGAAATATTTTCCTGCTAGTGCTCAACATGCTGCTGTGCAAAAAATCTTTGACTTTGAACAGGGAAAAGGAGAGATATTGCCTGAATCTTGGACAAGGTTTTGTTCTTTAATTAGAGCTTTGCCTAAAGATCCATTGCCTAAAAATGAACTCCTTGATATATTTTATAATGGACTAACTGATGAATCTAGGACATATCTGGATAGTTGTGCTGGTTGTGTTTTCAGGGAAAGTACTTCATCTGAAGCTGAAGAATTAATGGCTAAAATAAGCCGGAATCATGATGATTGGACTCTAGTTGAGCCAACACCAGCACCAACACCTGCGCCAGTCCCAGAGCCGACACCGAAAAAGAGAGGAATGATTGAATTAAATGATGATTTTATGAGGGAAGCCAAGAATTCTCTTAAGGAGAAAGGTATTAAGGCGGAAGATGTGAAGAATTTACCTCCTATAGAAGAATTATGTAAGCCAATCCCACGCTCATCCACTATTGAGGTACACTCTCTCCAACGCTTTGATGATAGAGATATTCCTTACTCTAAACCTCCTGGTCAATGCTTAGATGAGTTAGATAATTTTATTGTTAATCAAGATAATTTTAATAGAATGGTGCAGAATCATTTGTTGGAAAATTCTAGAGCTATTAACAAGTTGCAGAATATTGTGGAGAAAACCTCCAATGTTGTGAAGATACTTGTTAAACATTTTCAAATGGTTCAGACTCAAATTGATCAGCTTACCAAGGTGCAAAAAGACTTGCTAGTTAATGCAGCAAGAGAAAAACAAGCATGTGAAGTACGCACAAGAGGAGGTGCTACCACTCAAGACCCCTTATATCCTGAATGGCATCCTAAGAGGATCGAACAAGAATCTCAACGCACTTCAAGTGATGATATTCCTTCCAAGAAGAAGAAGAAGAAGCATAAAACAACTGCAGAATCCTCTGAAGCAGGTAAAGATCCTAATAGTGTTTCTATTTCTGATGCTGAAACTGAACCAGGTAATGCTTCCGATAAAGAAGAAGTTGAAGAGGAACCAAGAAAGATTGATAAGAATGCAAAGTACACCAAAGAAGACTTCATTGCCAACAAGCATGGTAAAGAGAGAGAACCTTGGGTACAGAAACCAATGCCTTTTCCTGGTAAGAAACACAAATCCAAGGAAGAAGAACACTACAACAGGTTTTGTGAATGGATGAAACCTTTATTTTTGCAAATTCCTTTGACTGATGCTATTAGAATGCCTCCTTATGCAAAGTATATGAAAGATATTGTTACTAACAAAAGGAAGATTCCTAATGAGGAAATTTCCACTTTACTTGCTAATTATTCTTTTGATGGTAAAGTTCCGGAGAAGCTTGGAGATCCAGGTATACCAACTATTCCTAATGAGGAAATTTCCACTTTACTTGCTAATTATTCTTTTGATGGTAAAGTTCCGGAGAAGCGTGGGTGCCGGCGGGCGGCAGAGGATCTGGCAGGCGACGGCGCGGCGGCGACGGCGATGGCGGTGCGGTGCTGGCAGGCGACGGCGTGGCGGCGACGGCGGTGCGGCGCGGCGCGGTGGTTGGGCAGCCTGACAGCGTCGGGTTTTGCTCCTCGCGCGCGAAAACGACTAAGTCGCGGTCAGTGGAACCGACCGGGGAAGAAGAAGGCTTTATATACCCCCACCCCCTTTAGTCCCGGGCCGTGGCTCAAACCGGGACTAAAGGGGGGTCTTTAGTCCCGGTTGGTGCCACGGGATGGGACTATAGGGGGTGGGGGGGGCTTTTCAGCCTCCCGCCAGCAGACGGGCCTTTAGTCCCGGTTCGTGGTATATACCGGGACTAAAGGTCCAAAAAAATGGCGGCAAGAAAATGGGAGGTCTTTCCAAAAAAATTAAAAAACAACTAAACATTTAAATAATTTACTTTCTGGATACTTATGCATATGAGAAAACTTTCAAAATGAAAAGTGCTTGAATTTGAATAAGTAATTCAAATCCATTTTCTGTTTTATAAAATAATTGTTCTAACTTATCAAACTATTAACAAAATTGTCATTTTCAATTAAATAATAGATTAACTAATATTTTTTTGCATATTTTGGAATCTTATTAAACTTTCAAAATGAAAAGTGCTTGAATTTGAATAAATAATTCAAATCCATTTTCTGTTTTATAAAATAATTGTTCTAACTTATCAAACTATTAACAAAATTGTCATTTTCAATTAAATAATAGATTAACTAATAATTTTTGCATATTTTGGAATCTAATTAAACTTTCAACATTAATGTGCTTGAATTTGAATAAATAATTCAAATCCATTTTTTGTTTTATCAATTAATTGTTCTAACTTATCAAACTATTAACAAAATTGTCATTTTCAATTAAATAATTGATTAACTAATATTTTTTTGCATATTTTGGAATCTTATTAAACTTTAAACATGAAATGTGCCTGAATTTGAATAAATAATTCAAATCCATCCACTATTTTATAAAATAATTGTTGTAACTTATCAAACTATTAACAAAATTGCCATTTTCAATTAAATAATAGATGAACTAATATTTTTTGCATATTTTTGAATCTCATTAAACCTTCAACATGAAAAGGGCTTGAATTTGAATAAGTAATTCAAATCCATCTACTGTTTTATAAAATAATTATTAACACACATGCTCCTTCTATAAAGGTTTAGTACATTCCATACATGCATTACATAAAAGGTTTAACACATTATTACATTATTGCATCAACATTCCTATCTATTATTTCTATTTTCTTCTGGGTCGTAGCCATGGAGAATCTTCATCATTCACTAGGATGCTTGGGTCAGTTTTCACTTTGAAGGGCGGAATTTCATGAAACTTATTATAATCTACTAACATGTCTATCTTGTCATCTACTCCCACGATGTTTCTTTTCCCTGAAAGAACTATGTGGCACTTTGGCTCATCGGACGATGTCTTCTTTTGCTGATTTCTTTTTCTTGTTTTTGTAGACATGTCCTTCACATAGTGGTGAGGATATTGGCACGCCAGGACGACCTACGATATGTGATAATTAAGTCTAAGGCTGTGTCATTAATTTGTATCTATGTTCATGTTATTCCGTGTGCTAGGTCATGTTATGGGCCACTTAGGTTTTATTTTATATTTTGGGTTTGGGCCTGTCCAAGCCCAATAGTTTTCTGGCCGTCTATATAAGGAGGCTGGATGGCTAGGGTTTAGGGAGGCTGAAAATTATGTAGAACATTGTGTTTTCGCGTGTGTTCCATCCCTCCGGGGTTGGCGTATTGAGACGGCGTCTCCGACATTCGTCTAGTTATCTAGTATACTTTGCGTGAAGGTGCTTGTTATACAAGTATTGTCGTGCTGCTGCGTGAGGCTCGTTGTTCATCACCGAGTTGCTCATTGGATTCATCTATTCGGCGTGAGGTTCGTCTACATCGACAAGTTGCTCGCATGATTGACGTTCCCCATCTTTAGGTTACGTGTATTGCTCACGTGATTGGAAGATCTTATCAGATCTATTGGATCAGGAGGTGCATCGTGAAAAATCGGGCAAACAGTCTTTATCATCTTGGTATCAGAGCGCCAGGTTGATCACGGTGCAGATTGGATTTGTTTTTCTCGGATCGGTGTGATCGTCGAGTTGGTGGTACAGTAGTTCGTAGGTATTGGGTGAAGATCCAAGAAAGCCGACGTATGATCTGCAAGTCGGGATATTTTCGATCTGTCCCTGGCGTAGAGGTGAAGATCGATTTCCTTCAGATCCGTTTTTGTGGATACTTTTGAGGAGTCCAGATCAGATTTTGTTTCCGGGCAGTCAAGATTTCTGTGGCTATGGAGGCAGAAGCAAACCGGCCGCTCTAAAAAAAATACAGCGAAACCGCTGCCTCGCCGTTCGCTTCACCACAGAGGTGGTCTAGCCTCGAGCGAGCGTGGCTCGCCTCGCCCCGCGCCTCGGAGCATCGGGCACCAGCGGAGTGGGCCGGCCCATTGCATGGGATCACGCTGCTCGCGTGCCTAGAGTGACTCCAAGTCGGGACCGATCAATCGATTGTTTATGAGCAGGAGTCCACGCGATCTAATTCTCCTAGAGTTGATCGGTTTGAGTCAAGAAAAAAAAGATCAGAAAGTTTGGATCAGTTCCGTGCGCGTGGTATCTGGCAAGAAAGGAAAGTAAAAAAAAAGGAAAGGAGAAGTTCTGGTTGTTTGTTTGCGTTACATACAGCAGGGAGGAGATTGAATGCAAAGGAATGAAAATGATTGGATTGCTAGACTAATCTGCAAGCTACACAAGCACTAGTCTCATTCAGGTGCAGAACTGTCCATTGTTTGCATGTATTTTGGAAGGAAGAAAAAGAGACACCGTTAGCAGTTCCAAAGAGGTGGCAGATTCAGTACGTTTGGATCCTTGGCATGCAGGAATTGTTCTGTTTGTTTTGGGTGATGTGCTTTGTTTGCTACCAAAATTCAGATTGCGTCGACAGGCATACTCAGCTTATTTGGACCCTTGGTGTGCAGGAATTTGTCCTGTTTATTTTGGGTGATCTGCTAGGCATGTTCCCAGATTGCTTTCAGAAGAGTTTTGTGTCTCAATCAGGTTGGTGCGTCGTTGAAAGGGACGCCAAAAGCAAGTCAAGCTAGCCAAGAGGGAGGATGTGGTGTGGCAGGCTGGCAAGGCTTGAAGATGGACAGTGGCGATATTGCAGATTTGATGCCACGTTTTACGAGAAGACCCTCCGGTGTTGAGGACAACGCCTTTCCAAGAAGGGGAGGATGATGAGGATATTGGCACGCCAGGACGACCTACGATATATGATAATTAAGTCTAAGGCTGTGTCATTAATTTGTATCTATGTTCATGTTATTTCGTGTGCTAGGTCATGTTATGGGCCAGTTAGGTTTTATTTTATATTTTGGGTTTGGGCCTGTCCAAGCCCAATAGTTTTCTGGCCGTCTATATAAGGAGGCTGGACGGCTAGGGTTTAGGGAGGCTGAAAATTATGTAGAACATTGTGTTTCCGCATGTGTTCCATCCCTCCGGGATTGGCGTATTGAGACGGCGTCTCCGACGTTCGTCTAGTTATCCAGTATACTTTGCGTGAAGGTGCTTGTTATACAAGTATTGTCGTGCTGCTACGTGAGGCTCGTTGTTCATCACCGAGTTGCTTGTTGGATTCATCTATTCGGTGTGAGGTTCGTCTACATCGACGAGTTGCTCACAGGATTGACGTTCCCCATCTTCAGGTTACGTGTATTGCTCACGTGATTGGAAGATCTTATCAGATCTATTGGATTAGGAGGTGCATCGCGAAAAATTGGGCAAACAGTCTTCATCATCTTGGTATCAGAGCGCCAGGTTGATCACGGTGCAGATTGGATTTGTTTTTCTCGGATCGGTGTGATCGTCGAGTTGGTGGTACAGCAGTTCGTAGGTATTGGGTGAAGATCCAAGAAAGCCGACGTATGATCAGCAAGTCGGGATATTTTCGATCTGTCCCTGGCGAAGAGGTGAAGATCGATTTCCTTCAGATCCATTTTTGTGGATACTTTTGAGGAGTCCAGATCAGATTTTGTTTCCGGGCAGTCAAGATTTCTGTGGCTACAGAGGCAGAAGCAAACTGGCCGCTCTAAAAAAAATACAGCGAAACCGCTGCCTCGCCGTTCGCTTCACCACAGAGGTGGTCTGGCCTCGAGCGAGCGTGGCTCGCCTCGCCCCGCGCCTCGGAGCATCGGGCACCAGCGGAGTGGGCCGGCCCATTGCATGGGATCATGCTGCTCGCGTGCCTAGAGCGACTCCAAGTCGGGACCGATCAATCGATCGTTTATGAGCAGGAGTCCACGCGATCTTATTCTCCTAGAGTTGATCGGTTTGAGTCAAGAAAAAAAAAGATTAGAAAGTTTGGATCAGTTCTGTGCGCGTGGTATCTGGCAAGAAAGGAAAGTAAAAAAAAAAGGAAAGGAGAAGTTCTGGTTGTTTGTTTGCGTGACATTCAGCAGGGAGGAGATTGAATGCAAAGGAATGAAAAGGATTGGATTGCTGGACTAATCTGCAAGCTACACAAGCCCTAGTCTCATTCAGGTACAGAACTGTCCATTGTTTGCGTGTATTTTGGAAGGAAGAAAAAGAGACACCGTTAGCAGTTCCAAAGAGGTAGCAGATTCAGTACGTTTGGATCCTTGGCGTGCAGGAATTGTCCTGTTTGTTTTGGGTGATGTGCTATGTTTGCTACCAAAATTCAGATTGCGTCAACAGGCATACTCAGCTTATTTGGACCCTTGCTGTGCAGGAATTTGTCCTATTTATTTTGGGTGATCTGCTAGGCATGTTCCCAGATTGCTTTCAGAAGAGTTTTGTGTCTCAATCAGGTTGGTGCGTCGTTGAAAGGGACGCCAAAAGCAAGTCAAGCTAGCCAAGAGGGAGGATGTGGTGTGGCAGGCTGGCAAGGCTTGAAGATGGACAGTGGCAATATTGCAGATTTGACGCCACGTTTTATGAGAAGACCCTCTGGCGTTGAGGACAACGCCTTTCCAAGAAGGAGAGGATGATGAGGATATTGGCACGCCAGGACGACCTACGATATGTGATAATTAAGTCTAAGGCTGTGTCATTAATTTGTATCTATGTTCATGTTATTCCGTGTGCTAGGTCATGTTATGGGCCACTTAGGTTTTATTTTATATTTTGGGTTTGGGCCTGTCCAAGCCCAATAGTTTTCTGGCCATCTATATAAGGAGGCTGGACAGCTAGGGTTTAGGGAGGCTGAAAATTATGTAGAACATTATGTTTCCGCGTGTGTTCCATCCCTCCGGGGTTGGCATATTGAGACGGTGTCTCCAAAGTTCGTCTAGTTATCCAGTATACTTTGCGTGAAGGTACTTGCTATACAAGTATTGTCGTGCTGCTACATGAGGCTCATTGTTCATCACCGAGTTGCTCATTGGATTCATCTATTCGGCGTGAGGTTCGTCTACATCGATGAGTTGCTCGCAGGATTGACTTTCCCCATCTTCAGGTTACGTGTATTGCTCACGTGATTGGAAAATCTTATTCGATCTATTGGATCAGGAGGTGCATCGTGAAAAATCAGATAAACAGTCTTTGTCACATAGAAAACCTGAGCGACATCGTTGGCTAGGACGAATGGTTCGTCCATGTTTGCCAGATTGTTGAGATCCACTGTTGTCATGCTGTACTTTTGGTCTACAACTACCCCGCCTCCTGTCAGCTTCACCCATTTGCACCGAAACAAAGGGATCTTAAAAGTCGGTCCATAGTCAAGTTCCCATATCTCCTCTATGTACCCGTAATATGTGTCCTTCTGCCCATTATCGTCTATTGCATCAAAGCGGACACCACTATTTTGGTTGGTGCTCTTTTTATCTTGGGCGACCGTGTAAAATGTATTCCCATTTATCTCGTACCCTTGGAAAGTACATATAGTCGAAGATGGTGGCCTGGCCAAACAGTACAGCTGATCTCCAACGGTGTTGTTATTCATGAGATGTGTCTGCAACCAACTGCCAAAAGTCTTCTCGTGTTCCCCTTTAATCCAAGAGTCAGCCTTCCCCGGGTTTTTGGAGCGTAGAATATTCTTGTGTCTCTCGATATACGGAGCCACCATAGTGGAATTGTGTAGAACTGTGTAGTGTGCTTGAGTGAATGAATGCCCGTCCATACATACTTTTGCTTTCCTTCCTAGTGTGCCTTTTCCTGTCAGCCTTCCCTCATACCGAGATTCAGGAACACCAATCGGCTTAAGGTCAGGAAGAAAGTCTACACAAAACTCAATGACCTCCTCTATTCCATAGCCCTTGGAGATGCTTCCTTCTGGCCTAGCACGGTTACGAACATATTTCTTTAAGACTCCCATGAACCTCTCGAAGGGGAACATATTGTGTAGAAAAACAGGACCGAGAATTCTAATCTCTTCGACTAGGTGAACTAGGAGGTGTGTCATTATATTGAAGAAGGATGGCAGGAACAACAACTCAAAGCTGACCAGACATTGGACCACATCAATCTGTAACCCTGATAGACTTTCTCGATCGATTACCTTCTGAGAAATGGCATTGAGGAATGCACATACCTTCACAATTGCCAGGCGAACATTTTCTGGTAGAATTCCCCTCAATGCAACCGGAAGCAATTGCGTCATAAGCATGTGGCAGTCATGAGACTTTAGGTTTTGGAATTTTTTGCCTTTCGTATTTATGATTCCCTTTATATTCGACGAGAAGCCAGTCAGGACCTTGATACTGAAAAGGACTTCAAAGAAGATTTCCTTCTCTTCCTTGGTAAGAGCGTAGCTGGCACGCCCTTGAAACTGCCCTGGATGCATGCCGTCTCATCCTTTATGACGTTCCTGGTCCTCCCGTGCTTCCGGTGTATCTTTTGACTTCCCATACAAGCCCAGGAAGCCTAGAATATTCACGCAGAGATTCTTCATCAGGTGCATCACGTCGATTGCGGAGCGGACCTCATGGACTTCCCAATAGGGTAGCTCCCAAAATATAGATTTCTTCTTCCACATGGGTACGCGTTTATCAGGGCCGTTAGGAACAAGTTGGCTGCCAGGACCTTTTCCAAAGATAACTTTTAAATCTTTGACCATATCAAATACTTCAGCACCAGTACGGGTGACAGGCTTCCCCCGGGTTTCTGCCTTGCCATTGAAATGCTTGCCTTTTTTCTTTAAGGGATGCTTGGGTGGAAGAAAACGACGATTGTACGGGTACACATTCTTCCTACATTTGTCCAGATATATACTTTCTATCTGATCCAAACAGTGCGTGCATGCATTGCATCCCTTGTTTGACTGTCCTGAAATGTTACTAAGAGCAGGCCAATCATTGATGGTTATGAAAAGCAACGCTCGAAGGTCAAATTCCTCTTGTTTGTGCTCGTCCCACACACGTACACCTGGTTCGGCCCACAGCTATAAAAGTTCATCAACTAATGGCCTTAGGTACACATCAATGTTGTTGCTGGGTTGCTTTGGACCTTGGATGAGCACTGGTATCATAATGAACTTCCGCTTCATGCACAAACAAGTAGGAAGGTTGTAGATACATAGAGTAACGGTCCAGGTGCTGTGACTGCAACTCTGCTCCCCAAAAGGATTCATGCCATCTGTACTTAGACCAAACCATAAGTTCTTTGCGTCACCTGCATATCTCGGGAACTCTCTCTCGATTTTTCTCCACCGCCGACCATCAGCGGGGTGCCTCAACTTGTCGTCTTTCATACGATCTTCCATGTGCCATCGCAAGAACTTCGCATGCTCTTTATTTCTGAATAGATGTTTCAACCATGGTATTATAGGAGCATACCACATCACCTTGGCAGGAACCCTCTTCCTGGGTGGCTCACCCTCAATATCACCAGGGTCATCTTTTCTGATCTTATACCGCAATGCAGTGCATACCGGGCATTTATCCATATTCTCGTACTTCTTACCGTGGTAGAGGATGCAGTCATTAGGGCATGCATGTATCTTCTGCATGTCTAATCCTAGAGGGCAGACAAGTTTCTTTGCTTCGTACGTGCTGGCAGGCAATTCATTCTTTCTTGGAAGCATCTTCTTCATCAGTACCAACAACTTTTCAAATGACGAGTCAGTCACACCGGTCTCTGCCTTCCACTTCAGCAATTCCAGTGTGCCACCTAGCTTCTTCTTGCCATCTTCACAAGTTGGGTACAATAATTTGTTGTGGTCCTGTAACATCTGATCGAACTGCAACCTCTCCTTTTCTATGTCGCAGCCTTGCCGTGCATCAGAAATGACCCGACCAAGATCATCAGCGGGCTCATCTGGTGCCCGTTCTTCACCCTGACCTTCTTCTTCATTGTCTTCCATTGCGGTATCAGCATACTCAGGGAACATAGATCGGTAGTTGTCATCATCGTTCTCTTCTTCAGCATCGTCTTCCATCATAACCCCTCTTTCTCCATGCTTGGTCCAAACATTATAGCCAGACATAAAACTGGACCGAAGTAGGTGGCTCTGAATGACTCTTGAGGAAGTGTGATCCTTCTCATTCCGACATTCAACACATGGACAAAACATAAAGCCACCACCATGCTTGTTCACCTCGGCCGCATCTCGAAAAGAATGCACGCCTTCTCTGTAAGCGGCTGTGCGTCGATCACCGTATATCCATGGATGGCTCATCTGCATCATACAACAGTATATCAAATGCAATCACGATCCTAAAATTAGTACTGCACGGTCTAAACGAGAAAATATAGTTGCTAACCTTTTAGAACAAGTGGAAATAAAGAGGAAGAGGCTTAAGCGTGGCTCAGGCACCTCATATCATAGTTGTGTTCGGTGAACTTAAGTGGCATCGCTCTAACACACATTTTAACAAACACCTATTGACGAGGGTATGACCCCTCGGTCCTCGATATTGGTCAACCTGGTTCCTGCCAAGGAAGAAGCCCGCAAAGACCAGCACTTTGACTTGGAGTAGAAGGCAAGAAATACTTGTAAACCCTAACTGGCTGCATATATAAAGCCACCAAGGGCGCCCCCTAGAGATCCGAACTCGCATAGGCTAATCTCGCATAGACAGCTGATCTCGCATAGATCCCACACATAGATCCCACGCATAGGCTAGCCATGCCATCTCTTTCGACCATAGCCAGATCCCATCTGCGCACCATTGTAACAACTCCACATATACCAACAATACAAGATCAGACAAGCAGGATGGGCCAAACCTGGGTAAAATCATGTGCACCCCCTGTTTCTGTCTGAAGCCATCGAATCCGCCAAGCGCCCACACACGCTCCATGAATCGAAAGCCCCAAAACATGGGCATTGCTGAGTTAAAACCTCATCACCTATAGTGCATAGGAATAAAATACAAAACTAGCACAAACCCACACTCCTCCATCCAAGAAAAAACAAGGGAGAGGGGAGAGGGGCTGCGGCCATATATATAGGCAGAACCCTTTAGTGCCGGCTAGTGGAGCAATTACGGATCAGTACAGTAGTGCGTGCGTGTGTTTCCTGTCTATATAAGACTTGTAATCAGCTTGAGTTTATGGAGTGAGAACAAGAAGAAAAGGGCACAAATGTGCGGTGCCAGAAAAAGTCTCTCCGTGTGTTGTTCTTCTCCAATGTGTATATGTGTGTGTTGATCCTTGGGCAAATTCATCATTTGGTATCAGAGCCAGCTGCGAGGTTCGAGTCTTCATCGCCGTCAAGCTGCATCATGTGCGAAGGAGGAAGGTGTGCTGCCCGGTAAGTCACGTCACCGGCAGAAAGGAGGTGATGGCCATGGCGCGGAGGTCATCTCCATGAAGAGATCGCCGTCCATGTGCGAGTCGTCGACAAGGTGCGTCATCGACGACAACATGAAGGTGAGACACCGGCCAGTTGCGTCACCGGTGGCGAACATGGAGGCGAGCCACCGGCGGGGTGTAGCACCGGCAGCGAACATGCGGCACCGAGCGCGTCATGGTGGTGTGCTCGGGGTGAAAGCGTAGGAGGTGCGTCTCTCATCGAAGCTAAGCAGCGACAGCGGCGACAATCGGCATGACAAGATGGCATTGGCGGCCGTCTACGCGTTGCACCAACGACATCGACATCCATGGGCTTCAAGAGAGAAATAAGTAATAACAAGATTAGGGAGGTGATTCTTGGAACTAATCTTGTTATTCATGTTAAGAGATAGGTCTAGTGTCATGTTTAAGTTTGTGTAATTGAGTCACTGGCCAGAAGCTTCGGTAGTCTACACACATAGTTGTGGTCGTGTTTGTAGACAAGCTAATGGCGGTGTTTAGTTAGGAATAAGTCCAAGCAGATGCTAGTTTAGAGGATAAGAAGTGTGTCCAGCGGAAGACTAGCTCTAGAAGTGATCAAGTTAGTCTAGATAAGAAGCATGCGTGTGATTCCTTGCATGTAGCAGCATGGATCGATTTGGCCAGACGTTATGCTAGTGTAGAATGTGCGCAGGCAGCTAGCTAGTGGAGTGTTTAGCGGATCCATCCGTTGGTGGATTGCCTATATAAAGCCATGTAATCCAGGTTGTTAAGTGGGAGTTGTGGAATAGAAGGAAAAAAAGCACAAGTGCGTGTGCTGTGAAAATTCTCCACCTGTTCTTCATCTTCTCCACCATATTGATGTGTGTGTATCTTGGAAAAATCCATCATCTACTTCATTCGATTGGAAATAGAAATGTCGGTGAGATAGTATAAATTATTTATTAAGTTGTACTAAATTATCAGATACTTAATTCTGATCTGAGGGAGTATCTTTTTTGTGCAGTTTGTGCAGTATCATATTTTGCACACCTTAGCAAGGTTTGGAGATGGCGTCAGATAAAGCTGGTGAGCTATTATTTCAGGGCATGGCGGGGGCAGTCATCGGAGACGGCAAGGCGATTCTATTCTGGAAGGACCGATAGATTAATTGTCGAATGGCGGAGGAGATTGCACCTGCTCTAACAGAGTTAGTTGTGACATGGTGAAAATTTTGCAGAAGGGTTGTGGACGTTTGGCTAGGAATTTGTTCATGCAGGAGGAGGCAGGGGAGATGACAGTAGATGCTTGCATCCAATGCATCAAGCTTTGAGATGCGATCAACGAGGTTCAGAGGAATGCACATGAACCTGACTTCTTCTATTGGAATGGTTTGGTGACAGCGGAGTACAGTGCCAGAGACACTAATAAAATGCTTTTTCACAACAACATTGAGTTCAGGATGAACAAGCCAATTTGGCGATCTTTTGGACCACTCAAATGCAAAATATTTTGTAAGCTTGCTATAAAGGACATCCAGTGGAAGTCGGAGAGGAGATATCGTCACAGACTACAAGAACACATTGATCCTTGCTTCATCTGCCTGGACTGAACTTGGAGGAACCACGACAAGGAAGTACCCTGGAGGAGTGGTGGTGGGATGCGAGTGAAGAACAATAGAGAGGAAGAGAGATTGGTAATATGGTGGATGATTGCATTGAGCCTCTCAGAGCGAGTATATATAGACGTACAGACTTGAAGGCCAAGAAGACTCTCATAGAGATATGGCAGGAGATTAACTACAATTACTACCCAAATCCCCTAATATATGTAACTGCCTAATATATCTCTAACACCCCCTCGCAGTCGTAGCGGTAGTGACGTGAACAACGGTAGCATCATGGACGGTCAGACTGGAGAGAAACCAAAGGCATAGAAACCAACGGGCTAACCCCCTCCCCCCTCCCCCTACCACCCTCCCGTAGTCGGAGCGGGAGCGTCATGGATGGAGTTGCGTCGCAGATGCTTGGACTATAGAGGAAGCCGATGAGTGCTCATGCGAGATGGTAGCCCTGGTGCCGATGTCGAGGTAACCAAGAGCGGTGGGTGATGCAACCTTGGTCGAGGTAGCCGTGCGAGGGGATGCTGTGGTCGACGTTGTGGTGAGGTGCCGGCGTCGAGGTAGCCGCACAAGAAGCCGCAGGCGCATAGTGCGCAGGAAGAATGATGAAGATGCGTCGCGGCATTCATCGAAGAGGGATGTCGATGCCGAAGACGATGCAGTCTGAGTCATCGAGGACGAGGTGCGGCCCTAGTTTTGCTAGAACCAGGCGCACGCTAGAGATGAAGGTTTACTCCAGTTTTGCCAGAACCGTGTACACGAAGACGAAGTCGGTGACACGGTCGAGGCAGATGTAGAGAAGTAGTCGATGCCAAAGAAGACGTTGTCGAAGCCAATGAAGATGAGGCATTGCGTTGAGCTTGTCAGATTTGGGAATGCATCGGGGACGAAGGCACGGCCCGGTGTTGCTAATACCGGGCGTCCGAGGGTAGGGACATCATTAACCTTGCACCAATGTCAGAGGGACTAGTAGAGGAGGCTTCCATGTTGGTTGCGAGTCGCGGAGCGACAAAGAGAGAAGTGCCGATGCAGGCCACGGTTGTCGGAGTAGACAATGTAGTCGGGGATCAAGACGATTACATTGGCGACGAAGGAATGGTGAATGAAGACGTAGAAGGCGGCGAACCGACGGCGAACAAGAGGGGTCATGCTGGACGCCTAGATGTAGGGGTAGTCAGTGGGACCAGCGCCGTCCAGAAGAGGCCATGCAGGTTACCTGACAAAGCGCGGCGGCGGTGCTTGAAGTAGGCGAGGAAGAACCTGACGGGGTGACAAAGACCATGCGCGGACATTGGTGACCCGCACAAAGGGAGGCGGCACAGCTGCAGCCTGGGACGTCGGTGCGCGGGGATGGCAAAGATGACCGCATGTAGGAGAGCTACAGGGCGCGAGTCAGTGCAGCAGCGTGACCACCAGCAACGTACACGCCTAGAAAGGCACATTGGAAGCCGGTCGCTTGGACCAAAGGAGGCGGCGCTGCGGCCTGAAGGGGCGACGCAGTGGCAGCCCAATGCTCAGTCGGTGGTAGACGTGTGCTCGAGGACATGCTTGACATTGACGTGCGCCAGATCGGTTGATCAGACCAATGGTGATGCAGTACATGCCAAGCATGGATGACATCATGCAGATTGAATTCTGTGGTGATGTTGTCGGTGAAGTCCTAGACGATGAAGACGAAGACGGAGCGACGATGGAGACCACCCGCACGGAGTCGATGACGTTGTCGGAGTAGAGGCATGTGGTGACGGCGACGGTGGGCGACTCAATCGAATATAAGATTGGTAAACTGATGCGGCACGGTGTTGATGTAATTTCACCGTCCAGTTGGGAACCCCAAGAGGAAGGTATGATGACCACAGTAGCAAATTTTCCCTCAGTAAGAAACCAAGGTGTATCGAATCTAGGCTAAAGCCAAACTCCAGAAGGTGATGCTTGCTAGCTTCACGATAGCTCCGGACAATTTATAAGGTGCCTCATCCAGTGCTTTGCTTTGCCAGCTGTAGCACGGAACCTGCACAGACCACAACCAAATACTTTGCTCCCAACTTACGATGAGGTTGTCAATCTCACCGGTTTGTTGTAAACAAAGGAATGAGCGTATCGAGTGGAAAGCAATAGTAATATGAAAGTAAAGTAAACAGTGAGAGTAAAGTAAACAGTTGATAGCAATATAAAGGAAATTGGACCGGGGTCCACAGTTCACTAGTGGTGTCTCTCCATAAGATAAATAACAACATGCTGGGTAAACAAATTACAGTTGGGCAATTGATAGAATAAAGATAACGTGAATATGTCGAGGGGATCACTATGAGATTTACTCTGGCATTACAACACGATACATAGATCGCCATCCAACTGCATCTATGACTAATAATCCACCCGTGGGGAATCAATCCGAGAACCCCACAAGTATTAAGTTGCGAACAACAGATAACTGCATTAAGCAAAGTGTGTAATGTAAACAAAGCATATGTCCTTGGACATAAGAATGTTGTTTTCTCCCTAGTGGCAACAACACATCTACAACCTTAGAGGTTTCTGTCACTCCCCCAGATTAAACAGAGGCATGAACCCAACTATCGAGCATAAATACCCCCTCTTGGAGTCACTAGTATCTACTTGGCCAAGATAGCTACTAACAACGGAGAGCATGCAAGATCATAAACAACATAAAGATAACATAAGATAATATTCAGCACATCAACTCAATCATAACACCAATATTCATCGAATTCCAACAAACACAACATGTAGAATTACATAACGGTCATCTCGATCGTGTAAGGCAGCTCACGAGATCTAAACATGAAGCACATGGTGGAGAAGACAACCAACTAGCTACTGCTATGGACCCATAGTCCAAGGTAGACTACTCACTCATCGCACCGGAGGCAAGCATGGCAATGAAGAAGACCTCCGGTGGCGATTCCCCTCTCCGGCAGGGTGCCGGGAAGAGCTTCTGGACCCTCCCGATCTCGGATCGATGACGGCGGTAGATCACGATGTGTTTCTGGAAAAGTGATCGGGTACTTAGGTTTTTCCCGTCGGGGGGTCTTTATAGGCGAAGGGGCATCGTTAGAAGTGGACCGAGGTGGTCTCACACATAGGGGGCGCGGCCAGGGCCTGGGCCGCACCGCCCTACTGTGTGGCCAGCCTGTGGCCCCACTCCGTCTCCTCTTTGGTTCTCTGGAAGCTTCGATAAATTTCTGGATGTCTGGCTTTTGTTTCGTCCAATTCCGAGAATATTTCCTGTCTAACTTTTCTGAAACACAAAAACAACAGAAAACAGGAAACTGACACTGTGGCATCTCGTTAATAGGTTAGTTCTGGAAAATGCATAAAAACGCCATGAAGTGTAACGAAACACTAAGCAAATGGTGTAAAAACAAGCATGGAGCATCAAAAATTATAGATACGTTTGAGACGTATCAAGCATCCCTAAGCTTAACTCCTGCTCGTCCTCGAGTAGGTAAGTGATAACAAAAGAAATAATTTTTAAGGTGACATGCACCTACACAATCTTGACCATATATGTAAGCGTTGTGCGCTGGGATCAAAAGAACTTAAAACATGGGCATGAAAGATATAATCTTGATAGAAGAAACTTAGCAACCATGTTATAACATGAAGAAGAACACAAACAAAAGATCATGAAAATGAAACAATGAAAGTCAAATGTGTGTTCAAATCATATGGAAAAGCATACAAATGGTTTTCAGCTTGTCCTTCATGAGAGAGCAAAACATAAATGCATAGGACTCCTTGAAGTTTAAGAGGCGACTAGATACAAATAATTTAAGAACAAGTGAAACCAACATCATGAATCAATCAATGAAAACTTTGGGACAATGCACATTATACTCAGAATGACAACTATGCTCTCTTAGACGTTGCATAAAGATAGAAGGTGGTGACTCAACATAAAAGTAAAAGAAGAGCCCTTCGCAGAGGGAAGCAGTGATTAAACATGTGCTAGAGCTTTTCATTTGTAAAACAGAGAGATAAAAGTTGGGTTTTGAGAGGTGGTTGCTTTTGTCAACGACTAGCAATGGGGTTCTTACTATCTTCCATACAAAAAGTAAGCAAGTTTTTGAGAGAGATTGGCACTTTTGTGCTCTTTTATAAAGCTTGGCACTCCTCCCCACCTTTTTTCCTTTCACAAACCATGGCTAATCGATTCCATCGGGTGCCCACCAACATTCACATACAATGGTGCCTATTTTTCTTTTTCTTTTTTCCTTTTTCTTTTTGGAATAAACAATATGGAAGATAGCAAATCCGACCACTATGTCCCCATGAGCTGAAAACAGTGTCACAAAATGAGAAGTGTTTTGAAGGTTTTTTCAAAGGTAGCACATGAAAATTTACTTGGAATGGCTTACAAATACCATGCATAGGAATTTATAGTGGACACAATGGCAAACTTGGTTTTTAGGAGTTGGATGCACGAGTAGAGCTCATACTCAGTACAAAATGAGGGCTAGCAAAAGACTGGGAGCGACCAACTAAGAGAGCAATAACGGCCATAATCATGCAAAGCGACAAAGCATCAATAAAAGAAGCATAAGATGGCATCAAAAGTCAAAAACTAAATGATCATAGAGGCAATGGTGACTTTGTATGAGTCTAACATGTGTCAGCGTGCGCCAAGTCTACCCAAATAAAGCATCAAGGAGAAAACCAAAATAATGCTTCCAAATAATTAAAACAACGCATGATTTTTTTCAAAGGCTCATTAAGCAATCTCAGTCATTTGAGACAAGTCATGCTACAGCAAAAATCACTAAGCATACTATCAAAAAGACATCAAGCACGACATGCAAAAGCCTAGGCCGCAGCCTACACAAGCACCTTTTTGTACCACTTTTTGCATGAAACTTTTTCTCTTTTCCAACACCATTCGAACCTTTTTAAAACAACTCTTTTGATGAATACCAACATGGACCAGAGGTCAAAATACACCTTGATGCAAAGATATAACAAGATCTGAACACAAATCAAGGCGAAAATCAAAAACTAAATGCAGTAGCAGAAAAAGAGAACACTCGTTGAACGATAAGAGTGAAAAACGGAGTGTTCTTGGCAAATGAAAAGCAAGGCAACTTCTCCAAAAGAAATTTGTTGGGGTCCAACCATTTATTGCAGCAAACAAAACTAAAAACTAAAACAACTAACGCTTCAAGAAAAACGCATAGTGCATGAAGCAATAAAAATATAGTGTTGATAGGTGACCTGATTTTTGCCGATGAAGAAGGGGTGCCTCGGGGGCATCCCCAAGCTTTGATGCTTGTACCTCTTGGATATTTCTTGGGGTGCGTGGGCATCCCCAAGCTTGAGCTTTTGTCCATTCTTCAACTCATCTCATCATTCTCCAATCCCTACACTTGAAAACTTCCTTCATACAAAACTCAACACAATTCTATTAGCAACATTAGTGTAAGCATAACAATGAATCAACCTTTTTTTGCTTCAGGTTTCAACTAAAAACCACCACATATAAAGCATATACTACTGTAGCAACTTCCCCAAAAGTTCTGTGATCAAAAGAACTCAAAAAGAAAGCGATCGAGCGGCAAACACAAATAATGACAGAAATCTGTCAAAACAGAACAGCTGACAAAGGTCGAATTTTTAGAGGGTTTTCTGTTGCTCAAATCAAAAAGTGCTAAACTAATGAAAGTTTAGATATAACCTGGGGCATATGCACAAGAAATCGCAGGTCCAAAAGATATACTGAGAATTTTCACAAATTTTTACGGTGCAGCACCGAAATCTGTTTCATGACAGCAACATCCCCAAATCTTACCTCGCTCAAATTAGAGGCTTCTCTTGGCACAAAAACGAAATAAAAATGATAAGGAGAGGTCATTACAGTAGTAATAACTTCCAAGACTCAAATAAAAGAAAAAGAACTAAAAGTAAAACATTGGGTTATCTCCCAAGAGTGCTTTTCTTTAACGCCTTTGAGCTAGGCGCAGAAAGCGAGAATCAAGTAATATCAAGTGATGAAGCATCAAGCTCATAATTTGCTCTAAGAATAGAGTCAAAAAGTAATTTCTTCCTCTTTCTAGGGAAGTGTTCCATACCTTTCTTGAGTGGGAATTGATATCTGATGGTGCCTTCCCTCATATCAATGATGGCACCTACAGTTCGAAGAAAGGGTCTTCCCAAAATAATAGGACATGAAGCATTGCATTCAACATCCATGACAAGAAAATCAACGGGAACAAGGTTATTTTTAACCATAATAAGAACATCATTAATCCTTCCCAAAGGTTTCTTCTTAGCAACATCAGAAATAGGAACATCATAATAACACTTTTCAAGCGGTGGTAAATCAAGCATGTCATAAATTTTTCTAGGCATAATAGAAATACTAGCACCTAGATCACATGAAGCATGGCAATCAAAACCATTAACATGCATATCAATGATGGGTTCCCAACCATCTTCTAACTTTTTGGGAATAGAAGCTTTTTGCTTCAACTTTTCATCCCTAATTTTCATAAGAGCATTGGTAATATGCTTAGTAAAAGCAACATTTAAAGAACTAGCATTGGGACTCAAAGCAAGCTTTTGCAAGAACAAAATAACTTCAGATATATTGCAGCAATCAACATCAAAATCATTAAAGGAAATAGAGCTATCATCTCCCACACTCCGAAAAATTTCAGCACTCTTTTGAGAAAAAGTTTTGACAGTTTTAGGCTTTTTAACACAAGGAGTGGGAGTTTTCTCTACACCAATCAAAGTAAGAGGATTGCTAGCATTTGGAACAACATGATTAGAGGTAGTAATGGTACATACCTTCATCTTTCTAGCCATCTCATCTTCTCTTTCCCACCTGGCATGCAATTCTGCTAGCATCCTAACATTTTCATCAATTCTAACTTGGATAGCATTAGCAGTGGCAAAAGTATTATTCTCCTTCACATCATTAGGCAACACTTTTAACTTCAGAAGTTCAACATCATGAGCAAGGCTATCAACTTTAGAAGCAAGAATATCAATTTTGCCTAACTTTTCCTCAACAGACCTATTAAAAGTAGTTTGCTTACCAATGAAGTCCTTGAGCATTACCTCAAGATCGGAGGGCGTGGCCCTAGTGTTGTTGGGGAATTATCATAAGAGTTACCATAACCATTACCATTGGTAGAAGGATACGACCTATAATTGTTACTAGCAAAATTGTTCCTATAAGCATTGTTGTTAAAATTATTATTTCTAATGAAGTTTACATCAACATGCTCTTCTTGAGCAACCAAAGAGGCCAAAGGAACATTATTAGGATCAACATGAGTTCTATCATTAGAAAGCATAAGCATTATAGCATCAATCTTATCACTCAAGGAAGAGGTTTCCTCGATAGAATTTACCTTCTTACCTTGTGGAGCTCTCTCGGTGTGCCATTCAGAGTAATTTACCATCATATTGTCGAGAAGCTTCGTTGCGGCGCCCAAGGTAAGGGACATAAAAGTGCCTCCAGCAGCTGAATCCAATAGGTTCCTTGAAGAAAAATTCAGTCCTGCATAAAAAGTTTGGACAATCATCCAAGTAGTCAGTCCATGAGTGGGGCAATTCTTTATCATAGATTTCATTCTTTCCCAAGCCTGAGCAACATGTTCATTATCAAACTGGCTAAACTTCATAATATTGCTACGCAAAGCTATAATCTTAGCAGGAGGATAGTATCTTCCAATAAAAGCATCCTTACACTTAGCCCATGAATCAATACTATTTTTAGCCAAAGACAGCAACCAATCCTTAGCTTTTCCTCTCAAAGAAAAAGGAAACAACTTAAGCTTAATAATATCACTCTCTACATCCTTATATTTCTGCATCTCATATAGCTCAACAAAATTGTTGAGATGAGCTGCAGCATCATCAGTACTAGCACCCAAGAATTGCTCTTTCATAACAAGGTTCAACAAAGCAGGCTTAATCTCATAAAAATTGGCAGCAGGAGCAGGTGGCGCAATAGGAGTGCAGATAAAATCACTATTATTAGTGCTAGTAAAATCACACAATGTGGTGTTTTCAGGAGTAGCCATTCTAGCAAAACTAAAAGCAGACAAGTAAAAACAACTATAAGGAAAACTATTTTTTTTTTGTGTTTTTGATAAAACGAAGCAAGTAAAAATAAAGTAAAGCAAAACTTAAAACAAAGTAAAGGATGTGCGTGTGAAACTCCCCTTGCAGAAGTCTTCTTTTTCCCCAGCAATGGCGCCAGAAAATTAGCTTGATGCGGCACGGTGTTGATGTAATTTCACTGTCCAGTTGGGAATCCCAAGAGAAAGGTACGATGAGCACAGTAGCAAATTTTCCCTCAGTAAGAAACCAAGGTTTATCGAATCCAGGAAAAAGCCAAACTCCAGAAGGTGATGCTTGCTAGCTTCGCGACAGCTCCGGACAATTTATAAGGCGCCTCATCCAGTGCTTTGCTTTGCCAGCTGCAACGCAGAACCTGCACACAACACAACCAAATACTTTGCTCCCAACTTACGATGAGGTTGTCAATCTCACCGGTTTGCTGTAAACAAAGGAATGAGCGTATCGAGTGAAAAGCAATAGTAATATGCGAGTAAAGTAAACAGTGTGAGTAAAGTAAACAGGTGTTAGCAATATAAAGGAAATTGGACCGGGGTCCACAGTTCACTAGTGGTGTCTCTCCGTAAGATAAATAACAGCATGCTGGGTAAACAAATTACAGTTGGGCAATTGATAGAATAAAGATAACGTGAATATGTCGAGATGATCACTATGAGATTTACTCTGGGCATTACAACAAGATACATAGACCGCCATCCAACTGCATCTATGACTAATAATCCACCCGTGGGGAATCAATTCGAGAACCCCACAAGTGTTAAGTTGCAAACAACAGATAACTGCATTAAGCAAAGTGTGTAATGTAAACAAAGCATATGTCCTTGGATATAAGAATGTTGTTTTCTCCCTAGTGGCAACAACACATCTACAACCTTAGAGGTTTCTGTCACTCCCCCATATTAAATAGAGGCATGAACCCAACTATCGAGCATAAATACCCCCTCTTGGAGTCACTAGTATCTACTCGTCCAAGATAGCTACTAACAACGGAGAGCACGCAAGATCATAAACAACATACAGATAACATAAGATAATATTCAGCACATCAACTCAATCATAACACCAATATTCATCGGATCCCAACAAACACAACATGTAGAATTACATAACGGTCATGTCGATCATGTAAGGCAGCTCACGAGATCTAAACATGAAGCACATGGTGGAGAAGACAACCAACTAGCTACTGCTATGGACCCATAGTCCAAGGTAGACTACTCACTCATCACGCCGGAGGCAAGCATGGCGATGAAGAAGACCTCTGGTGGCGATTCCCCTCTCCGGCAAGGTGCTGGGAAGAGCTTCTGGACCCTCCCGATCTCAGATCGACGACGGTGGCGGATCGCGATGTGTTTCTGGAAAAGTGATCGGGTACTTAGGTTTTTCCCGTCGGGGGGTCTTTATAGGCGAAGGGTCATCGTCAGAAGTGGACCGAGGCGGTCTCACACATAGGGGCGCGGCCAGGGCCAGGGCCGCGCCGCCCTACTGTGTGGCTGGCCTATGGCCCCACTCCGTCTCCTCTTCGGTTCTCTGGAAGCTTCGGTAAATTTCTGGATGTCTGGCTTTTGTTTCGTCCAATTCCAAGAATATTTCCTGTGTAACTTTTCTGAAACACAAAAACAGCAGAAAATAGGGAACTAGCACTGTGGCATCTTGTTAATAGGTTAGTTCTAGAAAATGCATCAAAACGCCACGAAGTGTAACGAAACACTAAGCAAATGGTGTAAAAACAAGCATGGAGCATCAAAAATTATAGATACGTTTGAGACGTATCATAAACCAAAAAAAGAAAACACGGTCAAGCGACCGGCAGAGAAAAGACTGTAGGATACCATGAAGAACAATAGATGATCTTAGCTAGTTTGTGTTCATGCTCAGGAATTTTTTTGGTTTTCCATGCTACGAACCCACCACTGATACGGTGGATGGAACACTTGGCACGATTCGTCTGCAATGCAACCCAGAAGCCTCACAAAATTCCTCCACAATGGCCAAACAAGTAGGCATATTGAGCTTTGTGGGCGTAGAAACGTAACCACATCATCTACGTACATCAAGGCGCGATGTTGCAAACCACCAGCGACGAGACCAGAGAGCACAACACACATATATATAGGTGATAATATGGGTGACTTTTTTTCATCCCGAAGACACATGCATGCATGGGTGATATGACTGTACTCACTCCCTCCACCCTACTCAAGCAATCCATCAGTTTGAAAAAGATGTATGCGTACTTACTAGCAAATTAGTTTACTTGCTTTCTCCAATGTTGTTCTCCAAAAACATATACTCTCTCTATTTGAAATTAATAGTCACACTAATAGAAAAAAGGCCTTTCATTCGCCCCTTTAGTCCCCAATTAATTCGGCCCGCGGCTAAAGGGGGTATTAGTCCCGGTTCAATTGAAAATGTGGGCCAGGAAGCATTAGTCCTGGTTCAAATGTGCCCTTTGGTCCCGGTTTGCGCCACCAACCGGGACTAATGGGTAGGGGCTTTTATTCTCGGTTGGTGGCGCAAACCAGGTCTATAGGGCATCCTTTAGTCCAGGTTTGTGTCACGAGCCGAGACTAAAGCCCTATTCAAATGAACCGCCCATTCCCGCGCCAGTTACGACGCGATCGTCGTTTCGGAATCCACTTCCATTACGGCGATCGCTTCGGTAATCGCCATTGACGCATCGGGACGCTGTCGGGAAGCCTAATCACACCGCCGGCTAGCCTTCTTCACCTTCCCTCTCTCTACTATATAAGACACTCATCTTAAGTATCTTCTTTATCCTCTAATCCTTCCAAAACATACATCTCCATAGCACATCTTCACACAGGCGAGCTCTCTCTCTCCCTCTCATTCCAATGGAGCCGACGATGCTACCTCAATCTCGGGTGCACAATATCACTGCCGAAGGGATGCATTTCACCATCATGGAAACTCTCTATGCATCAATGGTGGAGATGTGGATCCGCGCCGTCAAGAAGCGGTTCCTCGACGCCGCACCGATCAAGTGTGTGGGCTTGGACTGCAAGTTCACCTGCCCTCGCAAGGGTAGGAGCAATCAGCGTGCCACCGTCCTTCAACTCTTGGTGGCATCCGAGGTTTTGGTCTTCCAGATATGTCAGGCCGATCGCGTGCCGCAGCTGCTCAAGGAATTCTTGAAGGACACTACCATTAGATTCTGTGGCGCGACTATCGACAATGATGTGCGCATGCTGAGATCATACGGAATTGAAATTCCGTCTCTGTACGACCTCCAAAAGATTATCCCGAACCCCACTGATACGGATCAACGTGATCCGAAGGGGGTTTGGCCCAATCTTTCACGGCGATCAAACGAACAGCAAGATAGCGAAAGAGAACTCAATCTGAAATAGATCAAACTGATCTCTCTTCAATTCCTCGCGTTGAAACTGACCGGAATCAACTCCCACGCATGGCATAATATCAGATCTCGAAGATCAGCAATCAAACACACCGATATGCGCCCCCAAACATTGGGACTTTTCTGGTCTCTTTCTTAGCTCGAAAATAACAAGTCTCAACGATACAAGGCGGCTGCCATAACCCTATATGGGTGACTCTGAACGCTACCTTGGCTGGGCTAGGCCCCAAACCAAACTAAAAGCCCAAATGGCCAAAACACACTTGATTTTGGACAGGCCCAAAACCATCACACACAAATAAAACCAAACTAAAATAAAAACATGACGCGAACTTAATTAAAATAGAACACCTAAATATCTTTCGCTGCAGCGCCTCGGCGAACATGAAACTCCATTGGAGGTGTACAAAAGTTGGGCTTCACATCATCTTGTGGAGGCACTTCAAAGCAGAATTGTCCAAGCTTCAGAACATAAGGAGGTGGTAAAATAGTAGGAGTAGTAGCTATGCTCCCCTTATCATCCCCCCCAACTTGAAAGGAAACCGTCCTCGGTTTCGCCTGAATGTGTTGGACCTTTTTCTGAGCAGCAAGCACATCCACTTTGATATCCTTATCGAGCATAGGCTGCAACACATGACGCTTCCCCTTATGCCACAAGGAATAAACATTGGACCTGCCTTCATGAGTGGAACGCCTATCAAATTGCCACGGTCGTCCTAGCAGCACATGACATGCATCCATAGGCAAAACATCATAGACCACGGTGTCCTCATAATGACCTACTGAAAATTTCAAGCGCACCTTATGTGTGACCTTCAGCTTCCCTGAATTATACAACCACTCAACACAATGCGGCTGCGGGTGCTTCCATGTAGGCAATGATAGAGAATCCACCAAACTCTTGCTAACAACATTTGTGTAGCTGCCACCATCAATAATAAGTTTGCAAGTGGTGTCCTTGACGATGCATTGGGTCTGAAATATATTCCAGCGCTGCCCTTGGTCGTGAATGCGATCTTCTGGTACGCGTTGCACCATTAGATTTTTAAAATTTGCAGCAAGTTCATACCCATCCACGATCACTTCAGGATTGTCCTCAGAGTCCTCACTTGATGACGCATCAGCTTTCTCATCATCACTAGCAGAAACATAGCCATCATGTGTGAGCATCACCCTTTTTCTATTAGGGCAATCACGCTTCATGTGTCCTCGTCCTCCACAAGTAAAACACTCGATGTTTGCTGTGGACTGCGCAGATGCAGTTTTGGACACCCCAGATTTAGGTGCCTCGCTATGAGAAACACTATTAGAGCGTGTAGAAGGTGTCGTCGGAACACTAGGACCAGCAGCCTCGGTATGAGAACGATGCCATGATTTTGTAGGTGCTGTAGCTTGGCGTCGTTTGATTTGTTGCTCCGCACGCTCAGCTTGGTGCACAAGATCCTGAAGATCATTGTAGTAAACCATCTCGACACGATCACGCACCTCAAAATTTAGTCCATTCAAGAACCGAGACATCGTGGCCTCTATGTCCTCCCTTGTCCCTGTACGTATCATCAACAATTCCATCTCTTTATAATACTCATCCACAGATTTAGTACCTTGAGTGAGCTGCTGCAACTTATTATACATGTCTCTCTTGTAGTGTTCAGGAACAAAGCGATGGCGCATAAGATCTTTCATACCGGTCCATGATGTTGGGCGAGTACGCATACGCAGAATTTGATTCCACCAAATCAGCACATAACCGGTGAATTCAACAGCAGCCAGTTGAAGTCTCTTCTCCTCAGTGTAATAATGAGTAGCAAAAATCTGATCCATGCGCATCACCCACTCCAAATAATCGTCAGGTCCGCGGTCACCGGAAAAAGGAGGTATGGACAATTTGATGCGTCCAAGACCACCATCATCAAATGGAACACGACCAGCATGGCCAACACAGGTCACGATCATGTTGTTGTACACGATGAGCACCGGCAGGACGAGCAGCAAACTGTCGTTGTTGTGGCACATAATCAGCGTCGTCGGCAAGTTCTCCTTCATAAGCGGGTGCCACGGGTCGATGATCATGAATTTCAGCAGGGCGGCGTGGTACCACGTCGCGAGGTTGTGCAGCAGGAGGGGGCTGCACGGGTGCACGGGCTGTAGCATCGCCCATTGCATCAATCCGGGTAGCTAGCAGTGCAATTTGCGTTGTCAATGCGGCATGACTCCGAAGAATAAAGTCGCACGTGCTATCAAAACCAGCCCGAACATTAGGAGCCAAATCTGCAGCAAAAACCGGCGGAAGAAGCTCCTCTTTCTTCTCTCCAGCAGCTACTGAATTCTCTCCGTCAACAGAGTTCACCATGGTGTGCAAAACAACAGCCAAAAACAGCAAAAAGCAATTTCAGACAAGATGAGCTGAAAACGGGGATCAACGGGGCGCCAAACTTCTGAGCAATTGACGCAGGCGATCGACCATAGAGCAAATCGCCAGACCACGGAGACTGTCTGGGCTAAGGCGATGGAAACTCAGGGCAGAGCGATCGATCCGGACGCTGTAGCACGGAGGACGTCTGTGGCCGGGTGTTGCGAGCGATGCAAAGGCCAGCGATGGAGGCGCGCGTGCGGGGCGAGTGAAGCCGAGCCAGTTGGGCCGGCCCAGGAAGGCGCCAGGGGCACGCGGGACGGCTAGCGATCCCAGGCGGGCGAGACGCCACGCGATCTCGTCGCCCAGGCACAGATCGCCTCTGGGGTCGGGCGTGTGGGACAGTTCGCTTTTTTTTTTGCTTTGTTTTCTCCTGAGCAATCGGATCTGAGCAGGACTCCTTGATCGATACCGAGATCGATAGCGCAAGGAGCGAGGCGCGGGGCGATCGTCTAGCTCCTCTTTTTTTCTGCTTAGATCTAGTGGCCCTTGCAAACCGCGGTGACTGTAGACTCTGCACACCGATCCGATCAATCCAAACAAAGACCTGGACGAGAATCGATCGGCGCCAGGAATAAAAGGATCTCGTCAAGATCGACAACAGCAGGTCGCCTCCAACAGCAGATCGCCTCCAACAGCAGAGCAAACTTCAGCAGATAAATCTCAGCAAGAACCGCCGTGAGAAACCCGATGAATCTGATACCAAGATGATACGGATCAACGTGATCCGAAGGGGGTTTGGCCCAATCTTTCACGGCGATCAAACGAACAGCAAGATAGCGAAAGAGAACTCAATCTGAAATAGATCAAACTGATCTCTCTTCAATTCCTCGCGTTGAAACTGACCGGAATCAACTCCCACGCATGGCATAATATCAGATCTCGAAGATCAGCAATCAAACACACCGATATGCGCCCCCAAACATTGGGACTTTTCTGGTCTCTTTCTTAGCTCGAAAATAACAAGTCTCAACGATACAAGGCGGCTGCCATAACCCTATATGGGTGACTCTGAATGCTACCTTGGCTGGGCTAGGCCCCAAACCAAACTAAAAGCCCAAATGGCCAAAACACACTTGATTTTGGACAGGCCCAAAACCATCACACACAAATAAAACCAAACTAAAATAAAAACATGACGCGAACTTAATTAAAATAGAACACCTAAATATCTTTCGCTGCAGCGCCTCGGCGAACATGAAACTCCATTGGAGGTGTACGAAAGTTGGGCTTCACATCATCTTGTGGAGGCACTTCAAAGCAGAATTGTCCAAGCTTCAGAACATAAGGAGGTGGTAAAATAGTAGGAGTAGTAGCTATGCTCCCCTTATCACCCACCAAGAATCCAATTCCGAGTCTATATGATCTGTCCAATGCTACTATTGGGACAAAGCTTGAGAAGAAGAAGAGGAACAAGAAGGACAAGAAGAAGGACGACGAGGAAGAAGAAGAAGAAGAACTAATATATGGTTGGGCAAAAGTTCCATTGAGCGGCAAGCAAGTGTTGTATGCCGCTCTAGACGCTCGCCTGGGCTTCGAGATTACTAGGAGGCACTAGAAGCTACAAGGCTACAATAGACATGTTGATCATCTCAATATTTAGATGGATGATCGTAGATGTGTGTGATGTGGTTTGCGAGTCTTCGAGATTTCTCGTGCCTCTTATTGTTATTCTATTAGATGAGTAGCATGCATATTTGGAAAAATGTACTCCCTCGTGTTTCGGTTAACAAGTTTATTAATTTTCGAATTTTGGATTTTTTTAAGTTTTTTGGCCTTTGAATATTTTAATTATTAAAAATTAATAATTAAATTATGCATAAAAATTATTTGGAATTCATTGATGCTTATTATTACTTAATCATTGTTGCTTATTTTGTGAATTTATTTGGAATTTAAAAAATTAATATTATATGTTACCAAAGTGTATAGGTTAATAGAATTTGTAGCATACCATTATCAAGAAGTCGCGAGCGCAGTCTTGGAAGCTACTATGGAAGGAATGAAGAAGTTAAGCGTGCTAAGGGTGGAGCAGTGTGAGAATAGGTGACCGACCAGGAAGTGATGATCACAAGTATGTAATTTGACATTAAAAAGAGTGAGAGCCATAAGTATGTAATTTGACATGAGAATAGAGGTGATTAGATATTAGAGAAATAAAGAAAATAGAGAAATTCCGAAAAACTAAATACAATTTTTTTTCTAAACAGACCTTTAGTCCCGGTTTGTGTTACGAACCGGGACGAAAGGTTCTTTAGCACATGACTCGGGCAACGTGGAGGACCTTTAGTCCTGGTTCATAAACAACCGGGACTAAAGGCTGTAGGCTTTAGTCCCACTTTGCTAGTCCCGATTGCTATAAGTGGGACCAATTGGCTTTACAAACCAAGATCAATGACCTTTTTTCCACCAGTGTCACAACTTTGGTTAAATTTAGACGTGTTTCAGTTCTTAGGTTGGCTCATTTTTTAAAAAATTGTGCCAACTAATTTAGAACGGAGGGAGTATATGATTATTTCTACAGAGGAACGGTGTCCGTCGAACCCAGAATATATACTCCTACTTGTTTGTGAGCTTCTTTAGTGCAGCCGATCCTAGTCCGGTACTATAGTAGATTTGTTCCAGTGAAGCATTTCTCTTGCTCAACTCAGCACCCAAGCGTATGCCGGCATATACGCAGCAGGGCGTTCTATTACGCAGGGAGCTATTGGGAATTTGGGATAAAAGACGTGACATGCGCCCAAGCATATATCACTCGATCCCCGTCGATGGCAATGGCATGGCACGCGGTTTCCTCCTCCCGGGAAGCAAAGACGACATGCGTGTGGGAGGAGAATTGCAAACCGATTCTGTTTGGTAGAATGATGTGATGACAACGAGAGAGGGCCGGGAACAAACATAGTAGCCGACAACGCTTTTGGATCGTTGGTTGGATCGCCTGATGTGGCAAGAACGAAAAGGATGGAAACCTAGACGCGATCGAAACCAAGATGACTCCGACGAAACAAAAACTAGATTGAAGCAAGAACGCCTAAACCCTAAATTGACTCGGAACAAGAAAAAAAAATCTAGACACCGACGACGTAGATTAGAAGAAGGAAAACACAAACGAAACGCGATTAGCAACTACGACTCAACTCCGATGCAATTTAGGCTAAGGCAAAAACTAAGAACCCTAATTTTTGTTAGGCTTTTTCTGTATAGGACAAAAACAAGAACTAATCTATGGGGATGGATTGCTCACCGAGTAACCTCTGGAAATCTAATACCAAGATGATCAGGGGTTGCCCGATCTTCTCAGTGAGTCGATGTAGATGGATGATAACTTGGTGGATAATCTGTGAGAAACACACGAACTCTCCGATTGTTCCCCTGTTACCAATGCAACGAATCTTCAACCCTATGGATATTCAAGACACCACACACCTGCGCACGTAGCCACCAACTAAAAAGCAGTTCTGCAATCTCCTAATTCCCAATGGGACAGCAGATCACACTTGATTCTCAGTAGCAAAACTTCAGATCGAAACAAACTTGGAGTAGGTTAGATATTCTGAGCGAAACACAGAGGAATATATGATTTCAGAGGAAACCTTACAAGCAATTTCGTTCTGATGTTTGGGGGTAATCTAAACGTAGTGTCAACAAGAAAAGGGGGCACCCCAGGGGTACTTAAAGGGGTTGGGGCGTCCTGGGCAAAGACCTGGCCCAAAACCAACCTGGTTTGGGCCCAAACGGACTCGGTTCGACTCAAACTGGTACATACTAACCCATACATGGGTTTGGCCTAATTTGGCACGCGGGCCATGAGTGTGGTGCGCCTTAGACTTGTAGACATCGCGTCAAAGGCTGTCCTAGCATGCCATCACGTGCTGTTGCTCATGTAGACTTGATGTTCTGGTGATCTCCTAGTGCGCCTGCCTCCCTCTCCTCCCTTGTGCACTTGATCATCAAGTCTTGCTGCGATGTGTCTCCTCCTTGTGCAATGCTTGTGTTATCAACAAACCTAATCATACATAGATGCATACACTTAGGTAGTATAAAACTCTCATTAAATAAAACATCAGATTCAATTAAGAGTGAGTTCACCTGTTGTTCCAATAGCTTTGCGTGCTCTTGTAATTGGTCCAATCCTAATCTTGTTGGACTTCTTCGCAGCAACATCTTCATCATCAATAGGAGCAGGAGATAATGGTGGTGTAATAGGGATGTCCTCATCATTTGGCTTGGTGGAAATGTAGATCGGGGTATCCTCTATCTTTCTACCAAAGGGATTTGAGTTGGGATGGGTAGAATGGGAGATCCTCTAGCTTTGAGAGCTCATTAATGGAGGAGAGAGACAGCGAAGGAAAAGATGTGATTTGAATGGCAACCTTATCCTCTCAAGGTAGGTTAAGGGGTACTTATAATCCAAGGGGAGAGAGAGCCATTTGAAGCAAAGATCATGCGCTCAGCCGGCACGATGTCGGTGACGCCGGCCCCTGCGTCGGGCCAGCTGGCGCACGGTCCGGTCACACCGGCCTCACACTGGGCATCTGGCGTAGTGCCCGGTCGCACCGGCCCTAAACCGGGCTGCCGGTGCACACTAGATACTAAAACCGGGGATCCGGGTGCCACGCCAGTTCTTAACCGAAAAGCTAGTCAGAACGCTTTTCTGGTTGAGTCCCGGTGTCTGCACCGGGCCACCCAGCGCAGTGCCCGATCACGCCGGGGTTTTCACCGGGGCGTCGGTGCACAGCCCGGCACCGCCGGATGAAAACCGGATGCAGGTTTCCTGCTTCAAAGAGGTCCTTCTCCCTACAAACTTTGTCAAAGTGTTTAGCCTTATTTGAGTGGTAGGATGTGGAAAAAGAAAGTAGGTCACCTTCCCACTGAGCTCATCGAGTTTACCCCTCTTGCTCATGTGTCATCGTTAATCAAAATAATGATTAAGGGTAAAAATACCCGTACAATCTCCCCCTTTTTGGTTAACGATGACAACCCGAGTTAGAGTTCATAAAATATTATAATAAGCTTGTAACTAATGTTTCCACACATATTAGAGCAGCCCCCCCATAATATTTGCACACGGTTGAGTTTGCGTTGGAATGCAATGTGTAACATATATAGAATATGGGAAGCTCCTCTAATATATATAGGAACAAACATGATATAGGCAAGTATAATAAATAAGCTAGACTATACATGCATAAGATTAAACAAGATACATAGGACGCATAGATAATTTAGTTGCATACAATAATTAAACAAACTTGCCCATACACATGGGACTTTGACACGGTTCAACATACTTAAAGTTCCACACAAAGACCAAATGTTCGAAAAACCAATTAAGATAGCAAGCACAAGCCTGATGAGGACATCCCTACTACACAACCATCTCCACCTACTGTTGATGATCCTATTGTTGCTGCTCAAGATAAGTCCAATGATGAGATTAGGATTGCACAAATTACTCGAGCCCGTGCTAAGTTGTTACAACAGCAGGTGAACTCCCTCCTCATTGAATCTGATATTTATTGTAATGAGAATTTTATATTGACTAAGTCTTTGTTCATATGTATGATCAGGTTCATTGGAGAAGAAGCGGTTCGAGGGAGCGAGGAGATGCGGCACATGGAGCACGACATGGTGATCAAGCAAGAGAGCACGAGGGAGGAGAGGGAGGTCGGCGCCACAAGCATGGAGGACATCACCACGTGAAGGAGATCAAGTCTGGATGAGCACAAGCACGTGATGGCGCACTAGGACTGCCTACGACACGATGTCTACACGTCTAAGGCGCGCTACACACATGGCTCGCGTGCTAAAATTAGCCCGAACCCATATATGGGTCGGTATGTGCCCGTTTGAGTCGAACCGAGTCAGTTTGGACCCAAAACAGGGAGGTTTTGGGCCAGGTCAAAGCTGAGGATGCCCGGCCACCTATAAGTAGCCCTGGGCGCCCCCTCAATTAGGGTTAGACCACGTTTAAACTAAATATTACTTCGTTGAACTGTTGTAAGCATTCATTTCAATTCCTCCACATCAATTCATCTGGATTTGGTGATATACTATTGCAAGTTTAGTATGATCTGTTGTTCCATTGGGAATCAGTAGATTGCAAACTACCGTTTCGTGGTCGACGACTACGTGCGCAAGTGTGTGGAGTCGTGAATATCCTACAGGGTTGAGGGCTGTTGCATTTGCATCAGGGCTCAGCGAGGAGAGTTCATCGGTGACACCAATTTATCCCCAATTGTATCATCCGCTGCCATCATCATCATCGCGTCGCTCACGAGAAGATCGGGCCACCCCATATCATCTTGGTATCAGATTTCCACACTTTACTGGTGAGCATCCACAAATCCACCCCATAGCCTAGATTGCACCATTCTTGAGTTTTAGTCGCTGATCGTCTTTTCACGTATCTTTTCTTCCAATTTGTAGGAGTCTAGGTTCCTCAATCTTTTCTGCATAGTAGTTTAGGGTTTGGATCTATTTTGGTCTCTTGTTGATCTTCATCTTCTTCCCTGCGGTCGGCAGCTGTGTGCAGTATCAGCTTCACATGGAGGAGTTTTGGTTGAGAGTCCGATCTGATCTATCCATCAAGTCTACCTAGCTAGCCCCGATCGATCCACTTAAAAAAGAAAGGAAGCAGTCTTGCGCGTGCCGTCCCCCAGACGAGCTTCGTGCTCATACGCGCGTGCCTAGCCTCGATGCCCTCGCTCCGCTCGCTGAGGCGCGGAGAGGGTCTGGCCCCGTGATAGGGCAAAGGTGTCCGATCTTTCGATGAGATCTTGATACGTCGATTTGGTGGGTGGAGTTTGTGCTTGACGATCCGACTACACGTGCGAAGCTCGTGCGCCAATGCAATCGCTAGGACAATCTCCGGGAGTTACTGATCTTGCGGGTGCACGATCAGCCTGACCAGCGAGGGTCTTAATTCCTACCTGAAATCGAGAACAAGTAAGAACTAATACAGCAATCAAGATATTGCGGATGAAAGATGTATGCTTTATTCAAAAGGTGGGATTCCGAATAGGCGGTCTTCTTCTGGGCGATTGGCCTCAAAAGTCGAGCTCGTAGTTGCAGCAAGGGCTAACTTTTAGTCTAATCAAAATCCCAAACGCATGCTGCCATCTCCATGCACGATCATGCTCCAATGCTTGTCCCTCTCATCCATGCTAGGTCCATCATTCCTAAGAGTAACAAACATATCTGATTTAGGCAGCATCATATTCTCATGTATGTGAGAAAGAGTTCCAAGAAACGAAAGTACCTGATAGTTAAGTTGCTTGGCACGAGTTCGAGTGATGGGTCCTTGTATGTGTTCCGCTGTAGGTACAGCGGGTGTATCAATAGATGGGATGTCCTCATCATGCTCCCCTTCTTGAATTGAAGTCGTCCTCGACGCAACCTCATCTTCTTCACCGAAGTAAGGTTTTAAATCTGCAATGTTAAATGTAGGACTTACCGTACCAAAATCTGCAGGAAGCTCCAGTTTATATGCATTATCATTGATTTTCTCTATCACCTTAAAAGGACCATCAGCACGTGGCATTAACTTAGACTTGCGCAAATCAGGAAAACGATCTTTGCGCAAATGCAACCAAACAAGATCACCAACCTCAAACACAACATGCTTTCGTCCTCTATCCCCAGCAACTTTATACTTAACATTCATGCGTTCTATGTTGTCTTTAGTAGTTGTATGCAATTTTAAAATCAATTCAGCACGCTGTGTAGCATCGAAATTATTTTGCACTGAAGATGGTAAAGGCAACAAATCAATAGGTGCACGTGGAACAAAACCATAGACAATCTGAAAAGGGCTCATCTTTGTGGTAGAATGCAGCGAACGATTATAAGCAAACTCAATATGAGGCAAACATTCCTCCCACAATTTTAAGTTCTTCTTTAAAACAGCCCGCAGCATGGTAGATAAAGTTCTATTAACTACTTCAGTTTGTCCATCAGTTTGGGGATGACATGTAGTACTAAACAGCAATTTAGTCCCCAACTTAGCCCATAAACATCTCCAAAAGTGGCTAAGAAATTTAGTATCACGATCAGAAACAATAGTATTTGGCACACCATGCAAACGAACGATATCACGAAAAAATAATTCAGCAATGTGCGCAGCATCATCGGTCTTGTGACAAGGAATAAAGTGTGCCATCTTAGAAAACCGATCCACAACAACAAAAATACTATCCCTCCCCTTCTGTGTACGAGGTAATCCCAAAACAAAGTCCATTGAAATATCCTCCCAAGGAACACTAGGAACAGGAAGAGGCATATATAAACCATGTGGATTAAGGCGAGACTTAGCTTTTTGACAAGTAGTGCAGCGTGCCACGAATCTCTCAACATCTCGCCGCATGCGTGGCCAAAAGAAGTGTGCAGCAAGAACATCCTCCGTCTTCTTGACACCAAAGTGTCCCATTAATCCTCCTCCATGCGCCTCCTGTAACAACAAAAGACGAACGGAACCATCTGGGATGCATAGTTTGTTAGCACGGAACACAAATCCATCATTAAGGATGAATTTGTTCCATGTCCTACCATCTTTACAATTTTGCAACACATCTTTAAATTCAGCATCATGCAAGTATTGTTCCTTTATAGTTTCCAACCCAAAAATTTTGAAGTCAAGCTGAGATAACATAGTATAACGGCGCGACAAAGCATCAGCAATAATATTATCTTTACCCTTTTTGTGTTTGATAACATAAGGAAAAGATTCAATAAATTCAACCCACTTGGCATGGCGACGATTCAGTTTTGCTTGACTACGAATATGCTTCAAAGATTCATGATCAGAATGTATAACAAATTCTTTAGGCCATAAATAATGTTGCCAAGTTTCTAATGTCCGAACCAGCGCATATAATTCTTTATCATAAGTAGAATAGTTCAGACTAGGCCCACTCAATTTTTCACTAAAATATGCTACAGGTTTGCCCTCTTGTAATAACACACCTCCCAAACCAATGCCACTAGCATCACATTCAAGTTCAAACGTCTTATTAAAATCAGGAAGTTGGAGTAATGGAGCATGTGTTAACTTATCTTTCAGTATCATGAAGGCCTCTTGTTGTGCATCGCCCCAAACAAAGGGCACATCCTTCTTTGTGAGCTCATTCAATGACGCAGCAATAGAACCAAAATCTTTGACAAAGCGCCTATAAAACCCAGCAAGACCAAGAAAACTCCTTACTTGGGTGACCGTCTTGGGCTGTGGCCAATTATCAATAGCTTCAATCTTGGCTGGATCAACTTCAATTCCCTGTTCTGTAACAACATAACCAAGAAAAGCAACTCTATTTGTGCAGAAGGTGCACTTCTCAAGATTACCATACAAACGTGCATCACGTAAAGCATTGAAAACAGCACGTAAATGATCCAAATGGTCCTCTAAAGATTTGCTATATATGAGAATGTCATCAAAATATACCACCACAAAACGACCAATAAAAGCACGGAAAACTTCGTTCATCAGTCTCATAAAGGTACTAGGTGCATTAGTTAAACCAAACGGCATTACTAACCACTCATATAAACCGAACTTAGTTTTAAAAGCTGTTTTCCATTCATCTCCTAATTGCATACGAATTTGGTGGTAACCACTACGCAAATCAACTTTAGAGAACATAATAGAACCACTCAACTCATCTAGCATGTCATCCAAACGAGGTATAGGGTGACGATATCGAATGGTAATATTATTAATAGCACGACAATCAGTACACATGCGCGAAGAACCATCTTTCTTAGGTACTAAAATAATAGGAACAGCGCATGGACTAAGAGACTCACGAATATAACCTTTGTCCAATAAACTCTGGATCTGTCGTTGTATCTCTTTTGTTTCTTCAGGATTGGTGCGATATGGCGCACGGTTGGGCAGCGAAGCTCCTGGAATCAAATCAATTTGGTGTTCTATTCCACGAATAGGTGGAAGTCCAGGTGGAACATCTTGTGGAAAAACATCCATGTATTCCTGCAAAAGGTTAGCAACCGCAGGTGGCAAAGAAGGAGGCATATCCTCAAATGAAAACAGTACTTCTTTGCAAATAATAGCATAGCATGGAGTAATATTGACATCAATTTCAGCAAGATCAGATTTGCTAGCAAGTAAACAAGGATTCTTCAAACGAATTTCAGTAGCATGGTTAGAATCAGATTTAGAAGAATGCTTAGGTGGTACAAAATCTGCAGCAATAATCTGATTCTCACTCTTATGTTTGTCCTCATTTTTTAATCTACTAGCTCTAGCAAGATCATCTTTCAAAATTTGTTCCGGAGTCATGGGTTTAAGTCCAATTTTCTTGCCAGCATGTGTAAGAGAATACTGATTTGTTTTACCATTATGTACAGATTCTCTATCAAATTGCCATGGTCTACCAAGTAACAAAGAACAAGCTTGCATAGGTACAACATCACAATCAACAAAATCTGAATAAGTACCAATAGTAAAATGCACGCGTGCAGTTCTTGTTACCTTGAGCTTACGGGAGCTCTCAAACCATTGAATGTAATATGGATGAGGTCGTTGTCGTGTGGGCAGAGCAAGCTTCTCCACCATGTCAATACTAGCCAGATTGTTACAACTCCCTCCATCAATGATGATCCGGATAGCTCTCTCCTTAACAACGCCTCTTGTTTGAAACAAGTTGTGGCGTTGATCATGCTCAGCCTTGCTCAATTGCACACTCAAGACACGTTGTGCAACTAAGCTCTTGTATTGATCAGCAGTTTCAGCTCCCATTACCTCCATCTCCTTGTCAGAATCAGAATTGGCACCATCACGTGCAGCAATAAGTGCCAATGTATCATCATCAAAATCACTTGCAGAGTCATATTCGCCATCTTCAAGTACCACCATCACACGTTTGGTTCTGCATTCTTTTTCAATGTGACCAAACCCAAAACACTTGCGACATTGAATATCGCGAGTCTTCCCCGTGGAGGCCATGGAAGAAGAACTCCGTGTCGGACCAGCAGATGGTGATGGAGCAGGAGCAGGAGCAGGTGGCGTTCTTGACGTCGGCGTGGTATACCTGGAGGTGGAAGGACCTGGTGCATCCCCACGAGAAGGTGGAGCTGATTGGCGCGCAGACCATGAAGAAGTACGACCTGCAGAATTATTAGGTCTTCTCCATGATGGTTGACGATCCTGCACTTCAAGTTCAGCTTTGCAAGCAAGGTGAAATAAACGAGTAATAGTATTGTACTCCTTGTAGTCTAAAATATGCTGAATCTCCTTATTTAAACCACCAAAGAAACGTGCAAGCATAGCTTCATTATCCTCTACAATACCACAACGAATCATGCCCGTTTGTAACTCTTGATAATACTCTTGTACAGAATTTTTGCCTTGTTCTAAACGAGTTAATTTTTTAAGCAAGTCTCGTTGATAATGTGGAGGTACAAAACGAGTACGCATGGCATGTTTTAGACCAAGCCAAGTAGCAGGAATATTAGCATGATTGACTCGACAATATTCAGACCACCAGATAGAAGCAAAATCAGTAAATTCACATGTAGCAGCACTAACACGCAAATGCTCAGGGTAGCGTAAACATGCAAAACGTTGCTCTACTTCTAATTCCCAAGTGAGATATGCATCAGGATTATATCTACCCTCAAATGGCGGAATATTTAATTTTAGCTTAGCCACATGGTCATCATCACGTACCGGACGCGGAGGTGGACGAGCGTTGCGGTTGTATTGCCGCGGACGGCCAGGTGCAGGTTGTTGGACCTCGTCCTCGTCGAGCTCGTTTTCATCTTCGAACTCGTTTTCCCCCTCGTCAGCAGCATATCCGTCCTGGGTGGCCGCCTCCGTAGCGGCCGCAGCAGCTGCCGCAGCTGTAAGAGGAACGCGGTGAGCACGTGGTACAGGGACGGCCGGCCGTGGCAGTGGTGGTAAACGGGCCAGGACTTCCTGGAACCGGGCATCGAGCTTGGTGTTGAAGGATGCCTCAAGACCAGCCATCTTGTCCATCGCATCAGAAAGCTTGGAATCAACATCACCCAAGCGTGTGTCCACATCTTGTGCACGCCCCACCAACAGCCGTGTGAAGTGGGCATGCAACTCTGCACTAGTCATCTTCTCTGGATCAACATCATCCTTCGGGGTTCCTGTCATGGTTAGCGTGGAAGCAAGCACAAATATATATACCTATGCACTACGGAATATGGTGGGATCACGCGTAATCCGTCAAGCGGTATACAAAGCTCTTACAAGTTCTTACCCAACAGGAGGAAGGTGATATGCAACCAGCAAAGAACAGCGACTCCCAAAATTGCACAAGCGATTACCAGGTGTCGATACAAAGCACGTGCAGAAATATGTGGAGCTGTAGGAAGGCTTATATGGTAGCAAAAATACAGCAAATGTCAAAACAGCAATGCAATGTTGAAAGAATGCTCAACCACGGTACTGTGCTGGTCCTAGGCTATACCAAGCTAGAGACGCGAGCCGAGAACACTAAGGAAGTCACGGCGCGGCCCCACAAGCAGAAAGGAACAGCTCCCAAGCAAAATATAAGTGAAGATCTGCAGGAATTGTCAGGTCTGAAACTTCGGAGGGCAAAAACTCAGCCTTCCCGGCCTTTTTTGGGAGTTCTGGGTGTCGCACAACGTCGTAGTGGTTGTGGTCACGTAGATCTTTTCGCTACGAACATTTTGAGTACTCGCACGTCGAAAACGGAGTTCGTATGCAAAAGTTATGACCAGTTGAAATTTGCTGTCGAAAACCGTCAAAAAACTGACGGAACTGTCAAAATTCAGACTGAATTCGGAATGCACTAGTAGGAACGGGTCAACCCGACTTGGATGCGGAGTTGACTTTTTTTTTTTTTTTTTTTTTTGCTCTTCTTCCTCCTCTTGACTGGCGACCGAAACCTAACTCACGGACTCTGAAAAAGGTACGGATGAAATTGGGAAGAACGAACAAGAACTTATGTGAAGGCGGTGGCGGAAGTATATGGCGTGGTGGTGGAAGGATATGGCGGAGCAGTGGTGCAAGCGTGCGGCGGCGGCGGGACTAAGGTGAATCGAACTCGAAACTCTAAAGGAACAGACACTAAGACCAGCAACTCGACACGCGGATGCAGACACAAATTCAACGATGCAAACTGAAAAGACAATGCAAAGGCTCGGATGGTTTATGGGACGAGATGATCTAACCCTAACTGTATTTTTTGGCTTTTTCGTGGTTTATAGGTATGAACACTGATGCAATCTAAACTACGAAAACAGTAAATCTCACCGAGCAACCTGAAATCTGATACCACTTGATAGGGCAAAGGTGTCCGATCTTTCGATGAGATCTTGATACGTCGATTTGGTGGGTGGAGTTTGTGCTTGACGATCCGACTACACGTGCGAAGCTCGTGCGCCAATGCAATCGCTAGGACAATCTCCGGGAGTTACTGATCTTGCGGGTGCACGATCAGCCTGACCAGCGAGGGTCTTAATTCCTACCTGAAATCGAGAACAAGTAAGAACTAATACAGCAATCAAGATATTGCGGATGAAAGATGTATGCTTTATTCAAAAGGTGGGATTCCGAATAGGCGGTCTTCTTCTGGGCGATTGGCCTCAAAAGTCGAGCTCGTAGTTGCAGCAAGGGCTAACTTTTAGTCTAATCAAAATCCCAAACGCATGCTGCCATCTCCATGCACGATCATGCTCCAATGCTTGTCCCTCTCATCCATGCTAGGTCCATCATTCCTAAGAGTAACAAACATATCTGATTTAGGCAGCATCATATTCTCATGTATGTGAGAAAGAGTTCCAAGAAACGAAAGTACCTGATAGTTAAGTTGCTTGGCACGAGCTCGAGTGATGGGTCCTTGTATGTGTTCCGCTGTAGGTACAGCGGGTGTATCAATAGATGGGATGTCCTCATCACCCCGCGTGCCTGGACGCCCCTCTCTTCACTCAGTTCGGCTCGCATCGTCACGGAGGACATCTGGCATCCAGCGCCAGACCAGCCCAAGTAGTTAGGCCCAAATTCATTTAGTAAAAAAAGTAAAAGAGTCAAAAGAAACAACAAAAATTCCGACAGTTCCTACCACGACAGTAAAATTGCAGTTTCCTCTACCGCGATAGTCGGTCCTTGCCGCGCCGTCCCTTTCGCGTCGCCATCGCGCTGCCGTGTGTTTCCGGCGTCGTATATCTCTGCTGCGACACATTTTTTGTCGATTTCTCTACCGCGACAGCGTGTTACCACTGTGTCCACATAGCGTTCTATCTACACGATTTTGATCACTTTAGCTACAGCCAGTCTACAGCATCGTGTTAGGCGCTTACCCATACGAGACTAGCTATTTCGTGCTTATCAGGCTGCTGTTGTGTGTGCAATCTTGTGACTGTTCGTTGATCCAGTGCTAGCGTCTCTTTTATGCATTGCAACACGAGCTATTGTGTGTTGTCACTTATATCTCTTGAGCTCTTTTTTAGAGTTGCTTTGCCTCGTTTCTCCACCGTGTGTGTTTCGTGGGTCTTGTCATACGATCAGCACTAGGATTATTTGCGGTGTACTTAGGATACCATACCTATAGCTCCATCATATATTCCTGGTTTGTCGTGTGATCGCTCTTATACCCTCGGTATTCACTTCGTCACATCCGTGCACGAGCTTGATACTTCGTTCTGGTACACACTACTATTCACTTTGGAACAGTAAGATTACCTTTTCTTGTCAGTTTTGAGTGAGTTGTGAGAGACACCACACGTTTTTGATTTCGTGCACTAATCTACTAATCATGTCTCCTAATGGTTCTGATGTGATGCAGGAAAAGGAGGCTAATACACCGGTGGTTTGGAATGATCTTGAGGGTCTGCATACACATCTAGAGGGTGTGTTAGAGCGTTCTGCTCACGAGGGTGTGAATGGACATCAGGCACTACAGCTGCAAGTGCAGGACACTGCAGAAAATGTTGCAACTATGCAGGCTCAGTTCACTACTTTCTAGCAAAGCATTGATTAATTGACCCAATCTCTTGCCGCGTTGCGTCAGCCTGTTGCACCACCACTTGTGCAACCTGCGGATGAGCTTGCTGATGATGATAGTGTCCATGACAATGCCAATCTTCTAGGCCCCAGTGGCTGTGGGCATGGTCTTGGACAACAGGGTCAGCTACCACCGGCCCTTGGTGCCCGACGTGTAATCCCTGCTGAGGACGATTATCTAGGGAAGCCAAAGTTCTCGATACCCCGATTTGATGGCGAAGGTGATGTGGAAGATTACCTTACTTGGGAGCTCCGGATCGAGACACTATGGCCTTTGCATGCTTACACTGAAGATAAAAGGTCAAAATTGTGTCCTCAGAATTTGATGGCTATGCATTGCGTTGGTGGGTTTATATTCTGAAACAACGACGAGCCACTCGTGAGGTCCCTGTTTCGCAATGGAGAGAGATGAAAGAAATCATGCAGGCTCATTTTGTACCCGCCAATTATTTGCGTTCAGTTTTTGATAAATTGACACAGCTGAAGCAAGGAGTTTTGACCGTTGATGCTTATTACAAGGAGATGAAACTATTGATGCAGAGATCACGAGTTCATGAGTCTATTCAGATGACTATGCAGCAGTTTTTGCATGGACTCAGACTTCCTATCAAGAACATCATTCAGCACCATGCTTACAATGATATGAATCAGTTGCTTCACCATGCTATGGAGGCTGAGGCACAGCTCGCTGAAGAGGCGTAACAAAAATCTCGCATTTCACCTGCCAGCCGATACTCAGCCAGGGCGCCTTCCAGCCCTGCCCCAGCGCCACTTGAGGGGACTCCTAGTCGTCCCTCCTCGTCCACTAGGCCAATGACCTCTGGAGCTCAGTCTACGCATTCCGCTGTCACACCAGCCGCTAGTTCTGGTTCGAGTACCTCCATGACTAGTGCTAGTGAGAATCTATGTCATACGTGTGGAGGCAAGGGACACTTTAAAAGAGATTGTCCCAACAACAAAGTGATAGTGGTTACTGAGAACGGCTGTGAGACCGGAGACGATGCTGATCCTTTTGGTTCTGAGGATGAAGGTGAAGATGCTTATGCTGATTCTTCTCCTATTATTGTTGTCTCTCCACGTACGTTGAGTGTGTAGCCCAATGTTGATTCTTAGAGCTGCAACCTGTTTCAAACCAAGGAACTAGTTGGTCCCAATAAAGCTTGCAAGGTGATTATTGATGGCAGAAGTTGCCGCAACCTTGCAAGTAAGGCGTTATGTGCTAAGATGGGTTTGAAATATTTACCTCATCCTAACCCATATTATATTCAGTGGTTAAGTGACAATGGTGAGATGAAGGTAAACTACATGGTACGTGTGAACTTTGAGATAGGGTCATACAAAGATTCTATTGATTTTGATGTGGTTCCTATGACGGTCGGTCATCTCTTGTTGGGTCGGCCATGGCTCTATGATCGACATGTGCAACACAATGGTCGAGCCAATACTTATCACTTGGAGTTCAAGGGCAAGAAAATCAACCTCCTGCCTATGTCACCGTAGCAAATTGTTAATGAATCTTGTCAGAAGACTGAAGTGAAGCTTGAACAGCCACATCCACGAGATAATGTAACAGTTGTGAGTGATATAACGAAAAGTGAGGGAGCGCCTAATCTGTTAGTTTTAGCCACCAAAGAAGGCATGAGAGAATTTAGTGAGGATCCTACAGCCATGCCTCTTGTGCTCATGTACAAAGGAGAGGTTTTAGTGTCTAATGATATGCAACCTGTTTCTCTTAGTGTCTCTGCTGTTTTGCAAGAATTTGATGACGTTTTTCTGGTGGAGGTACTTGCTGGGCTGCCACCATTGCAAGGCATCGAGCACCAGATCAACTTGATCCCTGGCGCCTCCTTGCCCAACCGCGCCCCCTACAGGACCAATCCCGATGGAACGAAGGAGATACAAGCACAAGCGCAAGCTCTTCTGGATAAAGGGTACATTCGTGTCTCTCTTAGTCCTTGTGTTGTTCCTGTTATTTTGGTGCCTAAGAAAGATGGTACATGGCGCATGTGCGTAGATTGTAGAGCTATAAACAACATTACTATTCGATATTGTCACCCTATTCCCCGTCTTGAGGATATGTTACATGAATTGAGTGGTGCTGTTGTTTTCTCTAAAATTGATTTGCGTAGTGGTTACCATCAAATTCGCATGAAAGAAGGAGATGAATGGGAAACTGCTTTCAAAACTAAATTTGGTTTATATGAGTGGCTAGTCATGCCTTTTGGTCTTACTAATGCACCTAGTACATTCATGCGCTTAATGAATCATGTTTTGAGAGAGTTCATTGGTCATTTTGTGGTTGTCTATTTTGATGACATACTTATTTACAGCCGTAATGAAACTGAACACTGTGCTCATATTAGACAAGTTTTGCAAGTGCTGCGTGATAATAAATTGTATGCTAATCTTGAGAAGTGCACTTTTGCAAAAGATAAGGTCATATTTCTGGGTTATGTTGTTTCTAAGCATGGAGTAGAGGTAGATCAATCTAAAATTGCTGCTATTCAAGATTGGACTACTCCCATGAATGTTAGTCAAGTACGAAGTTTTCATGGTCTTGCTGGTTTCTATCGCTGTTTTGTGAAAGACTTTAGTACTATTGCTGCACCATTAAATGAGTTAACAAAGAGAGGTGTTCCTTTTGTGTGGGACGCAGCCCAAGATCATGCATTTGATGAATTAAAATGTTTGCTTACTTCTGCACCTTTACTTACATTGACTGATTTTTCAAAGCAATTTGAAGTTGAATGCGATGCTAGTGGTATAGGCATAGGTGGCGTTTTGATGCAAGCAGGTCGTCCTATTGCTTATTTTTCTGAGAAATTATCTAGTGCTAGACTGAATTATCCTGTTTATGACAAAGAATTGTATGCACTTGTTAGAGTTCTTGAGGTGTGGCAACATTATTTGTGGCCAAAAGAATTTATCATACATTCTGATCATGAAGGATTAAAATATTTGAAAGCCCAATCCAACCTGCATAGGCATCTCGCTAAGTGGGTTGAGTTTATTGAATCTTTTCCATACATCATTAAACATAAGAAGGGAAAAGATAATGTGGTTGCTGATGCTCTATCTAGGAAGAATATGTTATTGACACAACTTGATATTAATATTCCTAGTTTAGAGAGTATTTGTGAGCTTTATGCAACTGATTATGATTTTGCTGAACCATATCGTTTGTGTGCTTTGAAAAACGCCTGGGAGAAATATCGCATAAATGATGGGTTTCTATTTCGAGCTAACAAACTATGCGTTCCGGAGTTGTCTTTGCGTTTGCTCATATTGCAAGAATCACATGCCGGAGGTTTGATGGGTCACTTTGGGTGTGAGAAGACATTACTCATGCTAGCTGATCACATCTTTTGGCCCCGGATGAGGCGTGATGTGGACAGGTATGTGCGGCGCTTTATTGTGTGCAACACATCCAAGTCCAAGCTGAAGCCTCACGGTTTGTATACACCACTATCTGCACCTATTACACCATGGGAAGATATTAGTATGGATTTTGCGCTAGGATTGCCAAAAACTAAACATGGTCATGATTCTCTATTTGTGGTAGTGGATAGATTCTCTAAGATGGCACACTTTATTGCATGTCATAAGAGCGACGATGGGTCGCATGTGGCTAACCTGTTTTTCAGGGATATTGTACGCTTGCATGGAGTGCCCAATACTATTGTTTCTGACAGGGACGTCAAGTTCATGAGCTACTTCTGGAAGACCTTATGGGGAAAGATGGGAACAAAGCTGTTGTTCAGCACTACATGTCATCCCTAGACTGACGGCCAGACCGAGGTGGCAAATAGAACTTTGTCACAATTGTTGAGGACAATGATCAAGAAAAATCTGCAGGAGTGGGAAGATTGTTTTCCACATGTGGAGTTTGCATACAACAGGGCGGTATATTCTACTACTCAGCTTTATCCGTTTGAGGTGGTGTATGGCTTCAAACCTATTACACCACTAGATTTGTTGCCTCTTCCATTGCGTGAGAGAGTTAATATGGAGGCATCAAAGAGAGCTGATTTTGTGAAGAAAATTCATGAGAAGACTCGAGAGGCTATTGAGAAGAAAGGGAAGAATACTGCTACTGCTCGGAACAAGTCAAGAAAGCAGGTTCTTTTTCAGCCCGGCGATATGGTATGGGTGCACCTGCGCAAGGACAAATTTCCTTTGCTTAGGCATTCCAAGTTGAGGCCCCGAGGTGCTAGTCCCTACAGAGTGCTTGCATAGATCAATGATAATGCCTACTCGATTGGTATTCCTATTGCTGAGTTTGGTGGTGTTAGCAACAGTTTCAATGTTGCTGATTTATCACCATATGATGGAGATGACCTTGGAGCGTCGAGGTCGACGTCTTTTGAAGGGGGGAGATGATGAGGACATCCCTACTGCACAGCCATCTCCACAGACTGTTGATGATCCTATTGTTGCTGATACGGGGTGGCCTTCGGACACCGCCGCATCATGTGCGTCAATAACATCCACACTCAAGTCCGACATCATCGAGGCGTGGAAGAGAAGGAAGAAGAAGAACCACCGGAAGGAAGCTTGGAAGCGCCACAAGAAGAGGTGGTAGCTGAAGCTCGACCAGCTATAGCCGATCCTACCCCGGCTAAAGCCGGCCTTAACCCTGGCTATAGCCGGTCTGCCTGAGTCAGCTACATCTTGGCCTTGAAGCCACCTATGTTATCTTTCTCCCTAGTGACCAAACTACCTCCTAGCTCGTGGCTCCCTATATATATGGGTCACTTTCCCCCTCCCTAGGACAGAGATGAATTAAGATAACAATTGGCATGATGCCTCCTCCCTTGAGGGAACCCAACTAGATCTACATCTAGAAATCACCCTCTTTGTTTGGGATCTCTTCTATTTGGGGAATTCTACCTTGATTTGGATCTCTTGCATACAAGAGTGTGTAATTCTATCCAATTGATTGGTCTCTTCCCCACTTGGAATTCTATCCCTTGCAAGTCAATCTCTCACAAGGAATTCTACTCTTGGAGTCTCTTCCTTGTGATTCTATTGAGTTGGTGAATCGGGCCAACGAGGACAACCGGTGTGTATCTTGTGTGTGTGAGTTTGCCTTCGATTTGTTCATCGTGTTCATCATGTTCTTCATGTTCATCCTCGTTCCCCGCCACAAATCTCGTGAATCCGTGAAGATCGGGACACACCCAGGGGGTCACCCCTCATCATATGGTATCAACAACTTTTGGTTGCCATGGATTTACTCTTGTTTGTGATTTCCACCATAAATTTTGAAAATATAAAAAATAGCCCCAAATTGCCTCGAATTTTGATCTCTAGATTTATTGAGTTTTTTGTGGTTTTGATCCATAGATTTCTTGTCTTGGGTGTTGATCTACATATCCACAAATTTTCTAGCCCCAATTCCTTGTATTTCTCTCAGAATCGATGATTTTCTCTTCCAATTTCCGCCCAAATCGACGAACAGCTCGCGCAAATTTTCTCAAAAAAGTCCGAACCGGCTAAAGCCGGACCTCAGACCGGCTGAAGCCAGCCCACCGGCTAAAGCCGGCCTGCTCAACTCGGCTCTTGCTGGTCAACGCCGTCTCCGCATCGCCTCAGCTACATCGATCCGCTCCTCGCCTCGACCTACTCGCTCACCTCGCCCCGCAGTTCAACGCTGCCCCTCGTCTCAACTCGCCACCACCTGACATCGCGCAGCGCCCTGCCCCTGCTCTCAGCCGCCAAGCTCTCAGCACGCACCCTAGCTCGCCCTCTGCTCCGTTTGCCCCTGCGCGACACCAGCCGCCCGCCCAGCTCGCTCTCGCTCTGCGCCATCGCCTCCGTTTCCGCACGCCTCAGCGCCACCGCCTCGGGCAGCGCGCACGCACCAATGCCCCGTGCTTGCTCCACCTCCCGCTGGCCCCGCAATGCTCCAGCTTGCCACTCCACCCCGCACGCCCACAGCACCGCCTGGCCCAAGTCCGCCTCGCCCGCCTCACACCATGGCCGCAGCAGCGAGGTCCCGTGCCACAGCAGCTCCGGCGCAGCTCGACTCCAGGCCCTAGCTCCGCCTCGCACACCGTCCCCGCTTAATCTGCTCAGAGCCGCTGGAAACCGGCAATAGCCGGACAAACATCGGCTAAAGCCGGACTACATCCCGTCCAATTTTTTTACATCCATTGACTCCTTTTTTACACCATATTACCCCTTTTGACATCATTTTGATAACCTTTGTGAGTCCTTTTTGCTCCAAATTTTTGGGCATTGACGTGTGTGTTCGGATTTCGGTTTTTGTGTGCCTTGTTTGTGCCAAGTAATACCGCGCCTACATTCAACATCGTGACGAAGGCATCGGCACCCCGGAACTTCGACTAGTCTTTTGACTCCATCTTCATCGACATCACCGCAAGTCGTGTGTTTTGACACCGCCTAACATTTGCATAGGTATAACTTGCACCACCTTTGTAACCTCTTTTCTTCCTTTGTGTACCTATCCTATTGAGAGTGGCTTTCCGAGTGTTGCGAAGCATTGCACAAGTGTCACGACCGTGAGAGGGTTTGTGTGTGCGTAAGTTAAGCAAAGCTCTGAAGCAAGCTGGGTGAGAAAGATACACAAAAGAAGAAAACCGCCATTGTGTGACATACATAGATAGCAAATAAGCTTTTAAGCATAGAAACACCAAAAATCCAAAAAGAGTGTGTTCCACCGATACAAAGGAGTTCAAAGCTTGTAAGCACAAAGAGAGAAAAGAGAAGAGTGGCATCTTGTGCAAATCTTGTTGCTTCTTTCTTATGCAACCAAGCTATGGTCTCTCTTGCGTTGGCGTGACACCAAGCTAATAGTCTTCGTTAGGACCATTTTGGTTTCTTGCTCACTTCCTTGGTCATGCTAACCCCATTATATCTTTTTGTGTGTATTTCCGTGTTTCCTTGACGTAGATCATCGTTCTTGACATTTGCCTTTGGATTTTACCCACATTTGATAATAGACTTTTCTTTTGATCATTTCGTTTGGCTTTTCCACATTTCTTACCCATCCACTATATAACCTTTTGCGTGTGTTCTAACTTGTGCACTACGGTTGTCCTTCGGTGTTTCATCCATTCAATAGTTTCTATGGGACGTGTTCTAATTGTAGTTTTCTAACCACCTCACTTTCCACCATATACTTTTAGCTTTGTGACCATGTCTAGGGATAACAAATCTAAAGACCCTTGGCTCGAAAAGTCCCTCGCACTGTTCGATGACATCGACACAACATTGAAGCAACTCATGACTTGGCGCACCAACATCACCGCTCAAGGTCGCGTTCATCAAGATCTTCTTCCCGCTCCAACCATGGGAGTCACCATGAGCGCCATCGACAACCTCACCCTCAAGAGCATCGTGCAAACCAACAACCACATATTGATAGCCTATGTGAGAGGAAGAAACCTACCCCACGCAAGGTTGAGAGCCACATACACATTGAGAACAAGAGTGATACACCACATGAGTTGAGTGAGGACATTTTGCTTTCTAACAACTTAACCTCTACTCCTCTTGTGTTGTCTTCTTCTTTGCTAGGTTGCTCGGATGATGATGACGTCCATTCCATGGAGATGAGGGACTCCACTATATGTGAGATAAGTGACTCCACTATATGTGAGATAAGTGAATCCACTATATGTCAGATGAGTGAATCCACTATACGTGAGATGAGTGAATCCACTATTTGTGAGAGTGAATGCTTCCACTTTGGGAGCATGATTGATACACCGAGTAAGACAAGAGTGGTAGTTGATAGGTCAAGTGAGGCCATTTCGATTTCTCACAACTTACCCTCTATCTCGAGTGTGTTATCTCATGTTGCAATAGATCCCATGGATGAAGCAACGCAAACCTTGGAGAAGTTGTACATGGTGCATACACATGATGATACCACACCATGCTTAGAAGATGATGAGCATGTCGGCCACATGGAGCTACCTACTTCCACAACACCTACCTCAAAGGAGTGCGACTACAAAGGTAACAACATAGGTGTTTGTGATGCCATGATTCCCATGAAGATGCTAAGCTATGAGTGCTTCAAGTTATCTCCTATTGCATGCAATATGTTGAACAATTGCTCTTTCCCATATATTGCTTGCAATGATGACAATGATACTTTGGTTGTGACAACCTTGTCGAACAATTGCTCTTTCCCTAGGTTTGTCGACAATAAGGATAAAATTTTGAAAATGTTTTGTGCACAATGCTTGCAATATTCTTCCGTTAATGCAATCAAAATGTTGAACACTTGCTCTTTCAAATGCTTGGTTTGCAATAATGTTATTATGTTTGACAATGAGAAGGCCCCCATAGCTCTCTCAACAAATGAAGATTTTGCATTTGCACATGATAAGCATGTTCCCAAATATACATTGCATAATCACCATGAATATTATGATATCTTGCTTGATGCTAATGGTAATGTGCAAATAAAGAGATGCATCATGATGGATGATGTATTCATCTACCATGAACACACATTGTTTTGGCTATCTTGTGTGTGTGTAGGTACGCGGATAACAACGTCAACCTCGATTGAGCACGAGTTTGTAAAAAGAGCTCTTGAGAGCATAATACTTGTGAGTTCAAACTCAAACTCCGCTCGCATACCCTTCACATGCTATGCATCAAACATGTTGAAAAATTTCTCTTCCATATGGTTTCTTTGCAAGCATGTTGATGATTTTGGTGCCACTTGTGACAATCATGCTCCCATGATTTTGACCATTGATGCTTTATGTGTTGCAACATACATGTGGAACGATTTCTCTTCCTTTTGTTTTGTGTGCAACCGCATTGCTATATTGGTCATGACTTGTCACATGTGTTCCCGCTTTGAGTTCATTGGTGTTGCATCCAACAAGTTAACAAATTGCTCTTTCTTTTGGTTGGGATGCATAACCACTTGTGATAACGATATCTTCTTCTACTTGTGGATGAATATGATTTGTGTTGCAACAAATATGATGAAAACTTGTTCTTTCTTATGGTTTGTTTGCACACATGTTCATGATGATTTTGACATTTTGCCGTATGTGTTTTTGCCAAACTCTCCTCTTATTGCTTTAAGGATGTTGACTACTTGCTCTTTCCAAAGCCTTGAGTGCAATAATATGCATATCTTTCAAGATGAAATGGACACCATGGTCTTCTCAAATTTTGATGGAGTTTTTATGTTCCCACATTTGGAAGATATTCAAACAATTTGCTTACACATAGACCTTGCATATGCATACCCTTTATTATACTTGTGTTGTGCTAATGGTGTTGTGAACAAGAATGGACATGTCCTTGATGATATGGTCCCCTATCACGCACACACATACTTTGCTTGGTCTTTGCTGTGCGTAGGTACACATGAATTCTATTGGTGGATGCGCTCTCGCGAGTGGTTTCAATCAACAACTTCTCCAACGAGAGCACATCAACAAATTTGTAAGGTGAACTCCTTCTACTCACGAACTCATGCCATAAACTCCAAGAATTGGCTACTCCTTGAGTGTTGTTTTGCTTTGCTTGTGACCTTTGTAGGCCTCATGGAAGGTGAAGGAACATTGAAGAGTTGCCAAACCAATCTTCGCAAGAACGACCATGTGGCGCACTCCAAGTACAATCGCCTACATCTACCTCCCCTACATGATGATGTTGAGTCAACGTCGAGGACGACGTTCTTTGAAGCGGGGGTAGATGATATGGGGTGACCTTCGGACACCGCCGCATCATGTAAGTCAACAACATCCACACTCAAGTCTGACATCATCGAGGCATGGAAGAGAAGGAAGAAGAAGAACCACCAGAAGGAAGCTTGGAAGCGCCGCAAGAAGAGGCGGCAGCTGAAGCTGGACTGGCTAAAGCCGGTCCTACCCCGGTAAAGCTGGCCCACCGGCTAAAGCCGGCCTTAACCGCGGCTATAGCCGGTCTGCCCGAGTCAGCTACATCTTGGCCTTGAAGCCACCTATGTTATCTTTCTCCCTAGTGACCAAACTACCCCTAGCTCATGGCTCCCTATATATATGGGTCACTTTCCCCCTCCCTAGGACAAAGATGAATTAAGATAAGAATTGGCATGATGCCTCCTCCCTTGAGGGAACCCAACTAGATCTACATCTAGAAATCACCCTCTTTGTTTGGGATCTCTTCTATTTGGGGAATTCTACCTTGATTTGGATCTCTTGCATATAATAGTGTGTAATTCTATCCAATTGATTGGTCTCTTCCCCACTTGGAATTCTATCCCTTGCAAGTCAATCTCTCACAAGGAATTCTACTCTTGGAGTCTCTTCTTGTGATTCTATTGAGTTGGTGAATCGGGCCAACAAGGACAACCGGTGTGTATCTTGTATGTGTGAGTTTGCCTTCGATTTGTTCATCGTGTTCTTCATGTTCATCCTCGTTCCCCGCCACAAATCTCGTGAATCCGTGAAGATCGGGCCACACCCAAGGGGTCACCCCTCATCAGTTGCTGCTCAAGATAAGTCCAATGATGAGATTAGGATTGGACCAATTACTCAAGCCCGTGCTAAGTTGTTACAACAGTAGGTGAACTCACTCCTCATTGAATCTGATATTTATTGTAATGAGAATTTTATACTGCCTAAGTCTTTGTTAATATGTATGATCAGGTTCATTGGAGAAGAAGGGGTTCGAGGGAGCAAGGATATGCAACACATGGAGCACGACGTGGTGATCAAGCAAGAGAGCGCGAGGGAGGAGAGGGAGGTCGGCGCCACAAGCATGGAGGACATCACCATGTGAAGGAGATCAAGTCTGGATGAGCACGAGCACATGATGGCGCACTAGGACTACCTACGACATGATGTCTACATGTCTAAGGCATGCTACACACATGGCCTGTGTGCTAAAATTAGGCCGAATCCATATATGGGTCGGTATGTACCTGTTTGAGTCGAACCGGGTCGGTCAAAGCTGAGGATGCCCGGCCACCTATAAGTAGCCCTGGGCGCCCCCTCAATTAGGGTTAGACCACGTTTAGACTAAAGATTACTTTGTTGAACTATTGTAAGCATTTATCTAAATTCCTCCACACCAATTCATCTGGATTTGGTGATATACTACTGCAAGTTTAGTGTGATCTGTTGTTCCATTGGGAATCAGTAGATTGCAAACTACCATTTCGTGGTCAACGGCTACGTGTCCAACTATGTGGAGTCATGAATATCCTATAGGGTTGAGGGCTGCTGCATTGGCATCAGGGCTCAGCGAGGAGAGTTCATCGGTGACACCAATTTATCCCCAATTGTATCATCCGCTGCCATCATCATCATCATCACGTTGCTCATGAGAAGATCGGGCCACCCCATATCAAAGCCACTAGAAAAGCACCAAATAACGATGGCTTGTGCAAATGAACTCTACTCACTTCTCCCCCTTGGCATCGAGACACCAAAAAGGAGGGAGCAAGATAGAGTGGAAAATGAAAGCAACTAGGCAAATGGATGAGGAGGAGACTCGGCATCCTCGGCGTCTTCTTCCTCGCCTTCATCTTTACCTTTGTCTTCATCTTCATGGATCTCATCATCATCCAAATTCCGAGTACATGAGGGACGAGAACGGCCTTGAGAAGAAGGCATAGAATATCCATAGAACATCTCATCATCAAGCGGAGGCATCACATAGTTGACATAGGGCATGGGGTTCAATTCTGGACCGAGAGCTGGATAAGGATAATTCTTGGAAGCAAAGAACTCATTCTGCCGGGCCCTTGTATCTTGAGAGATCACTAAAGCTTGGTGAGCAACATCATGAGTAGACTTGCACCTATCACAAAGATTCTTGAAAAACTTGGCAGCCCCACTCTTCTTGCGAGGAGGGACATGGCGAGAGCTAGAGGCCATGGGAGAACTGTGGGAAGCCTCTGCGGGGCGGCGAATACCAGGAAACTCCAACCATCCATCACTAAGGCCAAGAGAGAAAGTGGTATGCTTGTGGTGCTCTCCAGTATGGGAAAACTTGGCCTGCACCTTGGAGTCAATGAACTTCTGAACAAAAGCACAATATCTCGGAGTCATGCGGGAAAGAACGGACCTCTTTAGCTAACAGAAGATGAAATCACACACATCAATCTTCCTCTGATGACCAGGCTTGCACCAATAAAGGAGGTTGATATGATAGCCACGAATGTGAGAAGTGTCCCCTTATTGCAAACCAAATTCTCACGGAAAATCTTAGCAAGAGCATTGAAAGAGTACTACATGCCAGAAATAGCGGGAGGTTCTGCCACACGGTCTGAGGTAGGGTAGCAGAAGAAAATGTTGCTCACCGCCTTGGCTGCCTTAGAGTGAATCTTCTACCCAGTGGCAAGCCCGTTTTCAAATCCAAGAGCCTCACAGAACTCATCATAAGTGTCGTAAGCCTGCTCAGAGCCTGTCATCCAAGTCATGTTGCGGTTCTCATCAAAGTAGACAGTGCACTGGAACTGACGAATGACATCTAGAGAGTACTCATATTTGAAGGCAGCTATCTCAAGGGCACCAAGCTTCTTCAGGCACTCATCAATAAAGTGAAAATCATCCTAAATGTGATTGTTGAAGTGAGTCATGTGGAGTGTGTGTTGATGCACAACCCAGCCCCTCTTGAAGTTTCCCTCTCATTGTAGTGGTCATCCCACATCTGCTTTTGTCCCTCAGTCCAAAATAGCTTGTCTCCCCCAGTGTAGGTTCTCTTCTTGAAGCGGTAAGGGTCACAGAGACGAAACTCCCTCCACAGCTCAGCATGCATATCTCCAAAGTTGCCTTCCGGAATCATTTCCGGCTCATCGGGCTTTGGAGGTCTCTTCTTGGAACCGGTTGACTTCTTGATGATTGGAACATCAGTGCTCCTTCTTGGCTGAATAACCCTTCCACTAGTGCGAGTACCTTCTGGCCTCTCAGTATGGGGCCTCTTGGTAAGCACCTCCTCCTCATCAACCTCAAACTCATCATCTGAAAACACAACAAAATCAAGAGAGAAACCATGTAACGATTGCACAAATCAGAAAGGAGGCCAAGAGTTAACTAGTATGACATACAAGTGCATATAGTAGAGTAGGTTGGAGGACCGAAATTCAGGCATGAACAGGAAGGCCGGTGTGACCGGAACTGCACCAGCACTGGCGCTGGGCAGCCGGTTCGAGGCTGGTGTGCACCGGCACTGGCGCAGGGCCACCGGTTTGAGTCTGGTGTGCGCCGGGCTATGCGTCAGACCAGTCGATGCCAGGGCCGGTGAACACCAGGATCTCACCGATGACACCCTAGTGCATGCATGAATGTGATATTCCCACGAAATTGACTATGATGCTCACAATAACTTCTATAACGACTACTGACAAGAAGAATAGAGGCCATGAGATGAAGTGTGTGACTTCCAATTGCAAAAAGTTCTAACCCTAAATCTCAAATCCACATGTGGTGTAGCAAAAGAAAGAAGGGATTTGAGAGGGAGAGAGACAAAATTACCTGAAGACATCGCTCCTCTTGCCCTAACTTGGCGGAGAGAAACTTCTGTGGAGGTCTCTTGGAGTGTGGATTCCCAAGATCTCCCAAAATGGAGCGAGAAACGACGAATCCTTTGGTAGAAGTCTTCCAAAAGGCCTAATCTACCAAGGTGTCGAATTTGAGGAGTTTTTATCGGTGGGAACTACCTAGATCTTGAGGAGAAGCAAGGGGCAGCGGCCATGGAGGATGGGGAAGACGGGGAAGAAGAACACAAGTTATTATGGTTTCCCACGACCTCAGATTTTATACCCCAAATCGGCCGCCCGGTGATAAGTTGGTGTCGCTGGGCTGTGCGCCGGCTGTCCGGTTCTAGCCCGGTCAGATCGGGCTCAGCGCCGGGGCACCCGGTGCACAGAATGGTGGTCACCGGGCCTATACTGGAACCCCATACTGGGACGGATTCTGGTGTAGCCCCGGTGCTCACCTGGCCCTGCACTAGGCCGACCGGCGTATAGGCCGGCGTCATCGAAAATCTCCAGAAAAAGTTTCCCCTTGTCTTGATTTCATCAAAAAAGTTGCATCGGTTTCAAGGATTTGTGCAAGGTGGCATGGTTCTCAAGAAATGCAACACAAACTCGAAAAATATTCAAGGCAATCCAATTGATCACGATTCAAAAGACTTACAAAAATCAAAGAGCACATGATCAAAGAGCCTCAAGAAAATGCAGAAGTTCAAAATAGGAGGCAAAGAATTTGCGGAGGATTTCTCCCCCTATGTTTAAGCGCAAATGTCATGGCACCCCAAAGATAGATACTTGGGTCCATGTCAATACATTGGGTCTAATTAATATAGCACACATAGGTATGCATTATGCCAAGACGTGGCAAAATGACTTCAGCCTATGTGTGCGGTGTTTCTAAGCTAGACAGAAGATAAATGCAAGATTGTAAGCAAGTAAATCAATCCAAGTACCAAGTTCACACCTTAGTTCAACAAAGCGGGCTTCATCCAAAGGTTTCGTGAAAATGTCCGCCAATTGGTGATTGGTGCTCACATGAGAGAGAGCAATATCACCTCTTGCGACATGGTGATGTCTACGCACTTCTATTCTTGTAGACACTTGTTGGGCCTCCAAGTGCAGAGGTTTGTAGAACAGCAGCAAGTTTCCCTTAAGTGGATCACCCAAGGTTTATCGAACTCAGGGAGGTTAGAGGTCAAAGCTATCCCTCTCAAGCAACCCTGCAATTACGATACAGAAAGTCTCTTGTGTCCCCAACACACCCAATACACTTGTCAGATGTATAGATGCACTAGTTCGGCGAAGAGATAGTAAAATACAAGTGGTATAGATGATTATAAGTAGCAAACGTGATGTGAAATAGATATCGCTGCAAGCAAACAAGTAACAAAATAGCAAGTAAACGGTGTGCAATGCTTGGAAACAAGGCCTAGGGATCATACTTTCACTAGTGGACACACTCCCAACAATATAACATGATTGAACAAATAAACAACTTCTCTCCACGATGGTACTCTGAATTACTCTCCTATTGAATAACACTAATCATTGTGTAGTGGCTACAGAAGCACCCCTTAAAGTTCATCAAGTACTTGACAAACACCACTCATAGAGAGATCCAAATCAGATCACAACTCAAGATAGATATCATTGCAACTTAGACCAAGTACTAACACGGTGCACACACTGTCAACATTACACCATGAAAGGAGGAATAGATCACTCAATACTATCATAGTAATAATTACTCTCATAATCCACAAGAGATCACGATCATAGCCTAAACCAAGTACCACCACGATGCACGCACTGTCACCGTTACACCATGGCAGGAGGAATAGATTACTTTAATAACATCACTAGAGTACACTATAATAATTAAGCATAGGAGTAGCATAATATCTGAATAATAACATCTACTTGTTCAACATGATACAAAGCTCACGATCACATAAAGATCACATCATGGGAGAGAGAGGTGAACCACATAGCTACCGGTAGAGCCCTCAGCCCCGGGGATGAACTACTCCCTCCTCATCATAGGAGACAGCAAGGTTGATGGAGATGGCGGTGAGGTCGATGGAGACGGCGAAGACGGCGATGGAGGTCGATGGAGATGGCTCCGGGGGCACTTCCCCGTCCCGGCAGGGTGCCGGAACAGAGACTTCTGTCCCCCAAAATTCGTCGATGGTGGCGGCGGAGCTGCGGAACTGCTTCTGGAAAATTGCCGAATCCCTTAGGGTTTTCCGTCCCGAGGCTTTATATAGGCGAAGGGGCGTCGCGAGAGGGCAGCCAGGGGCTCCTCACACAGGGGTGGCGCGGCCAGGGCCTGGGCCACGCCAGCCCTGTGTGAGGGCGGCCTGTGGCCCCTCTCCTTCCTCTCTTCGGATGTCTGGATGCTCCCGGGAAAAATAAGACTTTTGGCTTTTGTTTCGTCCAATTCCGAGAATATTTCCTATGTATCACTTCTGAAACACAAAACAGCAGAAAACAGGGAACTGGCACTGTGGCAACTCGTTAATAGGTTAGTTCCGGAAAATGCATAAAAGTGCCACGAAGTGTAACGAAACAATAGGCAAATGGTGTAAAAACAAGCATGGAGCATCAAAAATTATGGATACGTTTGAGACATATCAAGCATCCCCAAGCTTAACTCCTGCTCGTCCTCGAGTAGGTAAGTGATAACAAAAGAATAATTTTTGAGGTGACATGCACCATCACAATCTTGATCATATATGTAAGCATTGTGAGCTAGGATCATAAGAACTTAAAATATGGGCATGAAAGATATAATCTTGATAATAAGAACTTAGCAACCATGTTGTAAACATGCAACTGAACACAAACAAAAGATCATGAAAATGAAACAATGAAAGTCAAACGTGTGTTCAAATCATAAGGAAAAACATACAAATGGTTTTCAGCTTGTCCTTCATGGAGAGCAAAACATAAATGCATAGGACACCTTCAAGTTTAAGAGGGCGACTAGATACAAATAATTTGAGAACAAGTGAAACCAACAATATGAATCAATCAATGAAAACTTTGGGACAATGCACATTATACTCAGAATGACAACTATGCTCTCTTAATGGTGCATAAAGATAGAAGGTGGTGACTCAACATAAAAGTAAAAGAAAGGCCCTTCGCAGAGGGAAGCAGTGATTAAACATGTGCTAGAGCTTTTCACTTGTAAAACAGAGAGATAAAAATTGGTTTTGAGAGGTGGTTGTCTTTGTCAACGACTGGCAATGGGGTTCTTACTATCTTCCATACAAAAATGAAGCAAGTTTTTGAGAGAGATTGGCACTTTTGTGCTCTTTTATAAAGCTTGGCACTCCTCCCCACCTTTTTTCTTTCACAAACCATGGCTAACCGATTCCATCGGGTGCCCACCAACATTCACATTCCATGGAGGAGTGCCTTTTTTTCTTTCTTTTTTCTTTTTTTTTTCTTTTTGGAAGAAGCAATATGGAAGATAGCAAATCCGACCATTACGTCCCCATGAGCTGAAAACAGTGTCACAAAACGAGAAGTGTTTTGAAGGTTTTTGAAAGGTAGCACATGAAAATTTTACTTTAGAATGGCTTACAAATACCATGCATAGGAATTTATAGTGGACATAATGGCAAACTTGGTTTTTGGGAGTTGGATGCACGAGTAGAGCTCATACTCAGTACAAAATGAGGGCTAGCAAAAGACTGGGAGCGACCAACTAAGAGAGCAATAATGGCCATAATCATGCAAAGCGACAAAGCAACATTAAAAGAAGCATAAGATGGCATCAAAAGTTAAAAATTAAATGATCATAGAGGCTATAGGCGACTTATTTTTGTAGTCAACATGGTGTAAGCATGTGCCAAGTCAACCCAAATAAAGCATCAAGGAGAAAACCAAAATAATGCTTCCATACAATAAAAACAACGCATGATTTTTTCAAAGGCTCATTAAGCAATCTCAGTTATTTGAGACAAGTCATGCTGCAGCAAAACCACTAAGCATACTATCAAAAAGACATCAAGCATGACATGAAAAAGCCTAAGCCGCAGTCTACACAAGCTCCTCTTTGTACCACTTTTTTTTGCATAAAGCTTTTTCTCTTTTCCAACACCATTCAAACTTTTTATAAACACCTCTTTTGATGAAAACCAATAAAGATCAGAGGCAAAAAATACACCTTGATGAAAATATATGACAAGATCTGAACGCAAATCAAGGCAAAAACGAAAACCAAAAGCAGTAGCAGAAAAAGAAGAACACTCGATTTTTAATAAGAGTGAAAACTAGAGCATTCTTGACAAATGAAAAGCAAGGCAACTTATCCAAAAGAAATTTGATGTGATCTAACCATTTATTGCAGCAAACAAAGCAAAAGAAAACTAAAAACAAAAACAACTGACGCTCCAAGAAAAACACATAGTGCATGAAGCAATAAAAATATAGTGTCTTGAAAGGTGACCTGATTTTTGCCGATGAAGAAGGGGTGCCTCGGGGGCATCCCCAAGCTTTGACGCTTGTACTTCTTGGATATTTCTTGGGGTGATGCATGGGCATCCCCAAGCTTGAGCTTTTGTCCATTCTTCAACTCATCTCATCATTCTCCAATCCCTACACTTGAAAACTTCCTTCATACAAAACTAAACACAAATCTATTAGCAACATTAGTGTAAGCATAACATAGAATCAACCTCTTTTTGCTTCAGGTTTCAACCTAAAACCACCACATATAAAGTATATACTACTGTAGCAACTTTCCAAAAAAAGTTCCATGATCAAAAGAACTCAAAAGAAAGCGATAAAGTGGCAGACACAAATATTGGCAGAAATCTGCCAAAACTGAACAGCTGACAAAGGTCGAATTTTTGAGGGATTTTCTGTTTCTCAAATCAAAAAGTGTTCAACTAAGAAAAGTTTGGATAAAACCTGGGGCATATGCACTAGAAATCGCAGGTCCAAAAGATATACAGAGAATTTTCACGAATTTTAACGGTGCAGCACCGAAAACAGTTTCAGGACAGCAACATCCCCAAATCTCACCTCACTCAAATTAGAGGCTTCTCTTGGCACAAAAACGAAATAAAAAGGATAAGGAGCGGTTATTACAGTATTAATAACTTCCAAGACTCAAATAAAATAAAAAGTACTGAAAATAAAACAATGGGTTATCTCCCAAGAGTCCTTTTCTTTAACGCCTTTGAGCTAGGCGCAGTAATTTGCAAAGATGCTCATGTGGGCGCCATATAAGAGCTTGAGGCAAAGGCGCCATATAGGAACTTAAAACAATAGAGAGCATCAAAAAGCAAGTAGGAAAGATATTTATATCTGAACCACTTCCTATGCATAGGAATCTTGTACGAAAATAAATCAACGAGGCACATAGTAGCAAGCATGGATAGATAAAACAAGTGCCACTTCAAGATTTGCAACATAAAGAGGAGAAACTTAATATTGTTGAGATCCATCAAACCATGTTTCCCTCTCTCATAATAACTTTCAGTAGCATCATGAATAGAACTAACAATATAACTATCACATAAAACATCCCTATCATGAGCCACATGCATAAAAGAATCAATACTCACCACAGGAACAATAGTAGTTGGAGCAAATTCAACAGAATAATTATTCTCATCACCATAATCATCATAAATAGGAGGCATATTGTAATCATAACTAATTTTCTCCTCAAAAGTAGGTGAACTGAAAATATTATACTCATCATCACAAGGTAGAGAACTACTATGTCGCAAAGCATATTCTTCAAACATATCATCATAAGAAGGAACATCACATATGGGAGATAAAATATCATCAGAGCAAACTTTCTCCACTAAAGCAGGGGAACTAAAAATATCATACTTAACAAAACCAGCTTCCCCAAGCTTAGACTTTTCTATAGCATTAGCAGTAACGGTGTTCAAAGCATTCATACTAACAACACTATTAGCATGCAAATTAAGCTCCAAAGGTTTTTCAATTTTCTCTTCAAACACTTCATATCTAAACTCAGGAAAAAGACTAGAGAACTCTTTATTTTCCATTAAGCCTAACTAGTGAAAATAAAAACAAGAAACAAAAAGATGTAATTGCAGAATCTAAAGGAAATAACTCCGAGCACTCACACAGGAGGATGCGAGTACCTTTTACCTTACCTCCCCGGCAACGGCGCCAGAAAAGAGCTTGATGTCTATGCACTTCTATTCTTGTAGACACTTGTTGGGCCTCCAAGTGCAGAGGTTTGTAGAATAGCAGCAAGTTTCCCTTAAGTGGATCACCCAAGGTTTATCGAACTCAGGGAGGTTAGAGGTCAAAGCTATCCCTCTCAAGCAACCCTGCAATTACGATACAGAAAGTCTCTTGTGTCCCCAACACACCCAATACACTTGTCAGATGTATAGGTGCACTAGTTCGGCGAAGAGATAGTAAAATACAAGTGGTATAGATGATTATAAGTAGCAAACGTGATGTGAAATAGATATCGCTGCGAGCAAACAAGTAACAAAATAGCAAGTAAACGGTGTGCAATGCTTGGAAACAAGGCCTAGGGATCATACTTTCACTAGTGGACACACTCCCCACAATATAACATGATTGAACAAATAAACAACTTCTCTCCACGATGGTACTCTGAATTACTCTCCTATTGAATAACACTAATCATTGTGTAGTGGCTACAGAAGCACCCCTTAAAGTTCATCAAGTACTTGACAAACACCACTCATAGAGAGATCCAAATCAGATCACAACTCAAGATAGATATCATTGCAACTTAGACCAAGTACTAACACGGTGCACACACTGTCAACATTACACCATGAAAGGAGGAATAGATCACTCAATACTATCATAGTAATAATTACTCTCATAATTCACAAGAGATCACGATCATAGCCTAAACCAAGTACCACCACGATGCACGCACTGTCACCGTTACACCATGGCAGGAGGAATAGATTACTTTAATAACATCACTAGAGTACACTATAATAATTAAGCATAGGAGTAGCATAATATCTGAATAATAACATCTACTTGTTCAACATGATACAAAGCTCACGATCACATAAAGATCACATCATGGGAGAGAGAGAGGTGAACCACATAGCTACCGGTAGAGCCCTCAGCCCCGGGGATGAACTACTCCCTCCTCATCATAGGAGACAGCAAGGTTGATGGAGATGGCGGTGAGGTCGATGGAGACGGCGGAGACGGCGATGGAGGTCGATGGAGATGGCTCCGGGGGCACTTCCCCGTCCCGGCAGGGTGCCGGAACAGAGACTTCTGTCCCTCGAAATTCGTCGATGGTGGCGGCGGAGCTGCGGAACTGCTTCTGGAAAATTGCCGAATCCCTTAGGGTTTTCCGTCCCGAGGCTTTATATAGGCGAAGGGGCGTCGCGAGAGGGCAGCCAGGGGCTCCTCACACAGGGGTGGCGCGGCCAGGGCCTGGGCCGCGCCAGCCCTGTGTGAGGGCGGCCTGTGGCCCCTCTCCTTCCTCTCTTCGGATGTCTGGATGCTCCCTGGAAAAATAAGACTTCTGGCTTTTGTTTCGTCCAATTCCGAGAATATTTCCTGTGTATCACTTCTGAAACACAAAACAGCAGAAAACAGGGAACTGGCACTGTGGCAACTCGTTAATAGGTTAGTTCTGGAAAATGCATAAAAGTGCCACGAAGTGTAACGAAACAATAGGCAAATGGTGTAAAAACAAGCATGGAGCATCAAAAATTATGGATACGTTTGAGACATATCACATGGTCACGTAGGAAGTGGTGGCGAATGTCGATATGTTTGGTGCGGGAGTGTTGGATGGGGTTATTAGCGATCTTTATTGCACTTTCATTGTCGCATAGAAGAAGCACCGTACCAAGAGACACACCATAGTCTTTCAAGGTTTGCTGCATCCACAACAATTGAGTGCAACAAGATGTCGCGGAAATGTATTCGGCTTTGGCGGTGGATAGGGAGATGGAGTTTTGTTTCTTGGATGACCAACTCACCAACCACTAGCCAATGAATTTGTAAGCCCTGGAGGTCGACTTCTGGTCAACTTTATAACCAGCCCAATCAGAATCTGAATAGCCCACAAGTTCAAAAGTTGACCCCTTTGGATACCATAGCCCGAGAGTTGGAGTGTGAATAAGGTACCTTAAAATTTGTTTGACCGCCACAAAGTGGCACTCCTTCGGAGCGGATTGACACTACAAGAGGAACCATCCTATAGCAACATGTACTTTGCAACGATATGCATATGCGTTGTAAATTTTTATGGTAGATACAGATATATTCGTTGGAGACTGCATCTGTTTTCTGATATGTACATAACACACGAATTGTTTTTTGTACATTGCGCGCGAATAGGAATTTATGTTTCACGCTAAGTGTGGATATGCACAGGCAATATCTTTTGGGTAGTTGGTGTGTTAGTGCCTCCTTTATTTTTGGCCAGATTTTCTACTCCCATCATTTATTTCACCGTAAACTTCTCATCTCTTCGTCTTCGTCGTTCCAATCTCCTTCTACCAGCTAGCTCTCTCGCTAATAGTACCAGATCCCATCGAGCGCAAGTCACCCGGAAGAACCCCTTCGACTGATTGAGACCATCTAATTAACATGGTGCGGCTGCGTTCAAGGATAGATGCGCGGTCCCAGAAGGTAATCGTGAATCATGTGCTCAAGGCGGCGATCGTGTGCGGTAGCGGCCAGGCACTCTGCCATGCCCTCAGTGCTCAAAGTCACTGCCCCGCTAATTCCAGCATGTTGAACACTTCACAGAGATCATGGATCTCCTGGTAATTAAAGGGCAAACCCAAGCCAAGTTCGAGGAAATCGTGGGTGTGGTTTCTTGTTTCCCACCTTTCATTTTCCTCTCTCCTTTCCGCATGGCTTGATCCGTTTACCATTTTTTGTTTGTTGCAGGATCTGTTTCATGTTGAACGACGGATGGTTTAAAGGTTACACCTCCTCCTGATGGAATGATCTGGAAAAGTTTTGTTCTCTTGTTAATATTAAATCTAAAATTGAAAAATATCTAGTTTTGTTTTTAGATTGTGTATGATTCGAATTCCAAAATAGTTGATTGATGTCTCTTCTAGTTGTATAGAACTAGAACCTTTTTGCGTTTTGTATTCCCATCTATAGATAAGCACAAGGGTTGCATTTCTTGCAGAATCATCTATGCGTGCTTTAGAGGTTTGGCAAGCCCGTCAGATTATTAATGGAACCAGGTAAAGATAGCTTAATCTTTCTTGTTCGGTGTGGCTAGATGTCAATCACTATTACTCTATCTCATTGTTAATTTATCACAGCTTTGTTATTCTGTTTTTATAGAGGATATTAATAAGATGTCAAAGAAGAGAATGCCTGCAGTCAAGAAAGCTCCTACATAGCCAGTAGGCATTCTAATTTGTTCAACTGTTCCTTTTTATTTACATTCGTTAAATTACTGCCTAGTTTTTTAGTTACCTTATACCTTTTATAATCATAGGTAAAACCTTTCCAGAATGGTAGCAGTAATCAAGAGAATGCCAAGGTTCATTGGTTTGTTTAGTCTAGAACATCTATTAGACAGGTATGCTGTGACACCCTAAGTCACTCGTTTCATAGATTGCCTTTTGCTTGTATCGATGAGCTACCGGAAGGCGGAGGAAGATGGAGCCGCTTGGAGGCCTTGGGCTATGGGTGGCGAAGCAAGATGGGGCTGGCGCGGGGAGGCCTTCGTGCGGGGTGGGAATTTTTCTAGTGGTCTAAATGGGGAGGTGGGATGTGCTAACGACGTTAAGTATGATCTGCGGTGGAAAATGTGTTATAGGATGATCCAATGGGGGTGCTTAGCTACCACCGATGGTAGTCCACTATTTTGCATTATATATATATAGGAAAATGATATTATATCAAGATTCGTGCTACCGTTAGCTGCCATCTATTTCTGTTTACCTGCTCGCTAGCCCGGTGCTAGAAATTTGAACATGCGCTTCCCAAAACTGAAGATGGGTCCCTGCATGCTTGAGACTTGAAAACTTTTCGGTTGATGGACAGCTACTTGAGACTTGAAAACTTTTTGTTTGAAACTGACAAAATCATTGTCTCTCCTTAGTAAGAACGTGGTTTGTTTTAACCATCAAAAGAACGTTGTTTGTTTTCTTCACCATCTAGTTAAAGCTAGCAAAATGTTTGTCTCAAAAAGGTACACGGTCCAAACCTCAATTCAAGTTTTTTCCTCAAAATAGCAAGTCAAATAAATATGTTGATGTTAAAATAAAAAAACTAGATTGGCTGGCCACTCGATCTTTCCACCTCGTGTTTCTGGCAAAGGCCAACTTTACATTGCCCAAGTTTTTCAGTTTATTTTAGAGATCATTCAAGATAAAAATGGAAAATCAGGATGAACATCCAATGAAAAAAAATGCATACAGAGGAATTTTGGAAATTTTCATTGCAAGAACCACTGGATCCTTTTTCTCGATTATTAGAACCCGTGGATCTTAAACATATGTCAAAAAAGAAAAAAAACACACAGAAGGAGAGCTTTGCATCGATTGAGACGACGATGTCCATCGCAGCAAGATTCAAAATTGGCGGTCGTTGCTCGATCTCCTCCGACTTAACCCACACGGGAGCGTGCTCCATCGATCTAGGCGGGGTCGCCCGATCTCCTCCGACTTCATCTGGCGTGATGCAGGATTCACGGGACATGCTGGCCCACCTCCAGCTCCACGATATGTAGGAGAGAGAGTGTGGGAGGCCGCCGCTAGGAAGTAGAGAATGGGGTGAGCATCGGTCTGCGGCCACCGGCTCGGGCTGCAGGTCTCCATCAGCTCGGGCTGCAAAACAATGGAATCAAAATTCCGCTTCTCTGTCATTGAAGAAAAATGGAAAAAAAGAGAGAAAAGAATCAGAAGGTAGTGAGAGGGTCGGAGGGCGCTCGCCGTTTCTCCTACTGGATGCGGCTGTCACAATCGGAGCCTGGAATAGAGGGAGGAGCAGCCGCTGTGTGGGTGCGGGATCTGAGGCGTGTGAGGGCTCCAGCCTGCGGGGGTGAGCAGGTCGGGGAGGGGCACCAGCCCGGGTGCCGGGGACCGAGCAGGGCCTAGCTCTCGCGCGTACAGCCAACGGCGGAGCCTTCTGCGGCCGCACAGGGGCGAAATGGAGGCAAGGGGTCGCTCTAGGAGGACGCATAGGCGGCTGGAGGAACGGAGCGCTGAGGCGGATGGGGCAAGCCGCAACCTCTTCATGTGCTGCATCGACCCGGCGGAGCGGGAGACCTGGCGGCAAGCGGCAGCCTCTCCTAGGCCTGGTTGGGGAGCAGCGAGCTGGGGGTGGGGTAACTGGACCACGGAAGAGATATGAAATAGAGGGTGGAGGCCTCGTTGATGGGGACGGGTGGGTGGTCGGACGGGGCAGTGACGCCGTGAAGTCAATCAACGGTGGAAAAGTATCCTATAGAACTATTAAGGGCTGGATTTAGGTGCACAGCTAGCCGGGTGGCTATCCCACTCTTTTCCATATATATATATATATATATATATATATATATATATCAAAGTGATATATTGTAATGGAGGAAGACAATAAAGATGGTGCGCCATGGACCTTGGTGATATGCCGGTGGAATGATGGAGATCATACCAAGCCGCACAAGATGGAGATCGAATGCGTGAAGGACCATATCATATCACATTATATATGCATGTGATGTTTATCCTTTTATGCATCTTATTTTGCTTAGATTTGATCGCATGGTAGCATTATAAGATGATCCCTCTCACATAAATATCAAGATAAAAATGTGTTCTCTCATAATATGCACTATCAAGAAAGTTCATCATTTTGAGACACCTCATGATGATCAGGTGTGATAGACTCTATGTTCACATACGACGGGTGTAAGACAGTTTTACACACGCGAATGTTATGGTTCTACTTGGCGAGCCTAGCATATACATACATGGCCTCGGAACACGAACCAAAAGGTTAAGCATGAGTCATATGGTTGATATGATGAACATGGTGATGTTTGCCTTTGAAACTATGCCATTGCACGTGATGATCGGTTGCGGTATAGTGGATTTGGTTTGTGTAATCACTTAATAAAACTAGGAGGGATGTTGTTTTTAAGTGGGAGTTCACGTAGAATTTTGAATTAACTTGAACTCATTCTATTATGAACTTAGTCTAAATAAACTTCACAAATAATTTGTAGATCATGGCACCACCAGCTCTGAATTTCAATATGTTCATAAAGAAAGAAAAACTAGCCACCAACGGTAGCAACTTCACCAACTGGGCACTTAACTTGAGGATCCTCCTCAATGCCTCTCAAAAGGATATGTGCTTGAGGCACCGCTAGGTAACCCGCCTGCAGAAGATGCTCCCGATGAAGAGAAAAATGTTTTTCTGACTCGTAAGGAGGACCACAATTTAGTTCATTGCGGCATACTGTATGGACTTGAGCCAGAGTTGCGAAAATCTTTCAAGAATAACAACGCTTTTGATACGATGGGAGAGTTGAAACTAATTTTCGACTCCCATACTACCGTATCGAGTTATGATGCTTCAGAAAAGTTCTTTAGCTGCATGATGGAAGAGAACAGCTCCGTTAGAGAGCACATACTCAAAATGTCTGGGTACGCCGATAAGCTCATCTCTCTAGGAATAATGATTCCCAATGAGTTGGGAATACATCGGGTTCTCCAATCTCTCCCACCTAGTTACAAGAGATTTGTGATGAACTACAACATGTAGGGCATGAGGAAGACTCTCCCTGAGCTTCTCTCAAGGCTTAAGACTACATAAGTGGAGATCAAAAAGGAACATCAAGTGTTGATGGTCAATAAGAGCACTAATTTCAAGAAAGGTAGAAAGGATAATAAGTCCAAGGGTAGAAAAAAGAAGGACAACAAATCTGTTGTCGGTTCTGAGAAGAAACCCAAGGCTGGCCTAAACCTGAAATTGAGTGCTTTTACTGCAAGGGCACGGGGCACTCGAAGCATAACTGCCCAAAGTATCTGGTGGATAAGAATAATGGGAAGATTAACAAAGGTATATATGATATACATGTTATTGATGTGTACCTTACTAGTAGTCGCAATAGCACCTGGGTATTTGATACTGCTTTGGTTGCTCACATATGTAACTCGGAAGAGGGGCTAAAGAATAAGAGACAACTTGCAAAGGATAAGGTCACAATGTGCGTCGGCAATGGATAAAAGGTTGATGTGATCGCCGTCAGGACGCTGCCTCTACATTTACCATCTGGATTAGTTTTAAACCTGAATAAATGTTATTTGGTGCCTGTGTTGAGCATGAATATTATTTCTGGATCTTGTTTAGTGCGAGACAATTATTCATTCCAGTCTGAGAACAATGGTTGTTTAATTTATATGAATAATATCTTTTATGGACATGCATTTGAGAAGAGTTTATTTCTTTTGAATATTGATAGTAATGAAACACATATTCATAACGTGAATGCCAAAAGAATTAAGTTGAATGATTTTATAGACGCATACATGTGGCACTGCCGTTTAGGTCATATTGGTGTTAAACGCATGAACAAGCTTCATTCGGATGGACTTCTGGAATAACTTGACTATGAATCATTTGAGACATGCGAGCCATGCCTTATGGGCAAGATGACTAGAACGCCGTTTTCCGGTTCAATGGAACGAGCGACAGACTTATTAGAAATCATACATATTGATGTATGTGGACCGATGAGTATGCCGACGCATGGTGGATATCGTTATTTCGTTACTTCCATTGATGACTTAAGTAGATATGGGTATATTTACTTAATGAAACACAAGTCTAAAACATTAGAAAAGTTCAAAGAATTTTAGAGTGAAGTAGAAAATCATCATAACAGAAATATTAAATTTCTACAATCTGATCGTGGAGGAGAATATCTAAATTACAAGTTTGGCACACATATGAGAGAATGTGGAACAGTTTCACAACTCACTCCCGCTGGAACGCGACAACGAAATGGTGTATCCGAACATCGTAACCATACTTTATTGGATATTGTTTGGTCTATGATGTCTCTTACCTATCTGCCACTATCTTTTTGCGGTTATGCGTTAGAAACAACCGCTTTCAATTTAAATAGGGATCCATCTAAATCCGTTGAAATGACACCATATGAATTGTGGTTTCAAAACAAACCTAAGTTGTCATTTCTAAAAGTTTTGGGATGCGATGTTTATGTGAAGAAACATCAGCCTGATAAACTCGAACCCAAAGTGGAAAAATGTGTCTTCATAGGATACCCTAAAGAAAAAATTGGATACACCTCCTATCACAGATTCGAAGGCAAAGTGTTTGTTGCTAAGAGCGGATCCTTTTTGGAGAAGGAGTTTCTCTCGAAAGGTGTGAATAGTAGGAAGGTAGAACTCGATGAGGTTATTGAACCTCCTCTTCATGAATTGGTGAGTGGCGCAGCACCGGAAACCATTCCGGTGGTGACTTCACCAAATGAAGTGGTAGCTAATGATGAAGATCATGAAACTCCAAAAGAGGATGCTACTAAACCTCATAGGTCAATAAGAACATGTGCCTCTTCTTAACGGTATGGTGATCTTGTCGTAAATGCCATTATTGAGAACGATAACCTGATACATCTCAAACATATCTATAATTTTTGATGATCCATGCTTGTTTATGCACCATTTGCTTTGTGTTTTGTTACACTTCGTGGCATTTTTATGCATTTTCCAGAACTAACCTATTAACGAGATGCCACAGTGCTAGTTCCCTGTTTTCTGCTATTTTTGTGTTTCAGAAAAGCTACATAGGAAATATTCTTGGAATTGGACGAAACAAAAGACGAAGTTCCTATTTTTCCCAACAAGAGACGGAGTCCAAAGCAGAGACGGAGGGGAGCCAAGGGCCAGCCACACCATGGGTTGGCACGGCCTAGCCCCTGGCCGCGCCACCAGGTGGTGGGGCCACCTGGCCCACCTCCTGAAGCCACCCTTCCGCCTATATTTTCTCCTTGACGAGAAAACCCTAAGACCCAATTAATTTTCCATGAAACATACTGCAAGCCACCGCCGTCATCGACGCGAGATCGGGAGGGTCCAGAAGCTCTTCCCGGCACCCTGCCGGAGTGGGGAATCACTACCAGAGGCCTTCTTCATCACCATGCCTTCCTTTGGAGTGATGCGTGAGTAGTCTACCTTGGACTACGGGTCCATAGCAGTAGCTAGATGGTTGTCTTCTCCTCCATGTGCTTCATGTTTAGATCTTGTAAGCTGCCTATCATGATCAAGATCATCGGTGTGTAATTCTAAATGTTGTGTTTGTTGGGATCCGATGAATATTGAGTACTTTATGAAGTTGATTTATTGTTTTATCATCTCTATGTTGTTTATGATCTTGCATGCTCTCCGTTGCTAGTAGATATCTTGGCCGAGTAGATGCTAGCGACTCCAAGAGGGAGTATTTATGCTCGATAGTGGGTTCATGCCTCTAGTAATCTGGGGGAGTGACAGAAACCTCTAAGGTTGTAGATGTGTTGTTGCTACTAGGGAGAAAACAACAATCTTGTGTTCAAGGATATTTGTATTGTTTACATTACACACTTTCCTTAAGGAGATAATCTATTGGTTGCAACTTAATACCCAATGGTTGCTCGGATGACATCCGGTGGGTGGATTATTAGTCATAGATGTAGTTGGATTATGGTCTGTGCATTATGTGGTAATGCCCAAGTGAATCTCATAGTGATGCTCATGACATTTGTATGCTTTCTTTATTCTATCCATTGCCCAACTGTAATTTGTTTACCCAGCATGTTATTTATCTTATGGAGAGACACCTCTAGTGAACTGTGGACCCCGGTCCATTCTTTTACATTCTTATTACCATTTACTATTTACTCACATTATTTACATTCTCGCAAACTACTATCTTTTACCACACGATATGTTTAACCCTTTGTTTACAGCAAACCAGTGAGATTGACAACCTCACTGTAAGTTTGGGCAAAGTACTTTGGTTATGTTGTGTGCAGGTTCCACGTTGCTGCTGGTGCAAAGCTACGCCCCAGATAAGGCGCCATATATAAATTGTCTGGAGCTGTTGCCAAGCCAGCGAGCATCAACCTTCGGAAGTTGGTTCTTTTATCCTACTGGTTCGATAAACCTTGGTTTCATACTGAGGGAAGACTTGCTGCTGTGCTCATCATACCTTCCTCTTGGGGTTCCCAACTGGGCGGTCAACTACACGCCATCAAGCAATTTTTTTGGCGCCGTTGCCGGGGAGAAAGAGGATTTCTGCAAGGGGAGTCTCTCGCTTCCAATCTTTTACTTTGTTATTGTTTTGCTTTACTTTATTTTTTCTTGCATCTTTTTATCAAAAATACAAAAAATTTAGTTCCATTTAGTTGGTTTTTCGTTACTTTTCTTTTAGTTTATTATGTTGTTCCCTAAGTACGCTCTGGAGGACCTTTCAATAGGTAGCAGTTCTATAACTGGGAAAGATAACATCGAGGAGTTCTTTAATCATGTTAGTAAGCATAAAGATGTTGAGAATAGATCTTTAGCCAAACTTGGTCCTAGTTATGAAGTTGCAGCTGCTTATTTAGTTCACATGCTAGAGGCTACGTTTGTTAACCTAAATCCTTTTATGCAGCAAATGTTTCTTAAGCTTCATGATATCGAAGACTCCAAAAAGAAAGATTTTATTTTGGAGACTTTGCGTAGAGAATTTAGAGATGTTGTTATAGAAGCTAGGAAAGTTTTTGAGCGTTTTAATATGCTTGGCTCACGTGTAGAGGTTGTTGGTACAACCAAGGAAGAAATCAAAGTACCAATACCTTTCAAACTTGTAGGATTGCATGAAGCTTTGGAAAAGAATTTTGATTGGATTGTTCCTGAAAACCCTTTTGATGAAAGTAGTGAACCCAAAAGTGTTCATAAGGGATCTTCAAAAACTCATTTGGATACAATACAATTCCTTGTTGAAAAGACTTCTGCAATTAAACTTGATGCTTCATCGCTTGAAATTACTTGATTTCCACTTTCTGCGCCTAGCTCAAAGGCGTTAAAGAAAAGCACTCTTGGGAGATAACCTAATGTTTCCTTTTCAGTACTTTTTATTTTTGTTGAGTCTTGGAAGTTATTACTACTGTAATGACCTCTTCTTATCATTTTTGATTTCGTTTTTGTGCCAAGAAGAACCTCTAATTAGAGGAAGGTAAGATTTGGGGAAGTTGCTATCCTGAAACAGATTTCTGCGCTGTACCGTAAAAATTCGTGAAAATTCTCCGAACGTATGTGGTAATGCCCCAGGTTATTGCTAAACTTTCATTAGTTTTGCACTTTTCGATTTGAGCAAAAGAAGATCCTCAGAAAAATCGATATTTGTCAGCAGATCTGTTTTGACAGATTTCTGCCACTATTTGTGTTTGCCTCTCGATCGCTATCTTTTTGAGTTCTTTTGATCAAGGAACTTTTGAGGAAGTTGCTACAGTATCTTATGCTTTAATGGGTCTTATACTTGAGTTTGAAACTGAACCAAAAGACTAGATTTACTATCGTGCTTACACTAATGTTGCTAATAGAATTGTGTGAAGTTTTGTATGAAGGAAGTTTTCAAGTGTAGGGAAAGGAGAATGATGAGATGAGATGAAGTATGGACACAAGCTCAAGCTTGGGGATGCCCATGTCACCCCAAGAAATATCCAAGAGGTACAATCGTCAAAGCTTGGGGATGCCCCAAGGCACCCCTTCTTCATCGGCAAAAATCAGGTCATCTTTCAAGACACTATATTTTTATTGCTTCGTATTCTATGCATTTTTCTTGGAGCATCTTTACTTTTGCTTTCAGTTTTCTTTTGTTTTGTTTGCTACAATAAATGGTTGGACCCCAACATATTTCTTTTGGAGAAGATGCACTCCTTTTTCATTGCCAAAAACACTCTAGTTTTCACTCTTTTCGTTCAACGAGTGTTCTCTTTTTCTAGTACTTGCGTTTAGCTTTCGTTTTTCGCCTTGATTTTTGTTCAGAACTTGCTATTTCTTTGTATCAAGGTGTATTTAGACCTCTGGTCTATGATGGTTTTCATCTTTAAGAGTTGATTCAAAAAGGTTGATTGGTGTTGGAAAAGAGAAAAAAGTTTCATGCCTATAGTGGTACAATTGGGAGCTTGTTTAGACTGTGGCTTAGAGTTTTGCATGTCATGCTTGATGTTATTTTTATTATATGCTTAGTAGTTTTTGCTGTAGCATGACTTGTCTCAAATGACTGAGATTGCTTAATGTGCCATTGAAAGAATTATGCGTTTTTTTATCTCCTTTGATGCTTTATTTGGGTTGACTTGGCGCATGCTTACACCATGTTTGACTACAAATAAGTCGCCATAAGCCTCTATGATCATTTGGTTTTTGACTTGTGATACCACTTTATGCTTTGGTTAATAATGTTTTGTTGCTATGCATGATTATGGCCGTTATTGCTCTCTTAGTTGGTCGCTCCCAGTCTTTTGCTAGCCTTCATTTGTACTGAGTATGAGCTCTACTCATGCATCCAACTACAAAAAACCAAGTATTCCAAAGAGTCCACTATAAATTCCTATACATGGTATTTGCAAGCCATTCCAAGTAAATTTTCATGTGCTGCCTTTCAAAAATCCTTCAAAATACTGTTTTATTCCAAAGAGTCCACTATTTTCAGCTCATGGGGACGTAGTGGTCGCATTTGCTATCTTCCATATTGTTTTATTCCAAAAAAAAGAAAAAAAAGGATAAAAGCAAAGAAAAAAGGCACTCCTCCATGGTATGTGAAAGTTGGTGGGCACCCGATGGAATAGGTTAGCCATGGTTTGTGATAGGAAAAGTGGGGAGGAGTGCCAAGCTTTAGAAAAGAGCACAAAAGTGCCAATATATTTTTACAAATGAAAAGCTCTAGCACATGTTTAATCACTGCTTGCCTCCGCGAAGGGCCTTTCTTTTACTTTTATGTTGAGTCTCCACCTTCTACCTTTATGCACCGTCTAAGAGAGCATAGTTGTCATTATGAGTATAATGTTCATAGTCCCAAAATTTATTTTTGATTGATTCATGATTATGGTTTTGCTTGTTCTTAAATTATTTGTATCTATTAGCCCTCTTAAACTTGAAGGTGTCCTATTCATTTATGTTTTGCTACTCCATGAAGGACAAGCTAAAAACCACTTTGCTATGTTTTTCGATATGCTCGAAACGCACACTTGACTTTCAATGCATTATTACTCATGATCTTTTGTTTGTGTTACTTTTCATGTTATAACATGGTTGCTAAGTTTTATTGTCAAGATTATGTCTTTTATGCCCATGTTTAGAGTACTTTGATCTCAGCACTCATTGCTTTACATCTGTGATCAAGATTGTGTTTGTGTATGTCACCTCAAAAATTATTGTTTTGTTATCACTTACCTCCTCGAGGACGAGTAGGAGTTAAGCTTGGGGATGCTTGATACGTCTCAAACGTATCTATAATTTTTGATGCTCCATGCTTGTTTATGCACCATTTGCTTTGTGTTTTGTTACACTTCGTGGCGTTTTTATGCATTTTCCGGAACTAACCTATTAACGAGATGCCACAGTGTCAGTTCCCTATTTTCTACTGTTTTTGTGTTTTTGAAAAGCTACACAGGAAATATTCTCGAAATTGGACAAAACAAAAGCCAAAGTTCCTATTTTTTCCGACACGAGATAGAGGCCAAAGCAGAGACGGAGGGGAGCCATGGGCCAGCCACACCATGGGGTGGCGCGGCCTAGCCCCTAGCCGCGCCACCAGGTGGTGGGGCCACCTGGCCCACCTCCTGATGCCACCCTTCCGCCTATATATTCTCCTCTGCGAGAAAACCCTAAGACCCGATCAATATTCCACAAAACAAACTGCAAGCCACCGCCGTCGTCGACGTGAGATTGGGAGGGTCTAGAAGCTCTTCCTGGCACCTTGCCGGAGAGGGGAATCACCACCAGAGGCCTTCTTCATCACCATGCCTGCCTCCGGAGTGATGCGTGAGTAGTCTACCTTGGACTACGTGATAGGGCAAAGGTGTCCGATCTTTCGATGAGATCTTGATACGTAGATTTGGTGGGTGGAGTTTGTGCTTGACGATCCGACTACACGTGCGAAGCTCGTGCGCCAATGCAATCGCTAGGACAATCTCCGGGAGTTACTGATCTTGCGGATGCACGATCAGCCTGACCAGCGAGGGTCTTAATTCCTACCTGAAATCGAGAACAAGTAAGAACCAATACAGCAATCAAGATATTGCGGATGAAAGATGTATGCTTTATTCAAAAGGTGGGATTCCGAATAGGCGGTCTTCTTCTGGGCGATTGGCCTCAAAAGTCGAGCTCGTAGTTGCAGCAATGGCTAACTTTAGTCTAATCAAAATCCCAGTTCTAATGACGGCTATGGGGGGTATTTGAGGAGGAAAAGGTAGGGGTGCGACCAGCCATGGGTTGGGTGGTCGAACGGAACCCTAACAGGCCTTTTCTCCTCAAATTTGGACTCCTAAAAGTGGCTGTCTTATTTGCTGCGAAAATTACATGGGCCTGGCCCAAAAATAAAAGTGACGTAAGGACGAATTTATGAAGTAGTTCTTTGTATATTTCGTCCAAGTCTTCATCCTTCATTATGGTGGCTTCAAAGTTCTGAAATCTCCACTCGTGGCATCTTCTTCAATCCTCAAACGCTTGCTGCCATCTCCATGCATGATCATGCTCCAATGCTTGTCCCTCTCATCCATGCTAGGTCCATCATTCCTAAGAGTAACAAACATATCTGATTTAGGCAGCATCATATTCTCATGTATGTGAGAAAGAGTTCCAAGAAACGAAAGTACCTGATAGTTAAGTTGCTTGGCACGAGCTCGAGTGATGGGTCCTTGTATGTGTTCCGCTATAGGTGCAGTGGTTGTATCAATAGATGGGATGTCATCATCATGCTCCCCTTCTTGAATTGAAGTCATCCTCGACGCAACCTCATCTTCTTCACCGAAGTAAGGCTTTAAATCTGCAATGTTAAATGTAGGACTTACCGTACCAAAATCTGCAGGAAGCTCAAGTTTATATGCATTATCATTGATTTTCTCTATCACCTTAAAAGGATCATCAGCACGTGGCATTAACTTAGACTTGCGCAAATCAGGAAAACGATCTTTGCACAAATGCAACCAAACAAGATCACCAACTTCAAACACAACATGCTTTCATCCTCTATCCCCAGCAACTTTATACTTAACATTCATGTGTTCGATGTTGTCTTTAGTAGTTGCATGCAATTTTAAAATCAAATCAGCACGTTGTGTAGCATCGAAATTATTTTGCACTGAAGATGGTAAAGGCAACAAATCAATAGGTGCACGTGGAACAAAACCATAGACAATCTGAAAAGGGCTCATCTTTGTGGTAGAATGCAGCGAACGATTATAAGCAAATTCAATATGAGGATGACATGTAGTTCTAAAACAGCCCGCAACATGGTAGAATGCAGCGAACAAAACCATAGACACTCTTCCCACAATTTTAAGTTCTTCTTTAAAACCATAGACACTCTTCCCACAATTTTAAGTTCTTCTTTAAAACAGCCCGCAACATGGTAGATAAAGTTCTATTAACTACTTCAGTTTGTCCATCAGTTTGGGGATGACATGTAGTACTAAACAGTAATTTAGTCCCCAACTTAGCCCATAAACATCTCCAAAAGTGGCTAAGAAATTTAGTATCACGGTCAGAAACAATAGTATTTGGCACACCATGCAAACGAACGATATCACGAAAAAACAAATCAGCAATGTGCGTAGCATCATCGGTCTTGTGACAAGGAATAAAGTGTGCCATCTTAGAAAACCGATCCACAACAACAAAAATACTATCCCTCCCCTTCTGTGTACGAGGTAATCCCAAAACAAAGTCCATCGAAATATCCCCCCAAGGAACACTAGGAACAGGAAGAGGCATATATAAACCATGTGGATTAAGGCGAGACTTAGCTTTTTGACAAGTAGTGCAGCGTGCCACGAATCTCTCAACATCTCGCCGCATGCGTGGCCAAAAGAAGTGTGCAGCAAGAACATCCTCCGTCTTCTTGACACCAAAGTCTCCCATTAATCCTCCTCCATGCGCCTCCTGTAACAACAAAAGACGAACGGAACTATCTGGGATGCATAGTTTGTTAGCACGGAACACAAATCCATCATTAAGGATGAATTTGTTCCATGTTCTACCATCTTTACAATTCTGCAACACATCTTTAAATTCAGCATCATGCAAGTACTGTTCCTTGATAGTTTCTAACCCAAAATTTTTGAAGTCAAGCTGAGATAACATAGTATAACGGCGCGACAAAGCATCCGCAATAATAGTATCTTTACCCTTTTTGTGTTTGATATCATAAGGAAAAGATTCAATAAATTCAACCCACTTTGCATGGCGACGATTCAGTTTTGCTTGACTACGAATATGCTTCAAAGATTCATGATCAGAATGTATAACAAATTCTTTAGGCCATAAATAATGTTGCCAAGTTTCTAATGTCCGAACCAGCGCATATAATTCTTTATCATAAGTAGAATAGTTCAGACTAGGCCCACTCAATTTTTCACTAAAATATCCTACAGGTTTGCCCTCTTGTAATAACACACCTCCCAAACCAATTCCACTAGCATCACATTCAAGTTCAAATGTCTTATTAAAATCAGGAAGTTGGAGTAATGGAGCATGTGTTAACTTATCTTTCAGTATCATGAAGGCCTCTTGTTGTGCATCGCCCCAAACAAAGGGCACATCCTTCTTTGTGAGCTCATTCAATGGCGCAGCAATAGAACCAAAATCTTTGACAAAGCGCCTATAAAACCCAGCAAGACCAAGAAAACTCCTCACTTGTGTGACCGTCTTGGGCTGCGGCCAATTCTCAATAGCTTCAATCTTGGCTGGATCAACTTCAATTCCCTGTTCTGTAACAACATAACCAAGAAAAACAACTCTATTTGTGCAAAAGGTGCACTTCTCAAGATTACCATACAAACGTGCATCACGTAAAGCATTGAAAACAGCACGTAAATGATCCAAATGGTCCTCTAAAGATTTGCTATATATGAGAATGTCATCAAAATATACCACCACAAAACGACCAATAAAAGCACGTAAAACTTCGTTCATCAGTCTCATAAAGGTACTAGGTGCATTAGTTAAACCAAACGGCATTACTAACCACTCATATAAACCGAACTTAGTTTTAAAAGCTGTTTTCCATTCATCTCCTAATTGCATACGAATTTGGTGGTAACCACTACGCAAATCAACTTTAGAGAACATAATAGAACCACTCAACTCATCTAGCATGTCATCCAAACGAGGTATAGGGTGACGATATCGAATGGTAATATTATTAATAGCTCGACAATCTGTACACATGCGCGAAGAACCATCTTTCTTAGGTACTAAAATAATAGGAACAGCGCATGGACTAAGAGACTCACGAATATAACCTTTGTCCAATAAACTCTGGATTTGTCGTTGGATCTCTTTTGTTTCTTCAGGATTGGTGCGATATGGCGCACGGTTGGGCAGCGAGGCTCCTGGAATCAAATCAATCTGGTGTTCTATCCCAGGAATAGGTGGAAGTCCAGGTGGAACATCTTGTGGAAAAACGTCCATGTATTCCTGCAAAAGGTTAGCAACCGCAGGTGGCAAAGAAGGAGGCATATCCTCAAATGAAAACAGAACTTCTTTGCAAACAATGGCATAACATGGAGTAATATTGACATCAATTTCAGCAAGATCAGATTTGCTAGCAAGTAAACAAGGATTCTTCAAACGAATTTCAGTAGCATGGTTAGAATCAGATTTAGAAGAATGCTTAGGAGGTACAAAATCTGCAGCAACAATCTGATTCTCACTCTTATGTTTGTCATCGTTTTTTAATCTACTAGCTCTAGCAAGATCATCTTTCAAAATTTCTTCCGGAGTCATGGGTTTAAGTCCAATTTTCTTGCCAGCATGTGTAAGAGAATACTGATTAGTTTTACCATTATGTACAGATTCTCTATCAAATTGCCATGGTCTACCAAGTAACAAAGAACAAGCTTGCATAGGTACAACATCACAATCAACAAAATCTGAATAGGTACCAATAGTAAAATGCACACGTGCAGTTCTTGTTACCTTGAGCTTACGGGAGCTCTCAAACCATTGAATGTAATATGGATGAGGTCGTTGTCGTGTGGGTATAGCAAGCTTCTCCACCATGTCAATACTAGCCAGATTGTTACAACTCCCTCCATCAATGATGATCCGGATAGCTCTCTCCTTAACAACGCCTCTTGTTTGAAACAAATTGTGGCGTTGATCATGCTCAGCTTTGCTCAATTGCACACTCAAGACACGTTGTGCAACTAAACTCTTGTATTGATCAGCAGTTTCAGCTCCAATTACCTCCATCTCCTTGTCCGAATCTGAATTGGCACCATCACGTGCAGCAATAAGTGCCAATGTATCATCATCAAAATCACTCGCAGAGTCATATTCTCCATCTTCAAGCACCACCATCACACGTTTGGTTCTGCATTCTTTTTTGATGTGACCAAACCCAAAACATTTGCGACATTGAATGTCGCGAGTCTTCCCCGTGGAGGCCATGGAAGAAGAACTTCGGGTCAGACCAGCAGATGGTGATGGAGCAGGAGCAGGTGGCGTTCTTGACGTCGGCGTGGTATACCTGGAGGTGGAAGGACCTGGTGCATCCCCACGAGAAGGTGGAGCTGATTGGCGCGCAGACCATGAAGAAGTACGACCTGCAGAATTATTAGCTCTTCTCCATGATGGTTGACGATCCTGCACTTCAAGTTCAGCTTTGCAAGCAAGGTGAAATAATCGAGTAATAGTGTTGTACTCCTTATAGTCTAAAATATGCCGAATCTCTTTATTTAAACCACCAAAGAAACGTGCAAGCATAGCTTCATTATCCTCTACAATACCACAACGAATCATGCCCGTTTGTAACTCTTGATAATACTCTTGTACAGAATTTTTGCCTTGTTCTAAACGAGTTAATTTTTTAAGCAAGTCCCGTTGATAATGTGGAGGTACAAAACGAGTACGCATGGCATGTTTTAGACCAACCCAAGTAGCAGGAATATTAGCATGATTGACTCGACAATGTTCAGACCACCAGATAGAAGCAAAATCTGTAAATTCACATGTAGCAGCACTAACACGCAAATGCTCAGGGTAGCGTAAACATGCAAAACGTTGCTCTACTTCTAATTCCCAAGTGAGATATGCATCAAGATTATATCTACCCTCAAATGGCGGAATATTTAATTTCAGTTTGGCCACATGTTCATCATCACATACCGGACGCGGAGGTGGACGAGCGTTGCGGTTGTATTGCCGCGGACGGCCAGGTGCAGGTTGTTGGACCTCGTCCTCCTCGAGCTCGTTTTCATCTTCGAACTCGTTTTCCCCCTCGTCAGCAGCATATCCATCCTGGGTGGCCGCCTCTGTAGCGGCCGCAGCAGCTGCCGCGGCTATAACAGTACCCGCAGATGGCGGTATGAGAGGCACGCGGCGAGCACGTGGTACATGGATGCCCGGCTATGGAAGTGGTGGTAAACGGGCCAGGACTTCCTGGAACCGGGCGTCGAGCTTGGTGTTGAAGGATGCCTCAAGACCAGCCATCTTGTCCATCGCATCAGAAAGCTTGGAATCAACATCACCCAAGCGTGTGTCCACATCTTGTGCATGCCCCACCAACAGCCGAGTGAAGTGGGCATGCAACTCTGCATTAGTCATCTTCTCCGGATCAACATCATCCTTCATGGTTCCTGTCATGGTTAGCGTAGAAGCAAGCACAAATATATATACCTACGCACTACGGAATATGGTGGAATCACGCGTAATCCGTCAAGCGGTATACAAAGCTGTTACAAGTTCTTACCAAACAGGAGGAAGGTGATATGCAACCAGCAAAGATCAGCGACTCCCAAAATTGCACAAAGCGATTACCAGGTGTCGATACAAAGCACGTGCAGAAATATGTGGAGCTGTAGGAAGGCTTATATGGTAGCAAAAACAGCAAATGTCAAAACAGCAATGCAACGTTGAAAGAATGCTCAACCACTGTACTGTGCTGGTCCTAGGCTATACCGTGCTAGAGACGCGAGCCGAGAACACTAAGAAAGTCACGGCGTGGCACAACAAGCAGAAAGGAACAGCTCCAAAGCAAGATATAACTGAAGATCTGCAGGAATTTTCGGGTCCGAAACTTCAGGGGGCAAAAACTCGACCTTCCCGGCCTTTTTTGGGAGTTCTGAGTGTCGCACAACGATGTATGCAAAAGTTATGGCCAGTTGAAGTTTGCTGTCGGAAACCGTCAAAAACTGACGAAACTGTCCAATTCGGACTGAATTCGGACTGGACTAGTAGGAACGGGTCAACCCGACTTGGATGCGGATTTGACTTTTTTTTGTTTTTTTTTTGCTCTTCTTCTTCCTCTTGACTGGCGACCGAAACCTAACTCACGGACTCTAAAAAAGGCATGGATGAAATTGGGAGGAACGAACAAAAACTTATGTGAAGGCGGTGGCAGAAGTATATGGCGGAGCAATGGTGCTAGCGTGTGGCGGCGGCGGGACTATGGTGATTCGAACTCGAAACTCTAAAGGAACAGACACTAAGACCAGCAACTCGACACGCGGATGCAGACACAAATTCAACAATGCAAACTGAAAAGACAATGCAAAGGCTCGGATGGTTTATGGGACGAGATGATCTAAACCCTAACTGTATTTTTGGCTTTTTCGTGGTTTATAGGTATGAACACAGATGCAATCTAAACTATGAAAACAGTAAATCTCACCGAGCAACCTGAAATCTGATACCACTTGATAGGGCAAAGGTGTCCGATCTTTCGATGAGATCTTGATATGTCGATTTGGTGGGTGGAGTTTGTGCTTGACGATCCGACTACACGTGCGAAGCTCGTGCGCCAACGCAATCGCTAGGACAATCTCCGGGAGTTACTGATCTTGCGGATGCACGATCAGCCTGACCAGCGAGGGTCTTAATTCCTACCTGAAATTGAGAATAAGTAAGAACTAATACAGCAATCAAGATATTGCGGATGAAAGATGTATGCTTTATTCAAAAGGTGGGATTCCGAATAGGCGGTCTTCTTCTGGGCGATTGGCCTCAAAAGTCGAGCTCGTAGTTGCAGCAATGGCTAACTTTAGTCTAATCAAAATCCCAGTTCTAATGACGGCTATGGGGGGTATTTGAGGAGGAAAAGGTAGGGGTGCGACCAGCCATGGGTTGGGTGGTCGAACGGAACCCTAACAGGCCTTTTCTCCTCAAATTCGGACTCCTAAAAGTGGCTGTCTTATTTGCTGCGAAAATTACATGGGCCTGGCCCAAAAATAAAAGTGACGCAACACCATATTTATCTAAGGATGAATTTATGAAGTAGTTCTTTGTATATTTCGTCCAAGTCTTCATCCTTCATTATGGTGGCTTCAAAGTTCTGAAATCTCCACTCGTGGCATCTTCTTCAATCCTCAAACGCTTGCTGCCATCTCCATGCATGATCATGCTCCAATGCTTGTCCCTCTCATCCATGCTAGGTCCATCATTCCTAAGAGTAACAAACATATCTGATTTAGGCAGCATCATATTCTCATGTATGTGAGAAAGAGTTCCAAGAAACGAAAGTACCTAATAGTTAAGTTGCTTGGCACGAGCTCGAGTGATGGGTCCTTGTATGTGTTCCGCTGTAGGTGTAACGGTTGTATCAATAGATGGGATGTCTTCATCACTACGGGTCCATAGCAGTAGCTAGATGGTTGTCTTCTCATCCATGTGCTTCATGTTTAGATCTTGTGAGCTTCCTATCATGATCAAGATCATCGTTGTGTAATTCTACATGTTGTGTTTGTTGGGATCCGATGAATATTGAGTACTTTGTCAAGTTGATTTATTGATTTATCATCTTGATGGTGCGGTGTTGGTGATGTAGATGACCGACCAGTTGGGAACCCCAAGAGAAGGTGTGATGAGGACAGCAGCAAGTTTTCCCTCAGTTATGAAACCAAGATAAATCAATCCAGTAGTAAAAAGCCAAATTTAAGAAGGTGATGCTTGCTAGCTTCGTGAAACTCTGGACAAGGGCGCCAGATAAACTGCTTGTCGGCGTGTCTTCCCCTAGCAGCAACGTGAAACCTGCACACAACACAAACAAGTACTTTGCTCCCAACTTACGATGATGTTGTCAATCTCACCGGTTTTCTGTAAACAAAGGATTGAGCGTATCGAGTGGTAAAAGGATAATAGTAATGCAAGTAAAGTAAACAGTGTGAGTAAAGTAAATGGTAAAGCTACGTAAAGGAAATTGGACTGGGGTCCACAGTTCACTAGTGGCGTCTCTCCATAAGATAAATAAAGCATGATGGGTAAACAAATTACAGTTGGGCAATTGATAGAGTAAAGATAACGTACATACATCACGAGGATCATTATGAGGCTTACTCTGGGCATTACGACAAAATACATAGACCGCCATCCAACTGCATCTATGACTAAAAATCCACTCGCGGGGAATCGTACGAGGACCCCTTGAGTATTAAGTTGCAAACAACAGATAATTTGATATGGGCACGACGGAGGAGGTGAAGCCCAATTTCAGGACTCCACCAAGCTGAGGGAAGCTCGTTGCATATTGGCACGCCAGGACGACCTATGATATGTAATAATTAGTCTAAGGTTGTGTCAGCAATTTATATTCATGCCTATGTTATTTCGTAGCTAGGTCTAGTTGTGGGCCACTTAGTTTTATTTGTGTTTTGGGTTTGGGCCTGTCCAAGCCCAACAGTTTTCTGGCCATCTATATAAGGAGGCCAGCAGTCTAGGGTTTAGGGAGTTTAGTTGTTTAGTTGAAAACTATCGTGTGCTCCACCGTGTATCATCCCTCCGGGGAAACGGCGCTGCCGTGTTTCTAATAAAGATTGCTGCGAGGGTTCTTGCGTCATCAAGGATTATCGAGCTGTGGTTTGAGGCGTGGTGATCTTCATCACGTTGCTTGCTGGATTCGTCCTCGTTTTCAGGTGACGTTCATTGCGTTATTGGAAGATTATTTATCCGGGTTGACTCGCTGTGAAAGATCGGGACAAAACTCAAAGGATCACCGGTGTGATCCTTATCATGTGGTATCAGATTACTGGGTTTATCACTGCGAGTATTGTAGATTGATTGTTCTCTGGATTCTCTGGATTGTTTTCCCCTAGCAGTATCCAGCTCAGATTGGTTTGTGTGTATTCTTCAAGGCGGCTGTTTTCAGATCAATTGCAAGCATCGGAATCGATCTCCAAGACGCAGGCCAGTCTCCAGATCGGATCGCTAAAGAGGAGTCCAGGGAAGCAGATCCGATCGGGAGCATCGAGGCAGAGAAAAAGATCGCTGGTTCCTTTCATTGTCTGGTCCGATCCGATCGAGGCTGCGCGTGGCTAGCGATCGAGGCTGGCCGATCGAGGCAAAAAAAAAAACAAACAAGTGCCTCGCCCCGTGCGCCGAACCACAGAGGCGGTCTGTGGTGGAGCGAGCGCAGCGCCTCACAGGATCGGTCTTCGATCCGATCTCGCCCCAGCCTCGAGCGCGTCCGCAGGTCCGCTCGCCCAGCGTTGCTCCCAGGCGCGGCCCAAGTTGTTGGCCCAGTTTGAAAAGGAAAAAAAAGGATCGCTTGCCCGCGCGCCTAGGGCCAGACCGTTCTGTCCTCGAGCGCGCCCGCCTGATCGCTCGCCTCGCCCCGCGCTCTCGCCTGGCTTCCGCTTGGTTGCCTGGCACTCCCGCTCGGTTGCACTTGGGCCGGCCCATCTGGCCTCGTGCCGCTCGCTCGCCCAACTGCTGCACGGCTCGCTCGCCCTCGCCTGGAGGTTTTCGGTCGCTAGACCCCAGACCGTGTCTGAGGTCAAGCGCGGCGCCTCCTCTGCTCTCTGTTTCTCAGTTCTGTGTCGCCGAAGACCGTGAAAGCAGCTGGAATTGATCGTTTACCGTCATATATTGACAAATCTTTTGTCTGATTCAGCGAATACGTAACGGCTGCACTAGTTTGCAGATTTTTGCTCTCAGTTTTGGTGCAGGTAGTGCCAAATTTTATATTGGTTTTCTCGACCGTCTGCATACAGCAAGGAGACTACTCCGTTCAGTTTGGAACAAATTTATTTGCCATTTTTTCTGCGTGAAAGACAAGTGCATACCAGAAATATTCAGGTATGGGTTCATCAAGGCCTGTCCGTTTGACTGACAAAGCAGACGATATCTACAGTGACTATTTAGAGATCTTGGCTGGTTTTCGGTATGATGCAACTAAAATCACGTGGAGTTTGAACAGTGCTGCAAAGTTTGCAGAGTATGAGTCTTGGGAATCTCACATGGAGCGTGGCTTTGCACAATGTCGTGCCCGTGATAGCAAATTTGGCGGTTTTACTGAATTTGTACTTGCCCATCGGCGTGTGGGTACGCAGGTGGCTGGTTGGTGGCGTGAAGAACGGTGCGCAAAGGGCATCACACTTGACACATCTCGTTGGGAGGTTTTTAAGCAATTTCTGCGTACTCGATTTTTGGACAAGACCGTGGAATCAGACAAGGCGGTTGTTCCAATGGTACAAGCCAAAGTTGATGGAGATGACACACCATTGAGAGGTATGAGTATACAACTTCACAAATTGTCCAATGGTGATGAGGCGATAAGGAGGAATCAGCGATGCAGCCTTTTTCAAACACAGTGCACCATCAAGGAGAAGGCATGCAAACTGATTATTGACAGCGGTAGTTACTGTAATGGCATCAGTAGGGCTGTGGTGGCATCATTGGGGTTGTCCACATGGCGTCTTCCTGAACCTAAGCATGTTGCCTGGTTGAATAGCTGCGGTATGCTGAAAGTTACTCATAAGGTACGTGTGCCATTTACAGTTGGTGATTATGTTGATGAGGTCGAGTGCGATGTGTTGCCATTGGAGGTATGTGGACTGTTACTTGGACGTCCATGGCAGTATGATCGCAATGTTACTCATGCTGGGAGAGCAAATACATATTCTTTTGTGCATGATGGCAAACAGCGGACTTTGAAACCTCTACAGGATGATCAAATAAAGTCTGATGTTGAGCTGGTGGTTCGCAAGGAGAAGTTGCATAAAGCTAAGCCACAACCAGGGCTAGCTAAGGTGCAGCATGAGGAGCATGATGCGACAAGCATTAGTGGTGATATTGTTTCAGCCAAGCCTGTAGATGACAAGCCAGTTGTTCTTGTTAGTGACAAGCCGGTTGAAGTCCAGCCTCATATAGATGACGGGAAGGATATGTCACCGTGTATTCCATGTGTTCCACTTCCAGTTCGTGTTGACATGGGTGTTCAGACCGATGACGGTGGTGCTGATCGTGTTCCGGTGCATATGGTGCCACGGGTAGTCAGCCACAGTTTTGTGAGAACACCTCGGAGATGTTTTGTTGGAGCAGCAGTGCGTGTGCATACAGGCAAAGATGGACGTGTTCGTCAGTTGTGTGGTCCAGGCATTACTACTTTGCAGGGTCGTGCTAAGCAGGTTCATGTTCAGCAACGCAAGGTTCCAGCAAGGTTTGAGAAGAAGAAGGTGGAGGCGCCTAAGCACAAGTTTATTTGGCGAAGAAAAGAGGTGCAACCACCTAGGGCTGTATCAAGTCGAGCAGGCCAAGAGGGAGGATGTGGTGCAGAAGGCAAGCAAGACTTGAAGACGGCGAATATGCGTGGTGCTATTGATATTCCACCACCCTTTCGAGCAGACCCTCACGTGTTGGGGATAACGCTTTTTGAAGGGGGGGAGGATGATATGGGCACGACGGAGGAGGTGAAGCCCAATTTCAGGACTCCACCAAGCTGAGGGAAGCTCGTTGCATATTGGCACGCCAGGACGACCTATGATATGTAATAATTAGTCTAAGGTTGTGTCAGCAATTTATATTCATGCCTATGTTATTTCGTAGCTAGGTCTAGTTGTGGGTCACTTAGTTTTATTTGTGTTTTGGGTTTGGGCCTGTCCAAGCCCAACAGTTTTCTGGCCATCTATATAAGGAGGCCAACAGTCTAGGGTTTAGGGAGTTCAGTTGTTTAGTTGAAAACTATCGTGTGCTCCACCGTGTATCATCCCTCCGGGGAAACGGCACTGCCGTGTTTCTAATAAAGATTGCTGCGAGGGTTCTTGTGTCATCAAGGATTATCGAGCTGTGGTTTGAGGCGTGGTGATCTTCATCACGTTGCTTGCTGGATTCGTCCTCGTTTTCAGGTGACGTTCATTGCGTTATTGGAAGATTATTTATCCGGGTTGACTCGCTGTGAAAGATCGGGACAAAACTCAAAGGATCACCGGTGTGATCCTTATCATAATTGCATTAAGAAAAGTACGTAATGTAAACAAAGCAAATGTCCTTGGACACAACAATGTTGTTTTCTCCCTAGTGGCAACAGCACATCTACAACCTTAGAGGTTTCTGTCACTCCCCCAGATAAAATAGAGGCATGAACCCAACTATCGAGCATAAATACTCCCTCTTGGAGTTACTAGCATCTACTCGGCCAAGATAGCTACTAGCAACAGAAAGCATGCAAGATCATAAATAACATAGATATAACATAAGATATATAATTCAGCACATCAACTTGACATAGTACCAATACTCATCGGATCCCAACAAACACAACATGTATGATTACATAAAGATGATCTTGATCATGTAGGGCAGCTCACAAGATCTAAACATGAAGCACATGGTGGAGGAGACAACCATCTAGCTACTGGTATGGACCCATAGTCCAAGGTAGACTACTCACATATCACTCTGGAGGCGACCATGGTGGTGTAGAAGGCCTCCGGCAGGGATTCCCCTCTCCGGTAGGGTGCCAGGAAGAGCTCCTGGATCCTCCCGATCTCGCGACGGTGACGACGGCGGCTTGCAGTATGTTTCGTGGAAAAGAGATCCATCCTTTAGGTTTTTCCCGTCGAGGGGACTTTATAGGCTAAGGGGCAGCATCAGGATGAGGACCAGGCGCCCTCACCATAGGTGGGCGCGGCCAAGGGCTGGGCTGCGCCCCCCCTGTGGTGTGGCTGGACCCTGGCCCCCCCGTCTCATCTTCGGTCTTCGTGAAGCTTTAGTAAAAATAGGAGGTTCAGCTTTTGTTTCGTCGAATTTCCGAGAATAATTCCTGTGTAACTTTTCTAAAACACAAAAACAGCAGAAAACAGGGAACTGACACTATGGCATCTTGTTAATAGGTTAGTTCCGGAAAATGCATAAAAACGCCACGAAGTGTAGCAAAACACAAAGCAAATGGTGTAAGAACAAGCATGGAGCATCAAAAATTATAGATATGTTTGAGACGTATCACATCTCTATGTTGTTTATGATCTTGCATGCTCTCCGTTTCTAGTAGATATCTTGGCCGAGTAGATGCTAGTGACGCCAAGCCAGCGAGCATCAACCTTTGGAAGTTGGTTCTTTCTCCTACTGGTTCGATAAACCTTGGTTTCATACTGAGGGAAGACTTGCTGCTGTGCTCATCATACCTTCCTCTTGGGGTTCCCAACTGGCCGGTCAACTACACGCCATCATGACCCTGTGACATATGATGAAGCGATGATGAGCTCAGATTCTAACAAATGGCATGAAGCCATGAAATCCGAAATGGAATCCACGTATGAAAACCAAGTATGGACTTTGGTGGATCTTCCCAATGACCGAAAGGCCATTGAGAATAAGTGGATTTTCAAAAAGAAAACAGATGCCGATGGTAACATGACTGTCTATAGAGCACGACTTGTTGCAAAAGGTTTCCGACAAATTGAAGGAGTTGACTATGATGAGACTTTCTCACCCGTAGCGATGCTGAAGTCTGTTAGGATTATGTTAGCAATTGCAGCATTTTTTGATTATGAAATTTGGCAGATGGATGTGGAAACCGCGTTCCTTAATGGTAACATTGAGGTAGAGTTGTACATGGTACAACCCAAAGGTTTTGTTGATCCTAAGGATGCTAAGAAGGTATGCAAACTTCAGTGATCCATTTATGGACTGAAGCAAGCATCTCGAAGATGGAATCTCCATTTTGATGAAGTCATCGAAGGGTTTGGATTTGTCCAAACTTATGGAGAAGCTTGTATTTACAAGAAAGTGAGTGGGAGCTCTGTAGCATTTCTAATATTATATGTGGATGACATATTGCTGATTGGAAATTATAAGGAACTTTTGAAGAGCGTAAAAGATTACTTAAACAATAAGTTTTCAATGAAGGACCTTGGTGAAGCGGCGTATATTTTAGACATCAAAATCTATAGAGATAGATCGAGACGTTTAATTGGGCTATCACAAAGTACACACCTTGACAAGATTCTAAAGAAGTTTAGAATGGACAGAAGTAAGAAAAGGTTCTTACCTATGTTGCAAGGAAAGATGTTGAGTAAGACTCAAAGTCCAGCTACAGCTGAAGATAGAGAAGAAATGAATAAGATTCCCTATGCCTTTGTCATAGGCTCTATCATGTATGCCATGTTATGTACAAGACTGGATGTGGCACATGCTATTAGTTTGACTAGTATGTACCAATCTGATCCAGGTTTGGAACACTGGATGGTGGATGAAGGAGTTCATATCCAAACTACGTGTGGATGAAGGAGTTCATATCCAAACTACGTTGCTGCTTCAGAAGTAGGGCAGGAAGCAGTTTGGATGAAGGAGTTCATATCCAAACTACGTGTGGTTCTGAGTGCGTTGGATCCAATGGGTATCTGTTGTGATAACAATGGTGCCATAGCCAATGCTAAGGAGCCAAGGTCTCACAAGAATTCCAAGCATATAAAGCGCCAATTTCACTCCATCCATGAACATGCCAAGGATGGTGATATAAAGATTCACAAAGTACACACGGATCTGAATGTGGCAGACCCATTGACTAAAGCTCTCCCCAAGGAAAAACATGATCTGCACCAGAACTCAATGGGTGTTAGATTCATCACTATGTAATATAGATTATTGACTCTAGTGCAAGTGGGAGACTGAAAGGAATATGCCCGAGAGGCAATAATAAAGTTGTTATTATATTATTCCATGTTCATAATAGATGTTTATTTCTCATGCTAGAATCTTATATTTACTAATTGGAGGCACCATAGGAGCTTCCACGTTAATCCTAGAAAGTTATACAACCAAAACCATCCGATCAAGTTAACAAAGAATCATGATCGTTAGATTTGTGGTTGGGCTCCCGGATCCGATGTATGAGTTTCCGTGCAGTCGTGTCTTCAATGGTCTCTGCCCGTGTCTGTCAAAAAAATTTGTCTCTACCCATGCCTCGCCTCCTAGATACGCATCCACGTTAAAAATTAGTTTGACAGAATTAGACCGTGTATTTCTCAATGTCCTAGGTTTGCAATCTAAAAGAAGTCCTATGCTTTCCGCGCCTGAAACCCACGCGCCGCGTTTGTTTCCATGTTTACAATGCCGCCGATCTCCATCGCTTCGGTTCTTCTTCTCCAAGGCGGCCGCACCATCAATGTAACTGGTGGCGTCGTGTACGTGGATGACAGAATCCAGATTTTGGTAATGGAAGGGCGGGTTCTAGGTCGAGCCAACTTTCCTTAAAATTGGTCAGAATTCCCCATGCGTGTTAGTGTAATACCCTGGAATTTGTAAAGGTTAATTTTGACATAGGACCTTATAATTGACCAAAATTTGACTTTTAGTTCCTTAAGCTTGATGGGAAATCCAAGACAACGGTGAGAATCACATTGCCGAATTTGCTTGGTCTTTGGTTTGTGAATATTTTGGGAAGTGTGGTAACACTGCCAGGTACTTAGAAATCTGGGGTGTTACACTGGCAGTGTTACCACACTTCCCAAAATATTCACAAACCAAAGACCAAGCAAATTCGGCAATGTGATTCTCACCATTGTCTTGGATTTCCCATCAAGCTTAAGGAACTAAAAGTCAAATTTTGGTCAATTATAAGGTCCTATGTCAAAATTAACCTTTACAAATTCCAGGGTATTACAGTTAGTCTATCTCTATATGAAGCAAATGTTTTTTCGTGAATGATACTGCTGCACAATATCAACCTCGTGGTGCAGAATCTGAGTCTAATTTCTGTGAGGAAGATGGTGACCGCAAATCTTCTTGTGGAGACATGGATTAATTGGTCTCTGATGTAGGACTGTTATCATCGATAATCTCTTGCTGGAGAAGTAGCAACAGCAGCACCATAGTACTGAAACAGCGATCTATCCCAATGCAACCATCCCAGTACAGCGAAGCCTAAATGTCTCTGGCAGCTTTAGTTTGATCCGGACGGACACTCGGGTACGGTTTGCCCGTTTTCTACCTTAGTAATCATGGCCTTTTCTGCATATTAATTTTGTGTTCTCTCAAACAGGGTTGAAATTAGTATGCAAACGTGAAAGGTTCAAAGCTTGGTGTGCAATCTTTGATACCCATGAATAGGTTGACCAGATGGAACTCAAAATAAGCGTCAGACTTTAAGATTTGTTGATGCCTGGTGCGGGGCAAGATATTCAGGCTAATCTAATTGAATTATTGTTCTACGGAGATATCCAGTTTTTGCAGTATATTTTTGAGGAAAGTTCAGTTTGACAATCATGCATCCACTCATACACATAAGAATTCTCACACTAGCAATGCCTAATTATCTCTTTCAGGACTCAGTTCAATGGTGTAATCTTTGGCATATGAAAACTCCATGAAATTTAAACTACCGATAGAGGAAAGAAGCTAACAATCAAGGCAAGAGTAACAATATTATGAGATTCAATATTGATTAGTAATGTTTAAATTGTTAGTCTTGATGCGATCTTTAGTGATCAGCAGGTATGTATGATGGTTCTCAGACAGCAATTACATCCTTTCCTGACTTATTCCCAATAATTTTTGTTTCAATCTCCATGCGAATTACTAATACAGCTGAAGGGGGCCATGATGCATGCATAGAGCTATTGATAAGGCCTACGCTGAAAAATGTAGATCGTTTATTCAAGAAAGCAATGTGTACATCATTACAAATATCAGAGTTATGCCAGTAGGAGCGATATTTTCACCAGTAAAAAATGGCATAGTAATCAACTTCTTTCCATAACCAACATAGAGTAGATTGAAGCTAAAGAAGACATACCAAAACATGGTTCCAACTTTTCAATCATAGAGGTGCTTTCTCTAAGTAGTTATCGACGTTTATCTCAGGCATATTTTTTGTGTAGAAACATAAATGTTATATCATACATATTTAATATGCCATATTTCTTTTGAATATATAGTATGCCATATATTTTTTTTCGAGAACCCGCAGGAGATCTGTGTGTCGTTATATTAAGCTCGAAAGAAGGTTTGTTATAAGCCTAGAAGACAACCACCACCGACGCGACCACGACAGGCCGTGGACGTCCGCTACCTCTACGTAGTTGCACTACACGTAGTACTCATTAAGAAACTAAAATAATTTTGGGCTTTCCAAATCCATGATATTCTACTTCTGATCAAGTAGGTCAAACACAATATGTGATATTTGCAAGAAAAGTCCTCATGCTACGGTCTTCACAATCATTGCACTTTTTATTGACATAGATCCAGAAGCTAAATAAGTGATGCGAACTCAAAGACCATAATTACTATGTCTTCTTTCAAAATTAATGTTTCAAGTTTATACAAACTTACCAATTCTTCAGACCATGAATGTACATAAGAGCTTTTGGAAAAATAATTTTATTTTAAATGTTAAGAGGACGCTTTTGGAGAGGATATCAAGATGCACTAGAGCCCATATAGCGTCAGGAATTGACAATATTACTTCGGCAAGGCTAGGCCAGTGTGAAATGTTCACGGTGTAGAAATTTCTGGAATTCCCATCAGCAAAGCAGACAAAAGGTCAACAAACATGTTAATGTTTTTTGAAAGGTGACGAATTAATTGTATACAATGACATATAGCAGATGCAAAAATCATGTATGTACAATTATACATGTAATGTCCTTTGATGCGTCAACCAAATGATAATCTTCATCTAATTGTTCCCATCTGATGTCACTTTAATTAATCAAACCAACATATAAAAGTGAATTATATAAAAATATAGTATATAAATACAGAATATAATTTATGTTGTAAAAAATGCAAGAAAAAGAAACTAGCCTGTGCCGCTACACGGGTTGATGACTAGTTGTATTAATTAGAAACATTAATACTTGTGTGATTAATAAACTAAAAGGTTCCTAGTAAAGTCTCTCTTTTAAACTAGCTCGTTGATTAACTGATGATCAAGGTTTCCTAATCATGAACATTGGATGTTGTTAATAACGGGGTCATATCATTAGAAGAATGATGTGATGAACACTCACACCCATAGTACAAATAGCAATACGAACAAGTCATGAAGTTTCATTGCTATATTAAATTCATATGAAACAGTTCTAAATCCTTAGACCATGAGATCATGTTAATCCCTGATACTGGAAGAGTACTTTGATGATATCAAACGTCACACCGTAATAGGGTGATTATAAAGGTTGATTTGGGTATTCTAAAAGTGTTAGTTGAGGCTCATGGATCAAGAGTGGAATTTGTCCGATGACGGGAAGATATTCTATGGGCCCTTCTCGGTGATATTGCATTGACATCGCTTGCAAGCATGTGACTAGGTCACGAGAATGCCTTATTACGGAACGAGTAAAGAGACTTGTCGGGAACGAGATCGAACTAGGTATGGTTGATACCAAGTGATCGGATCTCGAACAAGTAATTATATCGTGAGACAAAAGGAATTAACTATGTTCATTATTGGTTCACACTACGCCACTAGTTCATGATCTAGTAAGTGGGAGTCATCATGGATTTCCACATCCTTCTAATGATTATTGATCGGAGAGGAGTCTTGATCATGTCCACGTTATTCACGAACCGTAGGGTGACACACTTAAGGTTCGTCATCATTTTTGAGTCGATATGATGCTTCAATCGAATTATAGGACAAGATAAGGGTTGTTTCAGAAAAGCATCGAAACTGTTTCGGTATATCAAAATAACTCAAGGGTGTATTTGATGAGGATACAATCATGGATCATGCTAATTTTGAGTGTTTGAGCTGGAAGGAAATATTGAGTCTAATTGATGATTATTATAAGGTGAATTCTTTCCTAGTTGAAAAGAATGTCTTGATATCTCTGAATTATATACTACCTAAAGCAATGTACTATGTTGTATTTAGGTATGTCATCTGTCAAGATATCGCCAGCGGGAGGAGAGGGAGGACGGCGATCGAGAGACAAGTGGAGATCAAGTCTGGATGAGCACGAGCACATGATGGCGCATTAGGACTGTCTACGACACGATGTCTACACGTCTAAGGCGCGCTACACACATGGCCTGCGTGCCAGAAATAGGCTGAACCCATATATGGGTCGGTATGTACCCGTTTGAGTCGAACTGAGTCAGTTTGGGCCCAAACCAGGATGGTTTTGGGCCAGGTCAATGTTGAGGACGCCCGGTCACCTATAAATACCGCTGGGTGCCCCCTCAATTAGAGTTAGACCACGTTTAGACTAAAGATTACTTCATTGAACTGCTGTAAGCATTCATCTGAATTCCTCCGCACCAATTTATCTGGATTTGGTGTTATACTGCTGCAAGTTTAGTGTGATCTGTTGTTCCATTAGGAATCAGTAGATTACAAACTACCATTTCGTGGTCGACGGCTACGTGCGTAAGTGTGTGGAGTCGTGAATATCCTACAGGGTTTGAGAGCTGTTGCATTGGCATCAGGGTTCAAGCGAGGAGAGTTCATCTGTGACACCAAGTTATCCCCGACAATCATCCGCTGCCACCATCACCATCACGTCGCTCACGAGAAGATCGGGCCACCCCATATCATCTTGGTATCAGATTCCAGCGTTTCCTCGGTGAGCATCCACAAATTCATCCGTATATTTGATCTATTTTATTTATCCTATACAGAAAAAGCCCCCCAAAAATATTTGCCATAGCCTAGATACACCAGTTCGTGAGTTGTAGTTGCTGGTCATAGTCTTTTGCGTATCTTTTTCTTCCGATCTGAGTAGTAGTTGCGTCTAGGTTTCTTTGCTGTTCGTGGTTTGTGTGTCGGAGTTCTGGTCAGATCCGTATTCGCCTGATCCAAGAGCAAAGCTAGAAATTCTTTACCTGATCTAGTCTATATTGGACACTCGCACAGATCTCATCTAGTCAAAGTGGAAAATTTCATCTTGGACTCGTGTGCATCTTGGTGTCTGCGGCCGGGATTGGTGTTTTCTTCCCGAGATGGCTTGGTCGATCGATCCCTGAAAGGCCAGCTCCGATCAATCGCTGGGAACTTTAAAAACAAAAAAAAATTCAGCCACGAGGCCCTCGCACCGGACCGTAGCCACGATCTATGGTGGAGCGTCGCCAGCGTTGAGTCCTGAGTCCCGTGCGCCTGAGCTCGCTGTTTCAAAAAAAAAACATGCCAGCGGCCTCGCCCCAGTGCGGAGAGCGTCTGGGGTCGGCCGAGCGCTCGCGTCCCTCGGCGCGCTGAGGCGCGGAGACCGTCTGTGGTCAGGCGCCTGATCGGGCCGCTTTAGTTTAGGCCCAATTTTCATACAGTAAAAAAAAGAGCAAAAAAAAATAGAAAACAGGGGACGTGTACTGCACACGCCGCACCTATTAAAAAAAAGAGACAAACTACTTTGTCCGTTTCGCATCGCCGTCGCGCTGCCGTGCGTTTCCAGCGTCGTATATCTTTGCCGCGACACGTTTTTGGTCGAATTCTCTACCGCGACAGCGTGTTACCACTGTGTCCACATAGCGTCCTTTCTACACGATTTTGATCGCTTTAGCTACAGCCTATCTACAGCATCATGTTAGGAGCTTACCCATACGAGACTAGCTACTTTGTGCTCATCAGGCTGCTGCCGTGTGCGCAATCTTGTGCCTGTTCGTCGAGCCAGTGCTAGCGTCTCTCTTGTGCATTGCAACACGAGCTCCTGTGCGTTGTCACTTATATCTCTTGAGCTCTTTTTCAGAGTTGCTTTGCCTCGCTTATCTCCACCATGTGTGTTTCGTGGGTCTTATCATACGATCAGCACTAGGACTTATTTGCGGTGTACTTAGGATACCATACCTATAGCTCTACCATATATTCCTGGTTTGTCGCGTGATCGCTATTCTACCCTCGGTATTCACTTCTTCACCTCAGTGCATTGGTCGTTTATCCGATTTGGTAAGCATCGCTATTCACCTTGGAACGGTAAGATTCACCTTTTCTTGTCAGTTTTGAGTGAGTAGAGTGTTTCACCATATATACATATTTGTTTCTGCACTAATTATGGCAGATGACGTTATGGATACCATGGAGGCTGGAAGATACCAATTTTTCCACCACAGATATTGTAGTGCCACTTTTTGGGAGGAAGAACGTGGCAACTTTGACGGTGAGGGGCTCTTTCACCATGGTGTGATGATTGGAGATAGATGTGTTGCAACCACCATTGACCACATCTCTACCATCAATTTAATCAGCAGTGAGGTCGTCGAGACGTTGCACCTAGCCACACGTGCTAGTACATCGCCATACCTCTTGCGTTCCTCATATGGCACCTTGCTGATTTCACACATCGCTGATGTTCCTATTACTTACAGAGGGCATACCGAGGTTGTTCATTGTGGTGTATCTCTGATGCCACTTGACTCTTGTCACATTCTTTTGGGGTATCCTTGGTTCCACACCTATCACGCTCAGCCTTGTCATAATAGGCTGACAGTTTCTTTCAAGTGGAATAAGCAGCGGTGTGCTTGGCTGCGTCTAACAGCTGAACAGTTTCATAAGAATCATCTTCTTCACAAGGAGAGGACAAAGGAGTTCTGCTTGTCGCCTAAGCACAAGGTCATGATGGATGGTGGCAGTCCCATTATTTGCCATCTTGACCATGGTGTGCTTCACAACCCATGTGAGAATGAGAGCCACATAGCCAAATTGAGTGAGAGTGTTATAAAAAGTGAGCTATGTGATTCTACCAAACGTGAGGTAGAGAGCATACACTTTGAGAGTATGAGCAAAAAACAAAACACAAGAGTAGTTGATGATAGGACATGTGAGGATATTTCAACTAATGTAACTCTGTCTACTCCTAGTGTTGTGTCTTGTGATATGCAGGTTGCTTTTGAAGAAAGGGAGCCGCCTATTTTACAACCTGCATCACCGGTTTGTGCATTATCACTTGAGGAGGATGTTCCAGTGCCTACTTCTTCTAAGGAGCATGTCATTGACATAGGTACTGATTTGGAACCAGAACCAGCAGCTATGGATAATATTTGTGAGTCTACTCCTTTGCTGGTTCCTTCTAGTGATTTATCTTGCACTAATGTTTCAGCACCATGTGATAATTTGATTTTGAATTTTGATCATGTGGTAGTGCTGACATATAGGGAAGTACTTGCTAGAATACCATCGAATGACATTGTGTATTCCATCATGCTAAAAGAACCTTTTAGTTTGCATTGTTCTATGAATAAGATTTCTGAAATATCATATTTGAATTCTAGCACACATGCCTATTGCTTCATGTCTAACTTGATTGGTGAATATAGCATGAATGATAATTTTCTTGTCGATCACATATGCATAACCTGTGATAGAATTAATGAACTAAAACTTGCTATTTTCAGTCCTATATGCTATGTGTCGCAGTCCTTTTGCTGTGGGACACTAGATTATGTTCGAAATAGTTTGATGCATTCTGGTCTAGTTGAAGTGTTTCAGCCCACAAAACTTGATATGTTGGGTTGCTCTAATCTTGCTAGTTTGCCATCAAATTGGTTCAATTCATTGTGTTTGTTCCACAATTTGTTGCCTATGTGTGCTACTGATCCCTACTTCACTTATATTAGCACTTTGAGTTGCATGTTACGTACAGGACATAATGATCATGCACACATCACTGAATACTATTGTGTCCGTTCATCACTTGTTCATCATAATCCGAGTAGCACAGCTGAGTCATGGCATAAACCAATTTTGTTTCCACATTTTTTGGACTGGTTTGACCTTGTTCATCATAAATTTGATCATCGATCTTCTTTGAGAAAACTGAATTTAATATTGAACAACAAGACTATATATCTCTTTGTTTTTCACCATGATTATGAGTCTTTGTACTTCACTTATACCTGCAGTTTAAGTTGCTTGATGTATAGTAGACATATTTATCAAGTGAACAAAAATCATACCACATGTTCTGTATACATATACTCTGCATACACGTTGTTCTTTTTGTTCCTACCACTTTCAGCTTACCCAAAGCCAAGGACGGCTTTTCTTGAAGAAAGGGAGGATGATGAGGATACAATCATGGATCAACTGATTTTGAGTGTTTGAGCTGGAAGGAAATATTGAGTCTAATTGATGATTATTATAAGGTGAATTCTTTCCTAGTTGAAAAGAATGCCTTGATATCTCCGAATTATATACTACCTAAAGCAATGTACTATGTTGTATTTAGGTATGTCATCTGTCAAGATATCACCAGCGGGAGGAGAGGGAGGACGACGATCGAGAGACAAGTGGAGAGCAAGTCTGGATGAGCACGAGCACATGATGGCGCACTAGGACTGCCTACGACACGATGTCTACACGTCTAAGGCGCGCTACACACATGTCCTGCGTGCCAGAAATAGGCCGAACCCATATATGGGTCGGTATGTACCCGTTTGAGTCGAACTGAGTTAGTTTGGGCCCAAACCAGGATGGTTTTGGGCCAGGTCAATGTTGAGGACGCCCGGCCACCTATAAATACCCCTGGGCGCCCCCTCAATTAGGGTTAGACCACGTTTAGACTAAAGATTACTTCGTTGAACTGCTGTAAGCATTCATCTGAATTCCTCCGCACCAATTCATCTGGATTTGGTGTTATACTGCTGCAAGTTTAGTATGATCTGTTGTTCCATTGGGAATCAGTAGATTGCAAACTACCATTTCGTGGTCAACGGCTACGTGCGCAAGTGTGTGGAGTCGTGAATATCCTACCGGGTTTGAGAGCTGTTGCATTGGCATGAGGGTTCAAGCGAGGAGAGTTCATCGGTGACACCAAGTTATCCCCGACAATCATCCGCTGCCACCATCACCATCGCCTCGCTCACGAGAAGATCAGGCCACCCCATATCAGGAGGGCTATGTCCTACACGCATCCTCTCATCCTCGACCTGCAGCCGAGTCTTTGTGGGCAAGATCTGCAGTATGAGTTCGGCTGGTGATAGGGCAAAGGTGTCCGATCTTTCGATGAGATCTTGATACGTCGATTTGGTGGGTGGAGTTCGTGCTTGACGATCCGACTACACGTGCGAAGCTCGTGCGCCAATGCAATCGCTAGGACAATCTCCGGGAGTTACAGATCTTGCGGATGCACGATCAGCCTGACCAGCGAGGGTCTTAATTCCTACCTAAAATCGAGAACAAGAACTAATACTGCAATCAAGATATTGCGGATGAAAGATGTATGCTTTATTCAAAAGGTGGGATTCCGAATAGGCGGTCTTCTTCTGGGCGACTGGCCTCAAAAGTCGAGCTCGTAGTTGCAGCAATGGCTAACTTTAGTCTAAACAAAATCCGAGTTCTAATGCCGGCTACGGGGGGTATTTGAGGAGGAAAAGGTAGGGGTTCGACTAGCCATGGGTATGGTGGTCGAACGGAACCCTAACAGGCCTTTTCTCCTCAAATTTGGACTCCTAAAAGTGGCTGTCTTATTTGCTGCGAAAATTACATGGGCCTCGCCCAAAAATAAAAGTGACGCAGCACCATATTTATCTATGGACGAATTTATGAAATAGTTCTTTTTATATTTCGTCCAAGTCTTCATCCTTCATTATGGTGGCTTCAAAGTTCTGAAATCTCCACTCGTGGCATCTTCTTCAATCCTCAAACGATTGCTGCCATCTCCATGCACGATCATGCTCCAATGCTTGTCCCTCTCATCCATGCTAGGTCCATCATTCCTAAGAGTAACAAACATATCTGATTTAGGCAGCATCATATTCTCATGTATGTGAGAAAGAGTTCCAAGAAACAAAAGTACCTGATAGTTAAGTTGCTTGGCACGAGCTCGATTGATAGGTCCTTGTATGTGTTCCGCTGTAGGTACAGCGGGTGTATCAATAGATGGGATGTCCTCATCATGCTCTCCTTCTTGAATTGAAGTCATCCTCGACGCAACCTCATCTTCTTCACCGAAGTAAGGCTTTAAATCTGCAATGTTAAATGTAGGACTTACCGTACCAAAATCTGCAGGAAGCTCAAGTTTATATGCATTATCATTGATTTTCTCTATCACCTTAAAAGGACCATCAGCACGTGGCATTAACTTAGACTTGCGCAAATCAGGAAAACGATCTTTGCGCAAATGCAACCAAACAAGATCACCAACCTCAAACACAACATGCTTTCGTCCTCTATCCCCAGCAACTTTATACTTAACATTCATGCGTTCTATGTTGTCTTTAGTAGTTGCATGCAATTTTAAAATCAAATCAGCACGTTGTGTAGCATCAAAATTATTTTGCACTGAAGATGGTAAAGGCAACAAATCAATAGGTGCACGTGGAACAAAACCATAGAAAATCTGAAAAGGGCTCATCTTTGTGGTAGAATGCAGCAAATGATTATAAGCAAATTCAATATGAGGCAAACACTCTTCCCACAATTTTAAGTTCTTCTTTAAAACAGCCCACAACATGGTAGATAAAGTTCTATTAACTACTTCAGTTTGTCCATCAGTTTGGGGATGACATGTAGTACTAAACAGCAATTTAGTCCCCAACTTAGCCCATAAACATCTCCAAAAGTGGCTAAGAAATTTAGTATCATGGTCAGAAACAATAGTATTTGGCACACCATGCAAACGAACGATATCACGAAAAAACAAATCAGCAATGTGCGCAGCATCATCGGTCTTGTGACAAGGAATAAAGTGTGCCATCTTAGAAAACCGATCCACAACAACAAAAATACTATCCCTCCCCTTCTGTGTGCGAGGTAATCCCAAAATAAAGTCCATCGAAATATCCTCCCAAGGAACACTAGGAACAGGAAGAGGCACATATAAACCATGTGGATTAAGGCGAGACTTAGCTTTTTGACAAGTAGTGCAGCGTGCCACGAATCTCTCAACATCTCGCCGCATGCGTGGCCAAAAGAAGTGTGCAGCAAGAACATCCTCCGTCTTCTTGACACCAAAGTGTCCCATTAATCCTCCTCCATGCGCCTCCTGTAACAACAAAAGATGAACGGAACCATCTGGGATGCATAGTTTGTTAGCACAGAACACAAATCCATCATTAAGGATGAATTTGTTCCATGTTCTACCATCTTTACAATTCTGCAACACATCTTTAAATTCAACATCATGCAAGTATTGTTCCTTGATAGTTTCCAACCCAAATTTTTTGAAGTCAAGCTGAGATAACATAGTATAACGGCGCGACAAAGCATCAGCAATAATATTATCTTTACCCTTTTTGTGTTTGATAACATAAGGAAAAGATTCAAGAAATTCAACCCACTTTGCGTGGCGACGATTCAGTTTTGCTTGACTACGAATATGCTTCAAAGATTCATGATCAGAATGTATAACAAATTCTTTAGGCCATAAATAATGTTGCCAAGTTTCTAATGTCCGAACCAGCGCATATAATTCTTTATCATAAGTAGAATAGTTCAGACTAGGCCCACTCAATTTCTCACTAAAATATGCTATAGGTTTGCCCTCTTGTAATAACACACCTCCCAAACGAATTCCACTAGCATCACATTCAAGTTCAAACGTCTTATTAAAATCTGGAAGTTGGAGTAAGGGAGCATCTGTTAACTTATCTTTCAGTATCATGAAGGCCTCTTGTTGTGCATCGCCCCAAACAAAGGGCACATCCTTCTTTGTGAGCTCATTCAATGGCGTAGCAATAGAACCAAAATCTTTGACAAAGCGCCTATAAAACCCAGCGAGACCAAGAAAACTCCTCACTTGTGTGACCGTCTTGGGCTGCGGCCAATTCTCAATAGCTTCAATCTTGGCTGGATCAACTTCAATTCCCTGTTCTATAACAACATAACCAAGAAAAGCAACTCTATTTGTGCAAAAGGTGCACTTCTCAAGATTACCATATAAACGTGCATCACGTAAAGTATTGAAAATAGCACATAAATGATCCAAATGGTCCTCTAAAGATTTGCTATATATGAGAATGTCATCAAAATATACCACCACAAAACGACCAATAAAAGCACGTAAAACTTCGTTCATCAGTCTCATAAAGGTACTAGGTGCATTAGTTAAACCAAACGGCATTACTAACCACTCATATAAACCGAACTTAGTTTTAAAAGCTATTTTCCATTCATCTCCTAATTGCATACGAATTTGGTCATAACCACTACACAAATCAACTTTAGAGAACATAATAGAACCACTCAACTCATCTAGCATGTCATCCAAACGAGGTATAGGGTGACAATATCGAATGGTAATATTATTATTAATAGCTCGACAATCAGTACACATGCGCGAAGAACCATCTTTCTTAGGTACTAAAATAATAGGAACAGCGCATGGACTAAGAGACTCACGAATATAACCTTTGTCCAATAAACTCTGGATTTGTCGTTGGATCTCTTTTGTTTCTTCAGGATTGGTGCGATATGGCGCATGGTTGGGCAGCGAGGCTCCTGGAATCAAATCAATTTGGTGTTCTATCCCACGAATAGGTGGGAGTCCAGGTGGAACATCTTGTGGAAAACGTCCATGTATTCCTGCAAAAGGTTAGCAACCGCAGGTGGCAAAGAAGGAGGCATATCCTCAAATGAAAACAGAACTTCTTTGCAAACAATGGCATAGCATGGAGTAATATTGACATGAATTTCAGCAAGATCAGATTTGCTAGCAAGTAAACAAGGATTCTTCAAACGAATTTCAGTAGCATGGTTAGAATCAGATTTAGAAGAATGCTTAGGGGGTACAAAATCTGCAGCAATAATCTAATTCTCACTCTTATGTTTGTCCTCGTTTTTTAATCTACTAGCTCTAGCAAGATCATCTTTCAAAATTTGTTCCGGAGTCATGGGTTTAAGTCCAATTTTCTTGCTAGCATGTGTAAGAGAATACTGATTAGTTTTACCATTATGTACAGATTCTCTATCAAATTGCCATGGTCTACCAAGTAACAAAGAACAAGCTTGCATAGGTACAACATCACAATCAACAAAATCTGAATAGGTACCAATAGTAAAATGCACGCGGGTAGTTCTTGTTACCTTGAGCTTACGGGAGCTCTCAAACCATTGAATGCAATATGGATGAGGTCGTTGTCGTGTGGGTCGAGCAAGCTTCTCCACCATGTCAATACTAGCCAGATTGTTACAACTCCCTCCATCAATGATGATCCAGATAGCTCTCTCCTTAACAACGCCTCTTGTTTGAAACAAATTGTGGCATTGATCATGCTCAGCTTTGCTCAGTTGCACACTCAAGACACGTTGTGCAACTAAACTCTTGTATTGATCAGCAGTTTCAGCTCCCATTACCTCCATCTCCTTGTCAGAATCAGAATTGGCACCATCACGTGCAGCAATAAGTGCCAATGTATCATCATCAAAATCACTCGCAGAGTCATATTTGCCATCTTCAAGCACCACCATCACACGTTTGGTTCTACATTCTTTTTTGATGTGACCAAACCCAAAACATTTGCGACATTGAATGTCGCGAGTCTTCCCCGTGGAGGCCATGGAAGAACTCCGCGTCGGACCAGCAGATGGTGATGGAGCAGGAGCAGGTGGCGTTCTTGACGTCGGCGTGGTATACCTGGAGGTGGAAGGACCTGGTGCATCCCCACGAGAAGGTGGAGCTGATTGGCGCGCAGACCATGAAGGCAGTACGACCTGCAGAATTATTAGCTCTTCTCCATGATGGTTGATGATCCTGCACTTCAAGTTCAGCTTTGCAAGCAAGGTGAAATAAATGAGTAATAGTGTTGTACTCCTTATAGTTTAAAATATGCTGAATCTCCTTATTTAAACCACCAAAGAAACGTGCAAGCATAGCTTCATTATCCTCTACAATACCACAACGAATCATGCCCGTTTGTAACTCTTGATAATAATCTTTTACAGAATTTTTGCCTTGTTCTAAACGAGCTAATTTTTTTAGCAAGTCCCGTTGATAATGTGGAGGTACAAAACGAGTACGCATGGCATGTTTTAGACCAAGCCAAGTAGCAGGAATATTAGCATGATTGACTCTACAATGTTCAGACCACCAGATAGAAGCAAAATCTGTAAATTCACATGTAGCAACACTAACACGCAAATGCTCAGGATAGCGTAAACATGCAAAACGTTGTTCTACTTCTAATTCCCAAGTGAGATATGCATCAGGATTATATCTACCCTCAAATGGCGGAATATTTAATTTCAGTTTGGCAACATGGTCATCATCACGTACCGGACGTGGAGGTGGACGAGCGTTGCGGTTGTATTGCCGCGGACGGCCAGGAGCAGGTTGTTGGACCTCGTCCTCTTCGAGCTCGTTTTCATCTTCGAACTCGTTTTCCCCCTCGTCAGCAGCATATCCATCCTGGGTGGCTGCCTCCATGGCAGCCGCAGCTGCTGCCGCGGCTGTAACGGTACCCGCAGATGGCGGTATGAGAGGAACGCGGCGAGCAAGTGGTACATGGATGCCCGGTGGCTGTGGTGGTAAACGGCCCAGGACTTCCTGGAACCGGGCATCGAGCTTGGTGTTGAAGGATGTCCTCAAGACCAGCAATCTTGTCCATCGCATCTGAAAGCTTGGAATCAACATCACCCAAGCGTGTGTCCACATCTTGTGCACGCCCCACCAACAGCCGAGTGAAGCGGGCATGCAACTCTGCAGTAGTCATCTTCTCCGGATCAACATCATCCTTCATGGTTCCTATCATGGTTAGTGTAGAAGCAAGCACAAATATATATACCTACGCATTACGGAATATGGTGGAAACATGCGTAATCCGTCAAGCGGTATACAAAGCTCTTACAAGTTCTTACCAAACAGGAGGAAGGTGATATGCAACCAGCAAAGAGCAGCGACTCCCAAAATTGCACAAAGCGATTACCAGGTGTCGATACAAAGCACGTGCAGAAATATGTGGAGCTGTAGGAAGGCTTATATGGTAGCAAAAATAGCAAATATCAAAACAGCAATGCAATGTTGAAAGAATGCTCAACCACGGTACTGTGCTGGTCCTAGGCTATACTGTGCTAGAGACGCGAGCCAAGAACACTAAGAAAGTCATGGCGTGGCACAACAAGCAGAAAGAAACAGCTCCAAAGCAAGATATAAGTGAAGATCTGCAGGAATTTTCGGGTCCGAAACTTTAGAGGGCAAAAACTCGACCTTCCTGGCCTTTTTTGGGCCGGGAAGCAAGATATATAGATCTTTTTGTGCTGAGCATTTTGAGTGGTCGCACGTCGAAAACGGAGTTCGTATGCAAAAGTTATGGCCAGTTGAAGTTTGCTGTCGAAAACCGTCAAAAACTGACGAAACTGTCCAATTCGGACTAAATTCAGACTGGAATAGTAGGCACGGGTCAACCCGACTTGGATGCGGATTTGACCTTTTTTTTTTGCTCTTCTTCTTTCTCTTGACTGGCGACCGAAATCTAACTCACGGACTCTGAAAAAGGCACGAATGAAATTGGGAGGAACGAACAAAATCGAATGTGAAGTCGGTGGCGGAAGTATATGGCGTGGTGGTGGAAGGATATGGTGGAGCAGTGGTGCAAGCGTGTGGTGGCGGCGTGACTATGGTGATTCGAACTCGAAACTCTAAAGGAACAGACACTAAGACCAGCAACTCGACACGCGGATGCAGACACAAATTCAACGATGCAAACTGAAAAGACAATGCAAAGGCTCGGATGGTTTATGGGACGAGATGATCTAAACCCTAACTGTATTTTTGGCTTTTTCGTGGTTTATAGGTATGAACACAGATGCAATCTAAACTACGAAAACAGTAAATCTCACCAAGCAACCTGAAATCTGATACCACTTGATAGGGCAAAGGTGTCCGATCTTTCGATGAGATCTTGATATGTCGATTTGGTGGGTGGAGTTCGTGCTTGACGATCCGACTACACGTGCGAAGCTCGTGCGCCAATGCAATCGCTAGGACAATCTCCGGGAGTTACTGATCTTGCGGATGTACGATCAGCCTGACCAGCGAGGGTCTTAATTCCTACCTGAAATCGAGAACAAGTAAGAACTAATACTGCAATCAAGATATTGCGGATGAAAGATGTATGCTTTATTCAAAAGGTGGGATTCCGAATAGGCGGTCTTCTTCTGGGCGATTGGCCTCAAAAGTCGAGCTCATAGTTGCAGCAATGGCTAACTTTAGTCTAAACAAAATCCAAGTTCTAATGACGGCTATGGGGGGTATTTGAGGAGGAAAAGGTAGGGGTGCGACCAGCCATGGGTATGGTGGTCGAACGGAACCCTAACAGGCCTTTTCTCCTCAAATTCGGACTCCTAAATGTGGCTGTCTTATTTGCTGCAAAAATTACATGGGCCTGGCCCAAAAATAAAAGTGACGCAGCACCATATTTATCTATGGACGAATTTATGAAGTAGTTCTTTGTATATTTCGTCCAAGTCTTCATCGTTCATTATGGTGGCTTCAAAGTTTTGAAATCTCCACTCGTGGCATCTTCTTCAATCCTCAAACGCTTGCTGCCATCTCCATGGACGATCATGCTCCAATGCTTGTCCCTCTCATCCATGCTAGGTCCATCATTCCTAAGAGTAACAAACATATCTGATTTAGGCAGCATCATATTCTCATGTATGTGAGAAAGAGTTCCAAGAAACGAAAGTACCTGATAGTTAAGTTGCTTGGCACGAGCTCGAGTGATAGGTCCTTGTATGTGTTCCGCTGTAGGTACAGCGGGGGAATCAATAGATGGGATGTCCTCATCAGCTGGGGCGGCTGTCTCAGGCTTGGTGGTGGTGGCCTCCTTCTCCGCCGAAGTTGGCCAGACGAAAGTGGTTGATCTAGCCGACGACGGGTTCGGGCGACGTGGCATCCGGTGAAAACTGAGCCTCGACGTCGGTCATGGCGGATGATGACATCGTCTTCAGATGACGTTTCCTTCGTGAAGGCATCATCTACGTTGCTCTCATCGTTTGACTCGGGCTGCTCCAGGGGAAACCCTAGATCCGGGGCTCCCGGATCGAAGAATGGCAGCGCTCGATGTTGTTACCCCTGTCGAGGGCTTCATTTTGGAGCACATGTCGACTGGAGGTGGTGCTACTCCGAGGGAAACCCCAGATCTAGGTCTCCTAGATCAGAAAATGGCGATGCGTGGCACCGCTCTCCCTACTGGGGGCATCATTTTTGGAGCAGTCACTGGATAGTGGTGGTTCTCAGGGGGAGCAGTGTGTCCCCTCCTACATCGACGATGGTGGGTTTTGGTGGCGTAGTGTCATGGAAGCTCGACAGAGGGTGCGTGTTGTGTTGCATGCGCAGGGAGGAGGAACCATCTGGCGCGTGGTGGCGGCGATGGCAAGCCTGGTGAGAGGCTTCACTTCGGTCTAACACCCTGGAGATGGGTCCGCGGAGAGACACGTGGAGGTGTCATCTAGAGCTTGCGCACAAGGCGCTTTCTTTGGATTATTCCTAAAGTCGACGATGGAGGTGGCGAGGTACAAGGCCTTGTCTATTTCTCTTTGTGTTGTACTAGTTTGTTGGTGCTTTGAGACTTGTGTTTGGTGGCTGCTTTAGTTTGTATGATTGTTGTAAGGCTTTTTGCTAGTTTTTGTTGAATAAATAAAATAAAAGAAGGTCATATGCATCTCTTCAATGTAGAGGCTGGGGCTGCCCCATTTTAAAAAAGGGTAATAAGCATTGCCGCCTTCTTCCTGAAGGTTTTGAAGCTTTCTCCTTCCTCTCGGTCGGCCATGGCAGCGAGGGAGAAGATGGAGAGAGCTTCTTCCCTGCTTATTCAAGAAGGCGGTGGGGTGGTCAAGTGCTAGCTCTGCTAGGCACTCAGGAAGCAAACCAGACTGAAGAGCTGTATCAACACCGGCGGTGATGCGCCATAGTTAACCAAGGCAACGGGAGCCTTCATCTGCCCAGAATCTCGCATCTTCCTTGGTGACTCTTCCTCCTACAGAGGATCTTCCTCGACCTCAGTTCGGGATTCACGACCAGTGTTGCCACAAGTGGCATGTTCCCCGGAAGCAGCAGGCGGTACCCAAACCCGGAAGTCGCCCAGATGCGATGGAGAAGACCAGGGACTCGACGTCGTTTTCAACTTTTTTTCCCAAGGTCTTTTTACAAAAATAGTATCCTTATCCATAATACCCCCATCTCTTAGGGATCTGTCTGTAATATGTACCCACTGCAGTGTTAATGAAGCTTCAGGGGCCTTCTGGCCCCTTACCCATTCAAAAATTATTCCAGCACCACATCGTCCTTTGCTGCCAGTAGCTCCTGCTTTCTAATGCGCATGATCAAGAAGTGATAACCACCAGAATAGGATATTACATGACCACAACTTTAGAGGTATATGAGGTTGTACTCCATCCGATTGGAAATAAGTGTCGGTGATTTTGTACTAAATCATCGACACTTATTTCCGATCGAAGGAAGTAACGATTTGCAATGCTAAAAAGTTTCTAGTGTCGAGCTCACAAGACAACTAAATTGTATACCTCAACTAAAAAACTATGTTTTGACAATCTATATTTCTCTGATCTAAATTGTGGGAAGATTTTTTCTTTAGCGTGCCTACATAGTCTATTTTATTCTGACCATAAACTTTTGTACAAACATGTTTCCTTAAAAAATGGTTATTTATATGAAAGCGTCTTTCATTACAAATGTGTTCACTCAATTTTCAAATGTTGGATGCCAGTAAAATTTCTTTGTATGATCAAACTTAGAAACGTTTTGAATGTTACAAATTTCAGAACACTAGTGGAAATTGGGGCATTTGCACCGAGTTGTAACTGCCTTTTAGACTGGTTTTGGAACCGGTGCAATGCATCCGGGACTAAAGCCCAAACCCTTTAGCACCAGCTGTGTTATGAACCGGTGCTAAAAGGGTCTACATGTGGCCACGCACACGAGCTCCCACCGGTGGACCTTTAGCATCGGTTCGTAATACGAACTGGTGCTAAAGGTTGGCGACATGACAGCCCTAAACCCTAAACGCTGCAGCTGAAACCCTAAACCCTAGCATTTGGAATATGTTTTTTAGGGTATTTGAAACACGTTGATGCACATATAAAAGAAACCATTATATTACACAATATCGTCATACATATAGAGATCAAAGCTAGTACGTGTCATCTTTCATCGTGCTTGGTCGAACATATTACATAACGGTACATAGTACATGTTCATGCATATATACAATATAATTTCTATTACGATTTTCCAAAATTGTATTGCCGATGGTATTCTTTGGTTGGTGCTATGACCTCGTCAAGTAAGAATCCCGCCACTTCCTCTTGAATTGCTCGTACACGCTCGGTTGCTAGAAGACGATCCCGCATCCATTCGATCTAATGTAAAGAAGGGGATCAATATATATGAATGAAGAAAATCAACATAAATGATGGTAATAAAATAAAATTGTGAATATTGTTTACATACATCTAGTTGTTCTAGCACTCTGCCCTTCTCACAGCAAGTCTCTCGAATGAACTCGCAAACATAGAATCCACATTAATTATTACCGTCTTCTTGCTTCAAGCACTTTACGAGAATAGAGTTCAATCAAAATAATAATCAAGGATGATAATGATATTGAAACTAGAATCAAAGAGATGTGTGGACCTAGCTAGTAGTACTTACCGGTCCTTGTTTAAATTCAAGCTCCTTTTTTCTAGGGACCCAGTGCCTTATTCGTGAACCATTTCCAAGCACTGTCCGGCAAAGAAAATGAATAAAAAGTTACTAATTACTTGATATTGGGAAATGAACGAAAGTTGCTGATATAGTGCCATGCATAATGATTGAAATTGCCGCTGGAGTGTATCAATCATGTCCCCGAATGTCTTAAGGGGTTTACGTTTCAAGTCCATGACTAGTACTCGTCCTCTATCAAGTTCAATAACTAGCAGAATAAAATGATACCGGCGCACACGCATAACAAACACTTAACATCGAGTAACCAAAATAGTAATGTGTACAAGATAGTAACACACTCACTTGAAGTTGTAAGGAAATAGTATTTTTGTCATGGTTTCTAGTTTCCTTAACGCCCATACCAAGTTATTCTCCGTGTCCTTGATATGGTTATGGAGACTATGCTCATTCACGATATATGAGTCAATGAACCCAATGTCATAGATTTGTCCTCTTTTGTATTCGAGTTTCTTCCATCTGCATAATATAGTGAGTATAATTATGCATGCAATGAACGAGATGAGCTAAAGACTTAATTACAAAAATAATACTTACAGATAATAGGCACTGATCATTGATTTGTCGAGGGTGTCATGATTGTATAACTAAAATAATTTAGCAAATTCGATGTTTATGTCGTCAGTTCCACGAAAGTAATGCTCATCATTAATTCCCAATATGATCCAGTTATTCCCATCCTTTGAGGCTTCCATGTACCACTTATGCAATTTTCACATTCTTGTTGGTAGATTCGGAATCTCCTCGGGTCTGACGAGAGGGCTCCCATGCCAGTATTTGTATGCTATATCAGCCGTGAGCAACAGACATACCATGAGCTTCGGCCTCCTCTTTTTATAGTGCTACGATCTCTAGATCATACTGGACATCGGGAAACACTTGGAGCGGGGGGCACGAGTTCATCTGTTCTCTGAGCTGCGGAACTGATTTACCTTTCGATCGCTTTGCTGCATCTGACTTGAGAATATTGCGGTCATAGTCTGATACAAGCCTTGGCACGGGTTGGTGAAGGGTATTCAATATTTTTATCACTTTTAGATCTTGAGGAGGCTGCTCGGTGGACTGCTTGGTCCTCTTTTTCTTCAAATTTTCAAAGAAGTTTTTTTATTTCTCTTGTATGATCGCTGCATTTTCCTCCGGAGTATAGTCGTAAGGTCTCTTGGGAGGAACCTTAGGTACTCCTGGGAGGGGCTCCTATCGACGGATTGGTGATCAGTTATGACTCATCGATGGAGCGGCGATGGTACGTGCTTGTTGTGGCACGGTGTTGATGTAAATCACCGTCCTGTTGGGAACCCCAAGAGAAAGGTACGATGAGCACAGCAGCAAATTTCCCTCAGTAAGAAACCAAGGTTTGTCAGTCCAGTGAGAACAAGCCAAACTCCAGAAGGTGATGCTTGCTAGCTTAGTGGCATTCCAACAAGGGCGTCATTTACGACACTTGTTAGCATGTCTTCAACTAGTAGCAACGCGGAACCTGCACACAACACAACCAAGAACTTTGGTCCCAACTTACGATGAGGTTGTCAATCTCACCGGTTTGCTGTAAACAAAGGATTGAGCGTATCGAGTGGAAAGCAATAGTAGTATGCAAGAAAGTAAACAGTGCGAGTACAGTAAACAGGTGATAGCAATGTAAAGGAAATTGGACCGGGGTCCACAGTTCACTAGTGGTGTCTCTCCATAAGATAAATAACAACATGCTGGGTAAACAAATTATAGTTGGGCAATTGATAGAATAAAGATAACGTGCATATGTCAAGAGGATCACTATGAGATTTACTCTGGGCATTACAACAAAATACATAGACCGCCATCCAACTGCATCTATGACTAATAATCCACTCGTGGGAATATCGTCCGAACACCCCTCGAGTATTAAGTTGTGAACAACAGATAACTGCATTAAGCAAAGTGTGTAATGTAAACAAAGCATATGTCTTTGGACACAAGATTGTTGTTTTCTCCCTAGTGGCAACAGCACATCTACAACCTTAGAGGTTTCTGTCACTCCCCCAGATTAAATAGAGGCATGAACCCAACTATCGAGCATAAATACCCCCTCTTGGAGTCACTAGTATCTACTTGGCCAAGATAGCTAATAACAACGGAGAGCATGCAAGATCATAAACAACATAGAGATAACATAAGATAATATTCAGCACATCAACTTAATCATAACACCAATATTCATCGGATCCCAACAAACACAGCATGTAGAATTACATAACGGTGATCTCAATCATGTAAGGCAGCTCACGAGATCTAAACATGAAGCACATGGTGGAGAAGACAACCATCTAGCTACTTCTATGGACCCATAGTCCAAGGTAGACTACTCACTCATCGCGCCGGAGGCAAGCATGGCGATGAAGAAGACCTCCGGTGGCGATTCCCCTCTCCGGCAGGGTGCCGGGAAGAGCTTCTGGACACTCCCGATCTCGGGTCGATGACGGCGGTGGATCACGATGTGTTTCTGGAAAATTGATCAGGTACTTAGGTTTTTCCCATCGGGGGTTCTTTATAGGCGAAGGGGCAGCATCAGAGGTGGACCAGGGCGGTCTCACACATAGGGGGCACGGGCCAGGGGCTGGCTGTGCCACCCTGTTATGTGGCTATGGCCCCCCTCGTCTCCTCTTTGGTCTTCTAGAAGCTTCATTAAATAATAGGAGGTTTGGCTTTTGTTTCGTCCAATTTCGAGAATATTGAAGGGTTTCGCAGCATAGTAAATCAAAAATTTTCCTACGGATGCGAACAAGAAAGCCAAGATCTAATCTAGGAGATGTAATCAACGAGAGAGGTAGATGAGATCTTCATACCCTTGAAGATATCGCACAGCGGTAACGTTCAAGAGAACGTGGTTGACGTAGTCGTACTCGCCGTCTCCTCCTCGCGATCCGATCCGATCCTACGCCGCAAGTGGCGGCGCCTCCGAGAGTTGCACACGTGCGGTGCAGCGACGTCTCCACCTTCCTTGGTCCAGCAAGTATGGTGGAGAGATAGATTGGATCAGCAGCACGACGGCGTGGTGCTTATGGTGGAGAGTTTCTGCGGCAGGGCTTCGCCTACGCGCAGTCGCGAGAGAGAGAGAGGGAGGGCAGCAGGGGCGGCTAGGGTTTGGGTCTTGGGGTGAGGGAGGGCTGCGCCCCTGCCCCCCCTTATATGGGGGGCTGGGCGGCCAGCTTGGTCCCTCCTCCAATCCCTAGCCGACTTGGATAAGGAAGAGTGGGGGGCAAGTTTCCCCCCCTTCCTTATTTGAAGATTCCTTTAGGGTTTCCCCTTGGGCTTGGCCGGCTGGGCCTTAGGGGCCTTGTGCACCTGGCCCAAGGCGGCCAGGGCACTTCCCCTTAGGCCCACGCAGGCCTCCGTCAAGTGGGCCCACGTTGGTCCCACTCCGGAACCTTCTAGAACCTTCCTGGTACAATACCGATAAACTCCGAAACCTTTCCGGAATCCAAAAACTGCTTTCCTTTATATGAATCTTATTCTCCGGACCATTCCGGAACCTCTCGTGACGTCCTGGATCTCATCCGAGACTCCGAACTAAAACTCATAAACCAATTATCCATTCTATCCTAGCGTCGATGCACGTTAAGTGTGTGACCCTACGGGTTCGAGAATATGCAGACATGATCTTCTATCAATAATCAATAGCGGGATCTGGAAACCCATATTGACTCCCACATATTCATCGATGATCATATCGGATGAACCACGATGTCAGGATTCAATTAATCCCGTATATGTATTCCCTTCGTCACACGATATTTTACTCGCCCGAGATTTGATCGTCGGTATCGCCATACCTAGTTCAATCTCGTTCACAGCAAGTACTTTACTCGTTCCGTAATCCGATATCACTTCGTGATTAACTCCTTAACCACATGCTTGCAAGCGGTGTTGATATCGATTACCGAGTGGGCCCGAAGTATATCTCTCCGACTTGGGAGGGACAAATTCCATCTCGATACATACAACCCAACAAATACTTTCCGATCACCTGAGAGACACCTTTATTATCACCCTCACATAGGATGACGTTTGATGACCTCAAAGCTTTCTTCCGATACTAGGGAGTTGTATTATCTCATGGTCTAAGGAATACAATACATGACATAAGAAAAGCTTCGCAAAGATGAACACGATGACACGATCTAATTGCTCTGCTTTATTTGGGTCTGTCCATCACATCATTCTCCTAATGATATGATCTCATTATTAATTGACAACTCATGTCTATGGTTAGGAAACCTTAACCATCATTAATCAATGAGCTAGTCTAGTAGAGGCGTACTAGGGACACGGTGTTGTTCATAAACCACACAAGTATTAATGTTTCCGCTTAATACAATTATAGCATGGAGTATAAACATTATCATGAACAAGAAATATGATAATAACAATATTATTATTGCCTCTAGGGCATATTTCCTTCAGTCTCCCACTTGCACTAGAGTCAATAATCTAGTCATACTTGCGCCTTTAACACCTATGGCATTCCGGTGTTATTCATACGCCTTGCACGTGGTAAACCTTATCTACGGGTCTGACACTTTCAGGTCCGTTTGTATTTGCATATTATTTTGCGTCAGCACGCATTTCTCATCTTCTATGAGATGGCATCGTATAAACTTAGTCTTCTGGTGAGACTTTTGTATCTTAGCCGAGACTATGTTGTCACTATTGTCATACAATAGAACTACATAGTACTAGCACACTTAGAAAAATAGCGATATCCACCGTGCGTCGAAATACTCATTGGTCTGCACACATCGGTATGTATGATTTCCAATAAGTCCGTTGCTCGCTCCATTATTCTGGAGAACGGTTTTTTTTTTTAATCATCTTGCCCATGAGGCATGGCTTGCACGTGTCAAATGATTCAAAATCAAGAGACTCCAAAAATCCATCAGAATGGAGTTTCTTCATGCGTTTAACGCCAATATGACCTAGACGACAGTGCCATAAAAAGTTGGATTATCACTATCTACTTTGCATCTTTTATGCCACTTCTAAAGCGATTATATACTTAGCCCTCGTTGCAGTGTCCGCCACAATATTAACATTGGAACTCATCCAAGTTATCATGGAACTTTCTTCCATCTTATTATGCCACCTTCTAACTCAAAACAAATAGCTTAAAATTGAGATAAAATTTTACTTGTATGTGTGACAAAGCCAATGTAACTCATTGCAATGAACCATTTGTCACTTCTGCATACAGAACATATTCTTACTTCTTCAAAAGTGCATAAGAATATCTTTACTATTGTCCAACGATCATCATATAAATGCTATAACCTTTAGAGCATTGGACACATCTGGATCTACATATCATGGTATACAAGATTGATAAAATCATTCTTGTGGTTTCACTCATCAAGTGTCAAAACAATTGATTCTTGCTCCAACCTCTTCCATGCAACAAGAACCATTCTTATTGTTTCCATATTGAACAAATTCAATATTTCATCTATGTACTCTGGCAAAACTATATTAACGCCTCAATCTATCTGTATAGACATTGATGCTTAATATTCTGGTTTTACCTAAGTCTTTCATCAAAAACTAATTTTAATGAAAACTTAACAATATCAAGAAAAACACATAATTTCTAATGAACGATATGTCATCTACATAAAGCATTAGAAATATGTCTTAGCGCTCCCACTTACTTTCTTGTAATACAAGCATCTTCAAATATCTTGATGAAATTAACACTTTAACATTTTCATCATTGAAGATTCCAACTTCGCTATGCTTTCTTCTACCATAGAAGTTTGCATACATATCTAGCAACCTTTGAATCAACAAAACCCATTGGGTCGTGTCAGATACACGTCCTTGGTGTGCATTCCAGTAGAGGAACGTTGTTTCGTTTATTCAACTATCATATCTCAATATGTAATTGTTGCTAGAATAATTCATATGACGAAGTCAGGGCCCATCATCGCTTCTTTGTATATTGTTGGTTACTATTATCTAATAATATCTCGTCCTCAAATCTTGCTATTTGATTACGACCAACTTGGTTAAATAGGAACTTCGATGTCGTGACTACAACATATTGTAGACGCGTGAGCTATGAATGTAGTTGCCGCTTCCAGAACATTTTTCTGGTGCTGCGCTACTCTGATTATCTTGTTCAGATTCAATAACCTCATCAAGTTCTATCTTCCTCCCACTTAAACCTTTCGCGAAAAACTCCTTCATAAGAAATTCACTTCTTTTAGTGACAATCACTATGTGTTTGGGTTCATAGTAGAAGGAATACCCATCGACTTTCTTTGGGATAACCTACAAAAACTTACTAATCCAATTTTGGTTGTAAACATTTTACACATATGCCTTGCATACCAAAATTCAAGAAAAGACAACTATAACTTGTATGGTGTCATTTCAGCGGATTATGATGGTGCTCTATTTAGTGAAAAGCGGTAATCTTTAAAGCATAATCCACAAATTATATTGGTAGTTTATTTCATCATTGATCTAACCATGTCAAACAAGGTTTGATTATATCCATCAAAAACTCCATACTCATATGGTGTCTATCATGATGCAAGTTTGTGGAACAATTCCTCTAACTCTTAGATGTTTGCTAAACTTGTAACTCAAATATTCTTCTTTATGATCTAATCATGCTATTTGAATATTCTTGTTACAACAATTTTCACTTCATAAACTGAACAATTTCAATTGTTTCATACTTCTATCTCATCAAGCAGATATACCATACATCTATTCGAGTCATTGATGAAATAGAAAATACACCATGATTGACTTCACACCATGGACTACATACATCAACATGTATGATCGCCATTTAGTTAGTCACTTGTTCTGTCCATGGCCCATGAACGGAGTTTAATCATCTTTAGGAAAAGTTTCACAAGCGTCAATCAATTCAAAATCAAATGACTCGAAAATCTATCAATATAGAATTTCTTTCATGTTTTGTTTCCAATATGACTTAAACGGCGGTGTCACATATAAGTGAAATTTGTTTTGTCTTGCAACCTTTAGCATCAGTGTTATAAATGTCTATTTCACCAACAAGATAATAATAATCTATCCATCGATTATGGAAGACGGTAATAATTTGAACAACCATTGCTCTCATAATACCAGAACAAAATAACAATTATTAAGTTCATGAAATATCTTGAAGGCTAGGTTTGATGTCGACGAGAAGCACAATAACACTTTTATTTGTATCTCGACATGCATCATTACCATATTCTTTTACTAGTTACTTAGGCCATCATAGTTCTTGTATTATTGCTTTGTATGACATTTCATACCAACAATCTAGTATCCAATACCCAAGAATTATGTACTAGCAAAGAATACATCTATAACATGTATATCATTTATATACCTGAGATGGAATTTTCCAGTCTTTTACTTTTCTACCAAATATTTTGCAGATCCTATTTAGCATTTCCTCTCTATTTAGAAGAATCTATCGACATCAATAGTGGCATCAATCATTTGACACATAGTCCAAAGGATGCTAGTCAAATACTAATAGCCTTGGATTTTGCACTTTGAAGTGGATCGCCATCATCATATGATTGGTATTCTTCCAGATTCCATTCTTTAGTATTCTTTTGGTATAGCAAAACCATTTAGCCAATACCTTTTCATTCATCCTATCATGACATCTTTCATGATGAAACTACTATAGCTTATAAGGATGAATGCAAGTATAATATTAGTTCCCAAACTTTTGGGTGATCGGGATGCCTAGCATCTTCAATCTTCGCACATAGTCATACAATATGAGCATATGTTCTTTTACTAAATTATACTTCATCATTTTGCAAACAATCAAAGTTTTAGATATCAAATATCTTTCACTTCTTATTTGTTTCTGAAACAATTCTTTCAGCTCGATGATCACTTTGATTCTCAAACAATTTTGAAGATCAATTTATCATGAAGGCAAACATATGATCTTTAGATACTAAACTTGAATCGTTGCTCTTAGATTAATACAATTTATTAAATCGTATGAAGCAAGCAAGATTTGCTAAAGTTTGCAATAGGACTTAATCTTTAGTCTTGACATTCTAACTAAACGGCACTAGACCAAAAAAGATTATCCAGAATTCTATAGTTTCTTTTAACTCAATTTAAGCTAAGTGTCGGTGGGAAACGGTGCCAAAGACTACAACGACTTATGCAAATACAACAAGATTTAGTTCAAGATAATTAGTTCAAGTTAATCAAATTACTAATGAACTCCCACTAAATTCAACATCCCTCAAAGTTGTTTAGTGAAGCATGATCCAAATTCACTACACCGAGACCGATCATCACGTGAATGATGTAGCTTTAATGGTGAACATCAACATGTTGATCATATCATCCATATGACTCATGCTTGACCTTTCGGTCCGTGTGTTCCGAGGCCATGTCTGTACATGCTAGGCTCGTCAAGTCAAACCCAAGTATCTCCGCATGTGCAAATACTGGCTTGCACCCGTTGTATGTGAACGTAGAGTTTATAGCACCCGATCATCACGAGATGCTTGAACACGACGAACTTTCGCAACGGCGCATACGAGGGGAGAACACAATTTTATCTTGATCTTTAAGTGAGGAATCATCTTATAATGCTACCGTCGCGATCTAAGCATAATAAGATACATAAAAGGATAAACATCACATGCATATAATTTTATGTGACATGGTATAGCCAATATCCGCGCCATGATCTCCATCTTGTGCGCACCGGCATGATCTCCATCATTCCACCATGATTGCCTCCACCACGAATAGCAACTACAACTATTGCTAACTACTTAGCGATAAAGTAAAGCTATTACATGGCGTATAAGAAGTTGACACGCAGGTCATACACAATTATAAAGACAACCATATGGCTCCTGTCGGTTGTGAACTCATCGACATGCAAGTCGTGAAAGATTACAAAACATGATCATCGCATACATCACATATATCACATCACATCTTGTGGCCATACCATATCACAAAACACTCCCTGCAAAAACAAGTTAGACGCCTCTACTTTGTTGTTGCATGTTTTACGTGGCTTATGGGAGTAGCAAGCTAAGAACGATTCTTACCTACGAAAAGCCACAACGGTGATATTATGGTTGCTAACATCCGATGTAAGTCCCATGACTACTATAGTGAGAGAAACTGGCATCCACCAGCCGCATGTGTGGAACAAGCCACACGTCAAGTGCGGAGCCGGTCTCGCGAACGCGGTCGCGTAAAGTTGGCCTGGACCGCTTCGATCTCACTATACCGCGCCATAAGAGATACACAACAAGAGGTTTGCAACAGAAAACATCAACGCCCGCAACAAGCATGTTGCGTTCTACTCGTGAAACACATCTACGCATAGATCTAGCTCTGATACCACTGAAGGGTTTCGCAGCATAGTAAATCAAAAATTTTCCTACGGATGCGAACAAGAAAGCCAAGATCTAATCTAGGAGATGTAATCAACGAGAGAGGTAGATGAGATCTTCATACCCTTGAAGATATCGCACAGCGGTAACGTTCAAGAGAACGTGGTTGACGTAGTCGTACTCGCCGTCTCCTCCTCGCGATCCGATCCGATCCTACGCCGCAAGTGGCGGCGCCTCCGAGAGGTGCACACGTGCGGTGCAGCGACGTCTCCACCTTCCTTGGTCCAGCAAGTATGGTGGAGAGATAGATTGGATCAGCAGCACGACGGCGTGGTGCTTATGGTGGAGAGTTTCTGCGGCAGGGCTTCGCCTACGCGCAGTCGCGAGAGAGAGAGAGGGAGGGCAGCAGGGGCGGCTAGGGTTTGGGTCTTGGGATGAGGGAGGGCTGCGCCCCTGCCCCCCCTTATATGAGGGGCTGGGCGGCCAGCTTGGTCCCTCCTCCAATCCCTAGCCGACTTGGATAAGGAAGAGTGGGGGGCAAGTTTCCCCCCCTTCCTTATTTGAAGATTCCTTTAGGGTTTCCCCTTGGGCTTGGCCGGCTGGGCCTTAGGGGCCTTGTGCACCTGGCCCAAGGCAGCCAGGGCACTTCCCCTTAGGCCCACGCAGGCCTCCGTCAAGTGGGCCCACGTTGGTCCCACTCCGGAACCTTCTAGAACCTTCCGGTACAATACCGATAAACTCCGAAACCTTTCCGGAATCCAAAAACTGCTTTCCTTTATATGAATCTTATTCTCCGGACCATTCCGGAACCTCTCGTGACGTCCTGGATCTCATCCGAGACTCCGAACTAAAACTCATAAACCAATTATCCATTCTATCCTAGCGTCGATGCACGTTAAGTGTGTGACCCTACGGGTTCGAGAATATGCAGACATGATCTTCTATCAATAATCAATAGCGGGATCTGGAAACCCATATTGACTCCCACATATTCATCGATGATCATATTGGATGAACCACGATGTCAGGATTCAATTAATCCCGTATATGTATTCCCTTCATCACACGATATTTTACTCGCCCGAGATTTGATCGTCGGTATCGCCATACCTAGTTCAATCTCGTTCACAGCAAGTACTTTACTCGTTCCGTAATCCGATATCACTTCGTGATTAACTCCTTAACCACATGCTTGCAAGCGGTGTTGATATCGATTACCGAGTGGGCCCGAAGTATATCTCTCCGACTTGGGAGGGACAAATTCCATCTCGATACATACAACCCAACAAATACTTTCCGATCACCTGAGAGACACCTTTATTATCACCCTCACATAGGATGACGTTTGATGACCTCAAAGCTTTCTTCCGATACTAGGGAGTTGTATTATCTCATGGTCTAAGGAATACAATACATGACATAAGAAAAGCTTCGCAAAGATGAACACGATGACACGATCTAATTGCTCTGCTTTATTTGGGTCTGTCCATCACATCATTCTCCTAATGATATGATCTCATTATTAATTGACAACTCATGTCTATGGTTAGGAAACCTTAACCATCATTAATCAATGAGCTAGTCTAGTAGAGGCGTACTAGGGACACGGTGTTGTTCATAAACCACACAAGTATTAATGTTTCCGCTTAATACAATTATAGCATGGAGTATAAACATTATCATGAACAAGAAATATGATAATAACAATATTATTATTGCCTCTAGGGCATATTTCCTTCAAATATTTCCTGTGTAACTTTTCTGAAACACAAAAACAGCAGAAAATAGGGAACTGGCACTGTGGCATCTTGTTAATAGGTTAGTTCCAGAAAATGCAAAAAAACGCAACGAAGTGTAACAAAACACTAAGCAAATGGTGTATAAACAAGCATGGAGCATCAAAAATTATAGATACATTTGAGACGTATCAAGCATCCCCAAGCTTAACTCCTGCTCGTCCTCGAGTAGGTAAGTGATAACAAAGAATAATTTTTGAGGTGACATGCACCTACACAATCTTGATCATCTATGTAAGCATTGAGTGCTGGGATCAAAAGAACTTAAAACATGGGCATGAAAGACATAATCTTGATAGAAGAAACTTAGCAACCATGTTATAACATGAAAAAGAACACAAATGAAAGATCATGAAAATGAAACAATGAAAGTCAAATGTGTGTTCAAATCATATGGAAAAATATAGCAAATGGTTTTCAGCTTGTCCTTCATGGAATAGCAAAACATAAATGCATAGGACACCTTCAAGTTTAAGAGGGCGACTAGATACAAATAATTTAAGAACAAGTGAAACCAAAATCATAAATCAATCAATGATAAACTTTGGGACAATGCACATTATACTAAGAATGACAACTATGCTCTCTTAGCCGGTGCATAAAGGTAGAAGGTGGAGATTCAACAAAAAAGTAAAAGAAAGGCCCTTCACAGAGGGAAGCAGTGATTGCAAGTTTTATAAACCTTCAAAAATTATGGTCCTTACTAGCTTTGAGCTCTCATTGCCCCCATCATAAGCATCCTGAATGGTTAGAGTTAATGCGAGTACAATTATGAAGCATATGCTTGACAAATCATAAGTTGAAAACCTCGTGTCCCGTGAAGTATGAATACCCAAACCTCATGCTACTCGACTTAGAGTCCCAAGCAAGCTCTTGTCATTGTAAATATATGTGTATCATCAAAAAACACCAACGGGGTACCTCCTGTCCGATGACATGAACAAGCCCACATCAAAATGACAGGACAAACAGACAATGAACACCTCGACATCTCTTTTATTTACCATTGGTATAGCTTTTTATTTTGAGATGCGTCGTCGAATGTCCACTATGGGCATGCTGTAAATTTCCACCATGAATTATGCATGGCTTAGATTAGCGGCCCAGGCGTTTCTCTAACACATATGAGAACTCCATGATCCCGCAAGATTCCCAACTTGTTTCACATCGCGAGTATCCATAAATAAAAGATCACGATATCAACTCAAATAAGAAGTGCAATGTTGAAAGCTTACCCCATGACGACATGGTTTGGCTAATTTCCAACTTACAACTTGCAAGCATAAGAACTCAACATAAGACAGCCACAATGTCAAAAATTTAAGAACAAGAAAAGTAAAGTGTGCCATCAGGTTCGTGAGAGCTTTACTGACCAATTTTCGCATAACACCAAAAAGAGTTTAATTTGAAGGATAGATAAAAGCAAGTCAAATGTACTTTGGAATAGAAAATTGCTAATAGGTATGTATGTTCGACACATTCGAACAACTTGGTTTTTAGGAGTTGGATGCACGAGTAGAGCTCATACTCAGTACAAAATGAGGGCTAGCAAAAGACTGGGAGCGACCAACTAAGAGAGCAATAACGGCCATAATCATGCAAAGCGACAAAGCAACATTAAAAGAAGCATAAGATGGCATCAAAAGTCAAAAACTAAATGATCATAGAGGCTTATGACGACTTTGTATGAGTCTAACATGTGTAAGCATGCGCCAAGTCAACCCAAATAAAGCATCAAGGAGAAAACCAAATTAATGCTTCCAAATAATAAAAACAACGCATGATTTTTTCAAAGGCTCATTAAGCAATCTCAGCCATTTGAGACAAGTCATGCTACAGCAAATACACTAAGCATACTATCTAAACGATATCAAGCATGACATGCAAAAGCCTAAGCCACAGTCTACACAAGCTCCTTTTGTACCACTTTTTTGCATGAAACTTTTTCTCTTTTCCAACACCATTCGAACCTTTTTAAAACAACTCTTTTGATGAAAACCAACATGGACCAGAGGTCAAAATACACCTTGATGTAAAGATATAACAAGATCTGAACAAAAATCAAGGCGAAAAACAAAAGCTAAACGCAGTTCTAGAAAAAGAGAACAATCGTTGAACGATAAGAGTGAAAAAAGGAGTGTTCTTGGCAAATGAAAAGCAAGGCAACTTCTCCAAAAGAAATTTGTTGGGGTCCAACCATTTCTTGCAGCAAACAAAACTAAACTAAACTGAAAACTAAAACAACTGACGCTCCAAGAAAAATGCATAGTGCATGAAGCAATAAAAATAGTGTGTTGAAAGGTGACCTAATTTTTGCCGATGAAGAAGGGGTGCCTCGGGGGCATCCCTAAGCTTTGACGCTTGTACCTCTTGGATATTTCTTGGGGTGCGTGGGCATCCCCAAGCTTGAGCTTTTGTCCATTCTTCAACTCATCTCATCATTCTCCAATCCCTACACTTGAAAACTTCCTTCGTACATGTGACGCCCCAAAATCGGCACCTTGCGGATGATAGCGCTTCCGCCACAATCCGCACGATGTCGCTTTGAAAACGCACCACCAAGCGCCTTGTGCACGTTGGAGCGTGCACGCGATGCGGGTGGAATCAAGGTAGCAACAGTTACACAAGTTCACGATGGAACCCACAAAAAATATACAATATAACCACGAAGACTCCAAGAGTCAAGAATCCAAATACATACAAAGATCCAAATCATACATAAAGCAAATAGCATCCGAGTACGGACAAGAATACAAATGGGCCTAAGAGGCCAGAAGATAAACGATGGCGTCCATACCCTGCCCAGGCCAAGCCGGAAGGGTAACCTTGCTAACGTCGTCGCTCCCATACCTGTCAAAAATCGTCGGGCCAATGGTTGCCGAACAAGGAGGGAGAAAGAGAAAAAGGAAAAAAACGAGGGTGAGTACCGAGGCACGTACTCGCGAGACTGGAATTCAGCTATGCTCGCCTACAGGCTATATGGTGGACTTAGTGGCAACAAAAGCACTAAACTACAGAGACACACTACAACTTTCGTCTAAAGAGAATAAGATAAGAGAGCGCATAAAAGTAACCAACTAGAAACTAACACCAAACATAACCCAGCCGATGAATCACCTCCTCGTGACCAAACGAAGAAGCAAGTATCAAAGGCACTCACACGGTTACCAAGTTTTATTGCAGGTTTATTGTTGTAGTTGTGCTAGCTTACTACCCAAGTTTATTAGTATTGAAAAAGCAAGTGCAAGTTGTTCTATGATCGAGTAGTACAGCTCCAAGTCGTCCATAACCGCGGACACGGCTTTTCGAAAAGATTTAACCCTGCAGGGGTGCCCAAATGTACCCAAACGCACGATCACCCCTTGATGCCTACGATTAGCACACTTCCGATGGTGTGCCGGCAGGAGGTCACGACTCACACTCTCCTTCACTACAAACAAGTCCAGGAAGCCACCTAACCAAGTTTAACCCGTATCGAGAGTCCAGCCGAATCTCTGAGACGGACCTAGTTGTTTGCGACCACGGTTAAGATGGATCAGAGCCCACTAGGGGATGACCACTTAACAATATGTACCGCACCTATACGGACGTGCAGAGCAAGGGGTTACAAGGCACCCACGGCTTCCCCCAAAGTAAAACGGACCATAAGATACAAGCTGCACGCCCGATAAGAAACAAATGGAAAACCTCAAACTAGTTGTGGCCACTGGACAAGTATGTAGATTCCGGCAGTGTCAAGGGGAGGCCCGTAAACGTACCCACGTCTGGTTAGAGCGCTCAATCTCAGAACAGTTCATGCGATCTCGGGGTCCTAGGGGACACAAGTGAGCCGTCGGAAAACTGGCAAAATGACTCACCGATGCCTCTGCTTAATTCAATTTTAAGTATTAACATGAAAGTAAGCCATGATTATTTCCAACAACATGTATCCAAAAAGTAGAGCATGTGATAACTTCCCAACCCAATAAGATAAAACAACTCCAACAACCTAAAGATGCCTACGACTCGCAAGGCCAACTCGAACAACAAGCACACAGGTAATAGGATGTATGGAAGGTGCTATGGCTTTGCTTTGGATAAACAGGTGGATAGGACACGTGACTCGAACAAAAGCATCGTGACACAAGGCTAGAATATAGAGCTAGCGAGAGCAAAAATGTTAAATGGGTAGAGAGAAAAGGTGATATGGGCACGACGGAGGAGGTGAAGCCCAATTTCAGGACTCCACCAAGATGAGGGAAGCTCGTTGCATATTGGCACGCCAGGACAACCTATGATATGTAATAATTAGTCTAAGGTTGTGTCAGCAATTTATATTCATGCCTATGTTATTTCGTAGCTAGGTCTAGTTGTGGACCACTTAGATTTATTTGTGTTTTGGGTTTGGGCCTGTCCAAGCCCAACAGTTTTCTGGCCGTCTATATAAGGAGGCCAGCAGACTAGGGTTTAGGGGAGTTCAGTTGTTTAGTCGAAAACTATCATGTGCTCCACCGTGTATCATCCCTCCGGGGAAACGGCGCTGCCGTCTTATCTAATAAAGTTGCTGCGGAGGTTCTTGTGTTCATCAAGAATTGTCGTGCTTTGGTTTGAGGCGTGGTGTTCATCATCACGTTGCTTGCTGGATTCTTCCTCGTCTTCAGGTGACGTTCTTTGCGTTGTTGGAAGATTTCTATCCGGGTTGACTCGCTGTGAAAGATCGGGACAAAACTCATAGGATCATCGGCTTGATCCTTATCATGTGGTATCAGATTACTGGGTTGATCACAGTGAGTATCTTCTGTTGATTGTTTGATCTGCAGATTGTTCTTGTTTCTCGAACAGTTTTTAGATCCGCAGATTTTGAGCAGCAAATTGGCAAGGTGGGATTGTGAGATTGTGCTTGGGGAATTGTTCTGAGAGTTTTCAGATTGCATAGTTCTTCATCGGCAGTCACGGATCAATCGAGATTGCCACCAAATTCTGATCAAGATTGTTTGATCCGTTGGAGTCCAGGCATTGCAATTCCGTTAGCTGGTTCTTGTCGTTGCCTGGGCAGATCCGATCGCACAGCGAAAACACAAAAAAAAAATACAGCAAACTACCGCCGTCGCGGTTGCCATCCTGCGTGGGCAATCCGGCCGGGAGTCCAGGCGGTGCACGTCTTTTCCCCAGGGCCCGCTCATACCGAGTTCCCAGCTGCCGATCGATCAGCGTCACACGTGGAATCGCTAGCTGTTGCAGGTTCCCGATCCGATCGCTAGGATTAAAAAAAAAACAAACAGCGACAGGCGCCTGGGCACGGAGCCCGTCTGCCCTCGGGCGAGCACTCGCCAGCGCCTGAGGCTCGTCGCGTGCGTTGCCGCCTGGCGCTCCCGCCTGTTTCCCTAGCGGGCCGGCCTAGTTGGCTCGGCTTCGCTCGGCCCGAGCGTCAGCTGCGATCGGCCTCCGGCATCGTTTGGACTGCTGTTCGCGCGCGACCCCAGACCTTCTCTGTGGTCTGGCGCCCAGATCCCCAGTTTTGGTTCTTTTTGTCAGTTCAGTCTGCTGGTTTTCACTCCAATTTCGACAGATACTAATTAATATCCATAGCTTCCAGGAAAAGCACCGGTGAAATTGTTTTATATTGCGAAATCAGTGAAGGACAAGTGCATACCAGAAATTTTTAGGTATGGGTTCATCAAGGCCTGTCCGTTTGACTGACAAAGCGGACGATATATACAATGATTATTTAGAGATCTTAGCTGGTTTTCGGTATGATGCAACTAAAATCACGTGGAGTTTGAACAGTGCTGCAAAGTTTGCAGAGTATGAGTCTTGGGAATCTCACATGGAGCGTGGCTTTGCACAATGTCGTGCCCGTGATAGCAAGTTTGGCGGTTTTACTGAATTTGTACTTGCCCATCGGCGTGTGGATATGCAGGTGGCTGGTTGGTGGCGTGAAGAACGGTGCGCAAAGGGCATCACACTTGACACATCTCGTTGGGAGGTTTTTAAGCAATTTCTGCGTACTCGATTTTTGGACAAGACCGTGAAATCAGACAAGGCGGTTGTTCCAATGGTACAAGCCAAAGTTGATGGTGATGACACACCATTGAGAGGTATGAGTATACAACTTCACAAATTGTCCAATGGTGATGAGGCGATAAGGAGGAATCAGCGATGCAGCCTTTTTCAAACACAGTGCACCATCAAGGAGAAGGCATGCAAACTGATTATTGACAGCGGTAGTTACTGTAATGGCATCAGTAGGGCTGTGGTGGCATCATTGGGGTTGTCCACATGGCGTCTTCCTGAACCTAAGCATGTTGACTGGTTGAATAGCTGCGGTATGCTGAAAGTTACTCATAAGGTACGTGTGCCATTTACAGTTGGTGATTATGTTGATGAGGTCGAGTGCGATGTGTTGCCATTGGAGGTATGTGGACTGTTACTTGGACGTCCATGGCAGTATGATCGCAATGTTACTCATGCTGGGAGAGCAAATACATATTCTTTTGTGCATGATGGCAAACAGCGGACTTTGAAACCTCTACAGGATTATCAAATAAAGTCTGATGTTGAGCTGGTGGTTCGCAAGGAGAAGTTGCATAAAGCTAAGCCACAACCAGGGCTAGCTAAGGTGCAGCATGAGGAGCATGATGCGACAAGCATTAGTGGTGATATTGTTTCAGCCAAGCCTGTAGATGACAAGCCAGTTGTTCTTGTTAGTGACAAGCCGGTTGAAGTCAAGCCTCATATAGATGACGGGAAGGATATGTCACCGTGTATTCCATGTGTTCCACTTCCAGTTCGTGTTGACATGGGTGTTCAGACCGATGACGGTGGTGCTGATCGTGTTCCGGTGCATATGGTGCCGCGGGTAGTCAGCCACAGTTTTGTGAGAACACCTCGGAGATGTTTTGTTGGAGCAGCAGTGCGTGTGCATACAGGCAAAGATGGACGTGTTCGTCAGTTGTGTGGCCCAGACATTACTACTTTGTAGGGTCGTGCTAAGCAGGTTCATGTTCAGCAACGCAAGGTTCCAGCAAGGTTTGAGAAGAAGAAGGTGGAGGCGCCTAAGCACAAGTTTATTTGGCGAAGAAAAGAGGTGCAACCACCTAGGGCTGTATCAAGTCGAGCAGGCCAAGAGGGAGGATGTGGTGCGGAAGGCAAGCAAGACTTGAAGACGGCGAATATGCGTGGTGCTATTGATATTCCGCCACCCTTTCGAGCAGACCCTCACGCGTTGGGGACAACGCTTTTTGAAGGGGGGGAGGATGATATGGGCACGACGGAGGAGGTGAAGCCCAATTTCAGGACTCCACCAAGATGAGGGAAGCTCGTTGCATATTGGCACGCCAGGACGACCTATGATATGTAATAATTAGTCTAAGGTTGTGTCAGCAATTTATATTCATGCCTATGTTATTTCGTAGCTAGGTCTAGTTGTGGACCACTTAGATTTATTTGTGTTTTGGGTTTGGGCCTGTCCAAGCCCAACAGTTTTCTGGCCGTCTATATAAGGAGGCCAGTAGTCTAGGGTTTAGGGGAGTTCAGTTGTTTAGTCGAAAACTATCGTGTGCTCCACCGTGTATCATCCCTCCGGGGAAACGGCGCTGCCGTCTTATCTAATAAAGTTGCTGCGGAGGTTCTTGTGTTCATCAAGAATTGTCGTGCTTTGGTTTGAGGCGTGGTGTTCATCATCACGTTGCTTGCTGGATTCTTCCTCGTCTTCAGGTGACGTTCTTTGCGTTGTTGGAAGATTTCTATCCGGGTTGACTCGCTGTGAAAGATCGGGACAAAACTCATAGGATCACCGGTGTGATCCTTATCAAAAGGGCTCGCCTGAAAAGAGTGTCGAAGAACACCCGAAGAACTTGTCGTTGCTCACATCACCACGAAGCGTCCTATCCGAGAAGAAGCAAATCGCTACAACAAACAACGAATGCAACACTTACTACTGCGGAGAAAGAATCGGCATGCTCATGTGAAGGCATGCATGACATGGCAATTATGATGCAATGCAACCTATCCAATTTAAGCGGAATCAGAATCCCGTCACACACATATATGGTTCTAGTTGTTTTACTACACGGCAATTTAAATGTTTATTAGCATGGCAAAGACAAGATATGGGTGAGCTACTCAATATTAAATGAAGCGGGAAAGCATGATAAGCATTTCCAAATACTCCATATGTTGTTTATTAGGTGATATGCAAACTACCACGTGACTACATGATGCATGATGCAAACAATTATATGGATGGCATATTCAGATTCTACACATTGTTCTGATAAATTTTCATATAAAATACTTTGTATTTCGAGTTATAGATTAAAAGATATGAATATTGCAAGATATACACTTTTCCTGCAATTTTTAGCAAAACAGAAAATAGCTGAGGCTTTTCTCACCGAAGGGGAACCAAGCCCGGGTCACTGACCAGCGGGGCCGAGGCTGCAGACGTGGCGCGGACGTGGATGCTGACCACCGGAGACGCTGACAGAGAGGACCCGCATGTCAGCGGTGATTAAAAAGGGAAAAAGGTTGGGCCTTGAACAAATAGGGATTCGAACCTGGTACCTCACGGGGAAGGGCGCTGCATGCTGACCACTAGGATAAGCTCCGGCTGTTGAAATTACCAAGAGACAATTTTATCTGAAGCAAACTAGAAAGCTTGAGGCTTTGCTGAAACTGACGGACGGAGATATACAGGGAAGCTGAATTTCAGTGAGATGGCGTCGAGGAAGGACCTGAGAACGCGGTCGGGCTTGAAGATGGCAACATAGACGTGCGTGCTGCAACCGCAGACCTTGGAGTCGACGAACTGGGCGGCCGCAGCTGCCGGACAGAGGAATACCGAGCACGCCGTCGAGCACGGGCGTGCGCGGAAACGGACGACGCTGGGCAGGGAGGCTCCAGGCGCGGGGCTTGCACGCGTCCTCGCAGGGAAGGTAGAGGAGGCGGAGCTTGAAGACCTAAACGGGCGGGGACACGCGGAGACTGTGACGAGCTTGGACGGCGACGAGAGCGGAGATGCGCGGGGACGTACGCGGCACGGCGACGCGTGACGGATGGAGACGAGGACGTCGGGGACGAGCTTGATGAATCGCCGGAGAGAAGCGAAGCCGCGACGGGATGCAGACGAGACACACGACGCCGGAGTCCAGCGGGGCGGAGATGCAGCTCGGGCAGCAGGACGCGGACGAGCAAGGCGAGAGGCGCGCTGCCTGCGTGCACGCTTGAAAAAGGAGAGACGCCGGGGACGAGGGAGTCGCGGCGCATGACTTGAAGCAGCAGGAGCAAGAACTCGAGGTCCAGCAGAGGACGGGCGAGTTGGATCACAAGACGCGCCTGGACGCGGGGCTTCACAGAGGTGCGACGTTCTTGGCGGAGCTTCGGCTGCGCCTGTGAGGACGCGAGCGAAGCGGAGGACGATGGCGGCCTTGGCGTTGATAGGGCGACTCCGGCTTGTTTTTCTCGATGAGTAGGAAGAGGTTGACGAGGCGCAGCGATTCCCGAGCGTTGCTGTGCTCGACGATGACCATGGCGACAAGTTGATGGTGGTGCCTTCGGTTGCCTGCCGTGAAGAGGAGAAGAGAGAGAGCAACGAGACAGAGAAGGGGGAAGAGTGGCGGCGGCAGCAGGAGGGAGTGGCTAGGAATAGCTAGGGTTTGCAGGGAGAAGTGAGGAGATTAAAAAGGAAGGCGACGGTGCATGCGAGCCGTCCCATCGAGGCCAGGGCGACGTGGAGTGTCAGGATGAGCGCCGTACGAAGAAGACTCCTGGCTTGGAAAGATGGGCCACCGGGGGGCTTTGGGTGAGGAAGAAAAAGGCTAGAAGGAGGAGTCGGCCCCTTTAACTCGAATTTTTCCAGATTTTGCAAAGATAAAAGAAACAAAGATAGACGAAAGTTTGAAAGATTTGAAAACAAATTTAAACAATTTGAATTTAGAAAAGCTTATAGTTGTTGGAAACAAGATTTCCAACATAAATCAGAATACTTTAATTACTGTAGTTTAGAGCTTAATTTAGAACAAAGAATATAAGAGGGAGGTTATTATACAACCATACAAGAAAAATAAATAAATAGACTTTAATAAAAAAATAATTTTGTTTGACAAAACATGCAAGGTGATAGATGCATGAGGATGCATGACGTCACAATGACGCGAAAAAGAAAAGAACAAACAATTCTAATATTAGGGATTTTTCCGGGTCGTTACAGTACAAAACTCAACACAATTCTATTAGCAACATTAGTGTAAGCATAATAATGAATCAACCCCTTTTGCTTCAGATTTCAACTCAAAACCACCACATATAAAGCATATAATACTGTAGCAACTTCCCCAAAAGTTCCGTGATCAAAAGAACTCAAAAAGAAAGTGATCGAGAGGCAAACACAAATGGTGGCAGAAATCTGTCAAAACAGAACAGCTGAAAAGGTCGAATTTTTAGAGGGTTTTCTGTTGCTCAAATCAAAAAGTGTTAAACTAATGAAAGTTTGGAAATAACCTGGGGCATATGCACAAGAAATCGCAGGTCAAGAAGGTATTCAGATAATTTTCACGAATTTTTACTGTGCAGCACCGAAATCTGTTTCAGGACAGCAACTTTCCCAAATCTTACCTCACTCAAATTAGAGTCTTCTTTTGGCACAACAATGAAATAAAAAGGATAAGGAGCGGTTATTACAGTAGTAATAACTTCCAAGACTCAAATAAAAGAAAAAGAACTGAAAGCAAAATATTGGGTTATCTCCCAAGAGTGCTTTCTTTAACGCCTTTGAGCTAGGCGCAGAAAGTGTGAATCAAGTTTTTTCGAAAGAAGCATTAAGATCAATTGCAAAAGTCTTTTCAATAAGGCATTGTATTTGAAGACCCCTTATGATCACGCTTTGGTTCACTCAATTCACTAAAAAGATTTTTAGGACAGATCCAATCAAAATTATTTTCAAAAGCTTCATACAATCCCAAGAGTTTGCTAGGTATTGGTATTCGGGTTTCTTCATTGTTTGTACCAACAACCTCTACATGCAAGCCAATCTTATCAAAACGCTTAAAATTTTTCCTAGATTCAATGACAACATCTCTAAATTCTCTACGCAAAGTCTCCACGATAAAAGCTTTCTTTTCTAGGTCTTCAATATCATGAAGCTTAAGAAACATGTGTTGCATAAAAGGATTAAGGCTAGCAAACCTAGCTTCCAACATGTGAACTAAATAAGCAGAAGCAACTTCATAACTAGGATCAAGCTTAGCCAAAGACTTATCCTCAACATCTTTATGCATACTAATATGATTAAAGAACTCCTCAATGTTACTTTTCCCAATAATTGAACCACTACCTACTGAGAGGTCCTCCAAAACGTACTTAGGGAACAACATAATGAACTAAGAGTAAAGAAATAACAACTATAAAGGATACTAATTTTTTTGTGTTTTTGATAAAACGATGCAAGCAAAACTTAAAACAAAGTAAAGGATGTGCGTGCAAAACTCCCCTTGCAGAAGTCTTCTTTTTCCCTGCCAACGGCGCCAGAAAATTGTTGCTTGTTGCGGCACGGTGTTGATGTAAATCACCATCTAGTTGGGAACCCCAAGAGGAAGGTATGATGAGCACAGCAGCAAATTTCCCTCAGTAAGAAACCAAGGTTTGTCAGTCCAGTAGGAAAAAGCCAAACTCCAGAAGGTGATGCTTGCTAGATTAGTGACACTCCAACAAGGGCGCCATTTACGACACTTGTTAGCGCATCTTCAACTAGTAGCAACGCGGAACCTGCACACAACACAACCAAGAACTTTGCTCCCAACTTACGATGAGGTTGTCAATCTCACCGGTTTGCTGTAAACAAAGGATTGAGCGTATTGAGTGGAAAGCAATAGTAGTATGCAAGAAAGTAAATAGTGCGAGTAAAGTAAACAGGTGATAGCAATGTAAAGGAAATTGGACCAGGGTCCTGATACGTCTCAAACGTATCTATAATTTTTGATGCTCCATGCTTGTTTTTACACCATTTGCCTTGTGTTTCGTTACACTTCGTGGCATTTTTATGCGATTTCCGGAACTAACCTACTAACAAGATGCCACCATGCCAGTTCCCTGTTTTCTGCTATTTTTGTGTTTCAGAAAAGCTACATAGGAAATATTATCGGAATTGGACGAAACAAGTTCGGAAACTCCTACTTTACCCGGACGAAGGATGAGGACCAAACGGGAGCGGAGAGGGGCCAGAGGCTGGCCACACAATAGGGGGGCGCGGCCAGGAACGCCTACGCATTGTGAGGCCACCCTGGTCCACCTCTGACGATGCCCCTTCGCCTATAAGAAGCCTCCCGATGGAAAACCCTAAAACAATCGACGAAATTTCTAGAAGAGTTCCACAGCTCTGCCGCCGCCGCCGATGAATTTCGGGGGACAGAAGTCTCTGTTTCGGCACCCTGCCGGGACGGGGAAGTGCCCCCGGAGCCATCTGCATCGGTCTCCATCGCCGTCTCCGCCGTCTCCATCGACCTCACCGCCATCTCCATCAACCTTGGTGTCTCCTATGATGAGGAGGGAGTAGTTCTCCCCCGGAGCTGAGGGCTCTACCGGTAGCTATGTGGTTCACCTCTCTCTCCCATGATGTGATCTTTATGTGATCGTGAGCTTTGTATCTAGTTGAATTGGTAGATGTTATTATTCAGATATTATGCTACTCCCGTGCATTATATTTGTAAACTCCGGAGATACCTTGTATCATGGGGTGAAGGTGACAGTGTGCGCATCATGTGTGTCTTTTTGGTTAATGTCTCTATGAATTGTTGGTGTTTGTTGGAACCATCTAGTGCGTTCACGGTGATAGTGTGGGACAATCTAGTTTGGGGAAATATGAACTTTGAGGAGTGCTTCATAGCCCTACGCATGATTATTGTTCATTTTCCATTGGAGAATTGTTTTGAGTTGCATATTGATGATAGTATCTATTGGTTCAATTATGTTATATTTGTTGAGAGTGTGTCCACTAGTGAAAGTATGATCCCTAGGCCTTGTTTCCAAGCTTTGCACACCGTTTCCTTTCAGTTTTGTTACATGTTTGCTCGCAGCGATACTTATTTCAGATTACGTTTACTACTCATAATCATCACTACTACTTGTATTTCACTATCTCTTCGCCGAACTAGTGCACCTATACATCTGACAAGTGTATTGGGTGTGTTGGGGACATAAGAGACTTTCTGTATCGTAATTGCAGGGTTGCTTGAGAGGGATAGCTTTGACCTCTTCCTTGCTGAGTTCGACAAACCTTGGGTGATCCACTTAAGGGAAACTTGCTGCTGCTCTACAAACCTCTGCACTTGGAGGCCCAACACCGTCTACAAGAACAGACGCGTGCGTAGACATCAAGCTCTTTTCTGGCGCCATTGCTAGGGAGGTAAGGTAAAAGGTACTCACATTCTTTGGTTACTAAGTCTTTTAGTTGCTGGTGAGTGCTCGAAGTTATTTCCTTTAGATTCTGCAATTATATCTTTTTGTTTCTTGTTTTTATTTTCACTAGTTAGGCTTAATGGAAAATAAAGAGTTCTTTAGTCTTTTTCCTGAGTTTAGATTTGAAGAGAAAATGGAAAAGCCTTTGGAGCTTAATTTGCTTGCTAATAGTGTTGTTAGTATGAATGCTTTGAACACCGTTATTGCTAATGCTATAGAAAAGTCTAAGCTTGGGGAAGCTGGTTTTGTTAAGTATGATATTTTTAGTTCCCCAGCTTTAGTGGAGAAAGTTTGCTCTGATGATATTTTATCTTCCCTATGTGATGTTTCTAATGATGCTTGTGCTCCTCATCCTTTTAAAATACCTATGAAGATTATTGAACATGCTATGGATAACTGCTATTTAGGAGATGGAACTGTCCATCCTGGTGATCATTTGCTCTTTATACATGAATTATGCAAGTTGTTCAAGTGTGCAGGTATTTCGACAAACCAAGTTAAGAGGAAGCTATTCTCTTTATCACTAAAGGGCAGAGCTGCGGAATGGTATAAAACACTGAAGGATGGCCGACCTATTGATTGGGAGGAAATTGTACCTCTCTTTTATTCTAAATTCTATCCTTCTAGTGAGGTTTATAAAGATAGGAATTATATTTATAATTTTCATCCGCATGAGGGAGAAAGCATTGCCCAAGCGTGGGGAAGATTGAAGTCACTAATGCTCAAATGTCCTATTCATGAGCTTCCCCGTAATATTGTTATTGATAATTTTTATGCAAGGCTTTCAGGACATTACATGGACCATCTAGATGCATGCTTGGATGGGTCTTTCACAAGGAAGGATGTTGACACCAAGTGGGATATGCTTGAAACAATTCAAAGCAATATCGAAAATTGGGATAGCAACAAAGGTAAAGGATCAGGTATAAATTACGAGCATGATTGCATTAAATCTTTCGCTGAAACTGCTAATTTTCAAGAGCTTAGTGCTAAATATGGTCTTGATCCTCAAATTATGGTTGATTGCTTTAAAGCCTTTGCTTCCCATATTAATGTTCCTAAAGGAAATGGGGATGTGTATCATGAACCTTTTAAGGACACTTGCATAGAAAGTGATATTGTTATTGATGATTGCAATAAACATGCTCAAATTTCTGAAAGTACTACTTCCTATAAGCATGTTAATTTTTGTGGAGTACATAGACCTTGTGAATAGAGTCACAACAAGGAAGATTATTGCATCACCCACGGGAATGAAGAAACCCGAATGTGGCTCAGGGCTCTAGATGAGCTTGGTGAAAAGGTTTGTAAGCTTTATCCTTTTCTTTGTGAACTTTGCGATAACACGGGTCATTTTTATTTTCAATGCCCAAGCCAATATTGTGACTCTTTTAATAGAATGAGTACCGTAAATTTGTATTGTGATGACAAGATTACTCTCAATCAGCATGATGAGCTTACTTTGTTTTTGGAGTGTGAAGAGATATCTAGAAAGATCGCTTTGGTAGATATGCGAGTTGTTGATATTAATAGCACCCTTCGTGGTTGTTGTCTCTATTGTGTTCAAGATTGCCTCACAAATACTTACATACAAAATCTTATAAAACATGATCTTTTGCCAAGCTATGACAGGACTAATAGATGTTTCTATCTTATTAATAGAGAGGAGGAATCCTCCAAAGATTCTTCTGTTGTTCCTGTCAGCAAACCAGATTATGTGGATAAGATGCCTTTCAAGCCTCTCCCTCCTAAAGGAGAGAGTAAGAAGAGTAAGAAGAAGAAGAAGAAGAAGAGGAGTAAAAGGCGAGAGAAAATGGTATCTTCCCCTAAGCATGTTGCTCCTATTATAGATTATGATAATTCTGATTGGGATGATGTTCCTATGCCTGTTACCTATGTTAGTGATCATGATTGGGAGAAGCACTCTACTTTTGATATTGAAAATCTTTTTGGTACTAATTCTAAGGTTAATAATTGTTGTACCATAAGTACTATCCATGTTCCTTCTTATGATGATATGTTTGATGAATATGCTTTGCGAAATAGCTGTTCTCTAGCTTGTGATGATACTAAACCTCTAGTTTATGATGGTTACAATGATGAGTATAATATTTTCAGTTCACCTACTTTTGAAGAGAAAATTAGTTATGATTACAATATGCCTCCTGTGTTTGATGATTATGGTGATAAGAATAATTATTCTGTTGAATCTGCTCCTACTACGATTGTTCATGTGGGGAGTATTAATTCTTTTATGCATGTGGCTCATGATAAGGATGCTTTATGTGATAGTTATGTTAATTATATTCATGATGCTACTGAAAGTTATTATGAGAGAGGGAAACATGGTTTGATGGATCTCAACAATATTGAGTTTCCCCTCTTCTTGTTGGAATTCTTGAAGTTGTACTTGTTTTGCCTTCCTATGCTTTTCGCTTTGCGCGTGCATGACTTGTCTCTTTACAAGACTATTTTTCATAGGAAGTGGTTTCGATTTAAATGTGTTGCATATTTGCTTTTTGATGCTCTCTCTTGCTTCAAGTTCTTATATAGCGTCATTGCCTTAAGCTCTTTTATGGCGCCTACATGAGCATCTTTGCAAACTACTGCGCCTAGCTCAAAGGCGTTAAAGAAAAGCACTCTTGGGAGATAACCCAATGTTTTATTTTCAGTACTTTTTCTTTTATTTGAGTCTTGGAAGATATTACTACTGTAATAACCGCTCCTTATCCTTTTTATTTCGTTTTTGTGCCAAGAGAAGCCTCTAATTTGAGTGAGGTAAGATTTGGGGATGTTGCGGTCCTAAAACAGACTTCGGTGTTGCACCATAAAAATTCGTGAAAATTCTCAGAATATCTTTTTGACCTGCGATTTCCTATGCATATGCCCCAGGTTATATCCAAACTTTCATTAGTTTAACACTTTTTGTTTTGAGCAACAGAAAACCCTCTAAAAAATCGACCATTGTCAGTTGTTCTCTTTTGACAGATTTCTGCAACTATGCTTTATATGTGGTGGTTTTGAGTTGAAATCTGAACCAAAAAGGGTTGATTCACTATTATGCTTACACTAATGTTGCTAATAGAATTGTGTTGAGTTTTGTATGATGGAAGTTTTCAAGTGTAGGGATTGGAAAATGCTGAGATGAGGTGAAGAATGGACAAAAGCTCAAGCTTGGGGATGCCCATGTCACCCCAAGAAATATCCAAGAGGTACAAGCGTCAAAGCTTGGGGATGCCCCCGAGGCACCCCCTTCTTCATCGGCAAAAATCAGGTCACCTTTCAAGACACTATATTTTTATTGCTTCATGCACTATGCGTTTTTCTTGGAGCGTCAGTTGATTTTGCTTTCAGTTTCTTTTGTTTTGTTTGCTGCAATAAATGGTTGGATCACATCATGTTTGTTTTGGAGAGAGCTATGCTCCGTTTTTCATTGCCAAGAACACTCTAGTTTTCACTCTTATCGTTCAACGAGTGTTCTCTTTTTCTGCTACTGCGTTTAGCTTTTATTTTTCGCCTTGATTTTTGTTCAGATCTTGTTATATCTTTGCATCAAGGTGTAGTTTGACAACAAGTCCATGTTGGTATTCATCAAAAGAGTTTCCTCAAAAAGGTTTGAATGGTGTTGGAAAAGAGAAAAAGTTGCATGCAAAAAGTGGTACAAAAAGGAGCTTGTTTAGACTGCGGCTTAGACTTTTGCATGTCTCGCTTGATGTCATTTTGATAGTATGCTTCATGGTTTTTCTGTAGCATGACTTGTCTCAAATGACTGAGATTGCTTAATGATCCTTTGAAAAAATCATGCATTGTTTTTATTATATGGAAGCATTTATTTGGTTTTCTCCTTTGATGCTTTATTTGGGTTGACTTGGCACATGCTTACACATGTTGACTACAAAATAAGTCACCTATAGCCTCTATGATCATTTGGTTTTTGACTTGTGATGCCACTTTATGCTTCTTTCAATGATGTTTTTTCGCTATGCATGATTATGGCCGTTATTGCTCTCTTAGTTGGTCGCTCCCAGTCTTCTGCTAGCCCTCATTTTGTACTGAGTATGAGCTCTACTCGTGCATCCAACTCCCAAAAACCAAGTTTGACATTGTGTCCACTATAAATTCCTATGCATGGTATTTGCAAGCCATTCCAAGAAAATTTTCATGTGCTACCTTTCAAAAAAAAAAATCTTCAAAACACTTCTTGTTTTGTGACACTGTTTTTAGCTCATGGGGACGTAGTGGTCAAATTTGCTATCTTCCATATTGTCTTATTCCAAAAAGAAAAAAAAGAAAGAAAAAAGGCACTCCTCCATGGTATGTGAATGTTGGTGGGCACCCGATGGAATCGGTTAGCCATGGTTTGAGAAAGGAAAAAGGTGGGGAGGAGTGCCAAGCTTTATAAAAGAGCACAAAAGTGCCAATCTCTCTCTCAAAAACTTGCTTACTTTTTATATGGAAGATAGTAAGAACCCCATTGCCAGTTGTTGACAAAGACAACCACCTCTCAAAACCAAAATTTTTTCTCTCTGTTTTACAAATGAAAAGCTCTAGCACATGTTTAATCACTGCTTCCCTCTGCGAAGGGCCTTTGTTTACTTTTATGTTGAGTCTCCACCTTCTACCTTTATGCACCGTCTAAGAGAGCATAGTTGTCATTCTGAGTATAATGTGCATTGTCCCAAAGTTATCATTGATTGATTCATGATTATGGTTTCACTTGTTCTTAAATTATTTGTATCTAGTCGCCCTCTTAAACTTGAAGGTGTCCTATGCATTTATGTTTTGCTATTCCATGAGGGACAAGCTGAAAACCATTTGCTATGTTTTCCATATGATTTGAACACATGTTTGACTTTCATTGTTTCATTATTCATGATCTTTCGTTTGTGTTCTTTTTCATGCTATAACATGGTTGCTAAGTTTCTATTATCAAGATTATGTCTTTCATGCCCATGTTTTAAGTTCTTTGATCTCAACACTCAATGCTCTACCTCGTTGATCAAATTGTGATGGTGCATGTCACCTCAAAAATTATTCTTTTGTTATCACTTACCTACTCGAGGACGCGCAGGAGTTAAGCTTGGGGATGCTTGATACGTCTCAAACGTATCTATAATTTTTTATGCTCCATGCTTGTTTTTGCACCATTTGCCTTGTGTTTCGTTACACTTCGTGGCGTTTTTATGCGATTTCCGGAACTAACCTACTAATAAGATGCCACAGTGCCAGTTCCCTATTTTTTGCTGTTTTTGTGTTTCAGAAAAGCTACACAGGAAATATTCTCGGAATTGGATGAAACAAGTTCGGAAACTCCTACATTACCCGGATGAAGGACGAGGACCAAACGGGAGCCGGAGAGGGGCCAGAGGCTAGCCACACAACAGGGGGGCGCGGCCCAGCCCCTGGCCGCGCCCACCCATTGTGAGGCCACCCTGGTCCACCTCTGATGACGCCCCTTCGCCTATAAGAAGCCTCTCGACGGAAAACCCTAAAACAATCGGCGAAATTTCCAGAAGAGTTCCGCAGCTCCGCCGCCACCGCCGACGAATTTTGGGGGATAGAAGTCTCTGTTCCGGCACCCTGCCGGGACGGGGAAGTGCCCCCGGAGCCATCTCCATTGGTCTCCATCGCCGTCTCCGCCATCTCCATCGACCTCACTACCATCTCCATCAACCTTGCTGTCTCCTATGATGAGGAGGGTGTAGTTCTCTCTCGGGGCTGAGGGCTCTACCGGTAGCTATGTGGTTCACCTCTCTCTCCCATGATGTGATCTTTATGTGATCGTGAGCTTTGTATCTAGTTGAATTGATAGATATTATTATTCAGATATTATGCTACTCCCGTGCTTTATATTTGTAAACTCCGGAGATACCTTGTATCATGGTGTGAAGGTGACAGTGTGCGCATCATGTGTGTCTTTTGGTTAATGTCTCTATGAATTGTTGGTGTTTGTTGGAACCATCTAGTGCGTTCACGGTGACGGTGTGGGACAATCTAGTTTGGGGAAATATGAACTTGGAGGAGTGCTTCGTAGCCCTACGCATGATTAGTGTTCGTTTTCCCTTGGAGAATTGTTTTGAGTTGCATATTGATGATAGTATCTATTGGTTCAATTATGTTATATTTGTTGAGAGTGTGTCCACTAGTGAAAGTATGATCCCTAGGCCTTGTTTCCAAGCTTTGCACATCGTTTCCTTTCAGTTTTGTTACATGTTTGCTCGCAGCGATACTTATTTCAGATTACATTTAGTACTCATAATCATCACTACTACTTGTATTTCACTATCTCTTCGCCGAACTAGTGCACCTATACATCTGACAAGTGTATTAGGTGTGTTGGGGACACAAGAGACTTTCTGTATCGTAATTGCAGGGTTGCTTGAGAGGGATAGCTTTGACCTCTTCCTCCCTGAGTTTGATAAACCTTGGGTGATCCACTTAAGGGAAACTTGCTGCTGCTCTACAAAACTCTGCACTTGGAGGCCCAATATTGTCTACAAGAACAGACGCGTGCATAGACATCAGTCCATAGTTCACTAGTGGTGTCTCTCCATAAGATAAATAACAACATGCTGGGTAAACAAATTACAGTTGGGCAATTGATAGAATAAAGATAACGTGCATATGTCAAGAGGATCACTATGAGATTTACTCTGGTCATTACAACAAAATACATAGACCGCCATCCAACTGCATCTATGACTAATAATCTATTTGTGGGGATATCGTCCGAACACCCCTCGAGTATTAAGTTGCGAACAACAGATAACTGCATTAAGCAAAGTGTGTAATGTAAACGAAGCATATGTTCTTGGACACAAGATTGTTGTTTTCTCCCTAGAGGCAACAACACATCTACAACCTTAGAGGTTTCTGTCACTCCCCCAGATTAAATAGAGGCATGAACCCAACTATCGAGCATAAATACCCCCTCTTGGAGTCACTAGTATCTATTTGGCCAAGATAGCTACTAACAACGGAGAGCATGCAAGATCATAAACAACATAGAGATAACATAAGATAATATTCAGCACATCAACTTAATCATAACACCAATATTCATCGGATCCCAACAAACACAACATGTAGAATTACATAACGGTGATCTTGATCATATAAGGCAGCTCACGAGATCTAAACATGAAGCACATGGTGGAGAAGACAACCATCTAGCTACTGCTATGGACCCATAGTCCAAGGTAGACTACTCACTCATCGCGCCGGAGGCAAGCATGGCGATGAAGAAGACCTGATAGAGTAAAGGTGCCCGATCTTTCGATGAGACGATAACTATCAATTATGGTGGAGGTCGACGTTGACGATCCGACTACAAACGTGCGAGATGTTGCGCCTTAGCAATCGATACACCAACTTCCGAGGCTATTGATCACGCCGGAGCTAGATCAACCTGATCACGAGGATCAATCCTTGCAAGCAATCGAAGAACCAGCAAGAATTATAGATGCAATCAAGATATTGCGAATATAGATGAAGGCTTTATTGAAGAGGTGGGATTCTGTCTGTGCGTAGTACAAAAGGTCGGTTTGACACTTGTGCCTATGGCGAAGAGTAGCTCGTGGCTAAGTCTTTAACTAAACAAAATCCAAGTTCTAATGATGGCTAGGAGGAGGTATATATGAGGGAAAGGGCAGGGATTTTCGTACAACCCTAATGGGCCATCCGAAATAGCCCTAGATGGGCCTTTTTCCACTCAAATAGCCTCCAGAAAATCCCTAAAATACCTACGACGAAAATACATGGGTTTAACCCATAAAATAAGGTGATGCGGCACCATATAAAGCCTTGGACGAATTTTATGACTTGGTAACTTGTGAATTTCATCCAAGCATCCTTGCATCATTATGGTGGCTTCAAAGTTCGGAATTCTTCACTTGCAGCATCATCCCAAATCCTCACCTCACTGCCATATCCATGCACGATCATGTTCCAATGCTTGACCTCCTCATCCATGCTAGTTCCATCATTCCTAAATATCAATCTCATGTGTGGGGAGAAAACCATTACCTATATTATTACCTTGTGATTTCCGCTCAACTGTTGTAGGTACCGCAATCATAGTTGGAGGAATTGGGTAGAAATTATCCTTCGTCAACGTCGGTGATGGTGACTCCATAGCACACTTGTTTGCCATATGTACACGTCTTCTTATTTTCTGTTCAGCTCTGCATCTAAGACGAAACAATTGTGCGACAGAATACAACTCCTCATCCATTATTAGGTCCTGAATATCTTGGTTTAAACCTCTCCAAAATTTATCTATTAAATCTTCTTCACTTTCTTCTAAAAATGAATAAAACAAGGTGTTTTCGAAAGCATCATAATAATATTTTACTGTATCACTACCTTGATGTAAATTTTGCAAATTTTTAACCATGTTACGAGTATAATATGGTGGAACAAATCTATGTCGCATAGCAAGTTTCAAATCATGCCAAGTAGTAGGTATATAATCAGGATATAAACGACAATATTCACTCCACCAAATAGAAGCAAAATCGGTAAATTTACTAATTGCAGCCTCTAGTTTCTTAGTCTCAGAAAAATTATGGGAGACAAAAATATCACTCATTTCAAATTCCCAATCAATATATAAACCAGGATTATATCGACCATTAAATGATGGCATGGAAATAGTAACCTGATTATTTGTCTTAACCTCTCGCGGTCGTTGTTGTATTTTGCTAGGTGGTGGTACATCTCCGACAATAGACGAAGCCCAAGAACTTCGAACTCCAGAATCTGCCATGATTAGTAGAAGACAAGAAACAAATCACAGGTATATGTTCCTATCAACTACTAGGATGTGGTGGTATGTCGCTTACAGTATTTGCAACTATTAATTCTTACAAGTTCTTACCATGCAGCAGGTGGTGATCGGCAATCCAGCGGTGTCGAATAACTCCAGAAGCTTGATAAAGCGATAACCAGGCAAACGTACAACACACGATGCAGAAATATGTGGAGCTGTAGATAGGCTTAATATATGTGGAGAAATATGCTAAAACCACAATAGTCAATGTAAAGCTGAAAATCCGCTCAAAGTAGTCAAGTGCTGGTTCTAGTTTAGTCCGTACTAAAGACGCGAGCCTAAGACACATATGAAAAATCACGTGCGATAGAATCTGAATAGATGTACTGGTATACGCAGAGAAGGCGAGCGGCGCGATAGACAGGTTGGAGAAATAGCGAAAAGGCTACACGTAGCTGAAGTAGCGAGAACCCGTCTGAAACAATAGGGTCACTCGAGACGTGCAGGGTAGAAGCTATCCAAACAAAGGATCTGACCTGCTCCGTACACAGCGATCAGCAACTCCTTATTTTTATTTTTTTAATGCCGATCAGAAATTTTCAATGGGTCGTACACCCAACCTCTCGTATGCTGATCTCAACTTTTCCCTCACGAATAGAATTATGCGGTGGAGTAAAGAAGGCAGAAATCCCTTATTTCTTGGATCTTGAAACCACAAGTGATTTGCAACTTGATAGTACGATACTTATTTCTCGTGGATTGCACCGGTCAAAGGAAAAGCACATCCACCCTTCCTAAAAAAACTTGATAAGTCCGATCACTTATTTGTTCCCGGAGCAACAAAGAAACGAAATCAATCTGGTAGAATATTGATAGGAAGCAACGTGGGTAGACTGATGAGCGGACCACGAAATCAGTTGATGCAGCGGATGACTAGAAGATGTAAGTGGCGTGATGAGATGATGACAAAGGAGATGTGACGACGTGATATGACTAGAACCCGAAACTCTAAAAGACTAGATCTAAAACCAGCAACTCGACACACGATGCAACGGAAATTCATCAAAAGAAAACCAAAGTGATTATAGTGAAAAAGGCTAAGGTTGTTTTTAGGCGAGGATCTAATCTAATTTCTTTTTGTGAGGCTTTTTTCTGGGCTGTAGGTAAAAACAGATCTAATCTACGGATAAATTGAGATTTCTCACCGAGCAACCTTAAGCTCTGATACCACTTGATAGGGTAAAGGCGTTTCGATGAGACGATAACTATCGATTATGGTGGAAGTCGACGTTGACGATCCGACTACAAACGTGCGAGACATTGCGCCTTACCAATCGATACACCAACTTCTGAGGCTATTGATCACGCCGGAGCTAGGTCAACCAGATCACGAGGATCAATCCCTGCAAGCAATCGAAGAACCAGCAAGAATTATAGATGCAATCAAGATATTGCAAATATAGATGAAGGCTTTATTGAAGAGGTGGGATTCTGTCTATGCGTAGTACAAAAGGTCAGTTTGACACTTGTGCCTATGGCGAAGAGTAGCTCGTGGCTAAGTCTTTAACTAAACAAAATCCAAGTTCTAATGACGGCTAGGAGGAGGTATATATGAGGGAAAGGGCAGGGATTTTCGTACAACCCTAATGGGCCATCCGAAAATAGCCCTAGATGGGCCTTTTCCACTCAAACAGCCTCCAGAAAATCCCTAAATACCTACGACGAAAATACATGGGTTTAACCCATAAAATAAGGTGACGCGGCACCATATAAAGCCTTGGATGAATTTTATGACTTGGTAACTTGTGAATTTCATCCAAGCATCCTTGCATCATTATGGTGGCTTCAAAGTTCGGAAATCTTGACTTGCAGCATCATCCTATATCCTCACCTCGATACCATATACATGCACGATCATGTTCCAATGCTTGACCTCCTCATCCATGCTAGTTCCATCATTCCTAAATATCATAAACACATCAGATTTAGGCAGCATCATATTCACATGATTATTAGGAAGAGTTCGTACAAATGAAGGTACCTGATAGTTTAGTTGTGGTACAAGGAGATGTCTGGTTGTAGGAGCAACAGTTGTATCTATCATAGGGATGTCCTCATCATCCTCCCTTCTTGAACTGAGTCGTCCTCGGCGTAATCTCATCTTTTGCACCAAAGAATAGTTCCAAATCTGAGCTATTCATGTCCTCATCACTATTCCACAAGCTGCCCAGAGAATAAGTCTGATGAACCTGCCAAGCCCAATCCATTCAAGAAGGAACATGTGAACCACATCAATGTGGAGGAAGTGATGGGTACGTTTCCATTCAACTCTTTTACAGGATTGGAATTTTATTTGATACTGGAGCATCACATTTATTCATATCAAGAGCATTTGAGAGCCAAACATGCATTTTTCCACCGAAGCCATAGGAAGAGCAATTACACTAACCACCCCAGTGGGAAGAGGATTAGATACAAATTATGTTGGAATTTAAAGATATTAGGCTAAACAATCTTAAGGGGGTTACCCTAGAAGTTATGGCCATAGTAAGAGAATGATTGGCTTACAGGAGAAACAAATCAGGATATTGGAAGCAATAGAATGGGATACTCACACCAAAACCATCAAGTTCTTTAAGTATAGTGGAGCCACCACACCGAGGAAGAAGCCGCTTGGGAGCGTAGAGAAAATCTTTAGATTATCACCCATACCTATTGGCTAACCTTTTCGAAGCTCGAGGGCGAGCTTCATTTCAAGGGGGTTAGTCTGTAACATCCCAAGTTTTAAAAATTCAAAATATAGCACGCATACATATCATACTTGCATAATGGGGTTTTATAAGTACTTAAACTTTTTCACCAAAACACTACTATTTAAAACATCTTTTTCTATAAATTCTTGAACCCAAGTGATTTTCAGAAAGTTTCTATTTAAATAACCCTAATAGTTTATGGGAGCTATTTTATTTTTCTTTTACAAAATCCTTTATTTTCAAAGTACACCAAACAGTGTTTAGGGGTTTCAAACACCCTGGTTCAGTTTCCAAAATTTTACAGATTTGAAAGTTTTCAAATCAAAGCTTTATTTCAATCCAAAACCTAAAAGAAACAAAGGACAGAAAATAGAAAAAAAAGAAAAAAA